>OY986040.1:59461427-59826427 GCA_963920215.1 Nineta flava | reverse complement strand
TATAGACCAATATCATTACTACCGATAATTTCAAAAATATTTGAGAAAGTCATACAAAATAGATTAATATCATTCATTGAAAAACACTGTATCATCAGTGAAAATCAGCACGGATTCATAAAAAAAAGTCAATTGATCAAGCTATCTTCAAAGCTTTTACAGAAATATTCGAGGCTCTAAATAACAAAGAAATCACTTATGTGGCTTTTTTTGATTTGAGTAAGGCATTTGACTCTTTAGATGTTGAATTACTACTGCATAAGCTCACTTTCTATGGAATCAGAGGTATCGCGCTAAATTTAATAAAGTCGTACCTTACCAACAGACAACAGTGTACAAGAGTAGTCTGCATGGAATACAACAAGAAAACCGAAAGAGTATCAAAATTTAAACCTCTTATAAGGGGCGTACCTCAAGGGTCTGTGTTGGGTCCCTTGCTGTTTGTGTTATACATAAACGATCTTCCTTCGAAAGTAAACAACAAAATGATTTTATTCGCTGATGATACATCAGTATTTTTTCATGACAAAAATGAAGAAAATCTTAGATCTCATATAGTAGAAACTTTCACATTCTTGAATAAATGGTTTGAAGAAAACTCATTAAGACTCAATGTGGAAAAAACTCATATGTTGTCTATCAAAAATAACATTCAACAAATTGAAATAGGCGGCAATAGGTCAATTGATACATCAGATCATGTAAGATTTCTAGGGCTGTATATTGATAGGAATTTAAATAATGGGGTGCACATAGAATACCTCTCGAAAAAACTTTCAAAACTGAGTTATATGCTTTACAAGATAAAGGATGTAGTAACTACAGATATATTGCTACAAGTATATTATGCCCATATTCACTCTAATATAAAATATGGAATATTGTTCTGGGGAAATTCCACAGCCATCGACAAAATATTAAAAATTCAAAAGAGATGTGTTAGAATGATAGCAAATTCTAAACTGAACGAGCATGCTAAGCCTATCTTAAGAAAATTAGGAGTCCTGACTGCCGTAGATGTGTTCATTCTTGAGAATGCTCTTTTCGTGGCAAACAACATGAATCTGTACGAAAATCATCACCTCGACCACTCATATGCAACACGTAATAAACAAAACCTGATGGGTATGCAAACCACCAAAAATTATATACATTGCGGAGTTCTCAACATGAGCATTCGTATCTATAATAGAATTCCAAAGAAAATAAAACATTCGACTCCACATATTATTAAGAAAAACTTGAAAAAATTTTTACTAGAGCAAAATTTTTATAATTTAAGGGAATTTGTTGAATAATGCTTAAATATACGCATTAAATGACGCATTCTATGTACTTTGTACTCAATTTATATTAAAAATAAAGAATATTATTATTATTATTATTATTATATATATATACATATATATATACATATATATATACATATATATATATATATATATATATATACATATATACCCGACTAGAAATTTTTACCTGAAACTGACAAGGACCGGATCTGGTCAACTGATCCGTACCTGATCTGTCATGTAACGCAGACGAATAATCTGGGCCCTATCTGGCATGTCCGACCTGGAACATATCTGGCTGCTTGGGTCGAATCGGATCTGGCATGCCTAATAGGCTCCAGATCAGGCATGCGAGCTTAGAAACGGATCTGGCATACCTGATAAGATCCAGATCAGGCATGCCAGTTTGGAAACGGATCTGGCAAGCCTGATCTGGATCTTATCAGGCATGCCAGATCCGTTAAGCTGGAAAACGGATCTGACATACCTGGTAAGATCCAGATCAGGCATGCCAGCTTGGAAACGGATCTGTATCTTAAGTTGTTCTATAGATTTAAAAACAAAACAAGTTTAATTCAATTAAATTTAAATCTTTTATTGATTAATTACAAAATTTAGTTAACAATAATATAAATTTTTTTCACTTTCTTCTAAGCGTAATAATCGATGATCGTCCCAATTTCCGTCGTTTTAATTGCTGACGTTATACCTTTATTTTTTAAGCCGAATTTCAGCTTGCTCGTAAGAACCTATAAAAATTTGCGTTAATTAATAATTTTAATGTAAAGTCATCATACTATACTTTATTCATAAATATAATTCTAAAAAAACTAAAATAAATCACTTACAAGCGCTTCCATGAATTTCAACATGATATTGTGACAATTTTTTACCATTTCATGACGTTTTTGGTACTTTATTTTATTTGTAAACGGCTCTGACATATATGTCCAAGACATATGATTCAATTTTTCATTCCAAACTATCCATGACGTTGGAACAATAATTTTCTTTTGAGGTATTATCGATATAATCCCATTCGATATTTGTTTCAATATATTATCTGGCCCGACAGACGTTGTCCTGACTTAACGTGACAATGGAAACGACCATCAAAATTGACATTTCAAAATTAAAACAAAACTTAAATAAAATAATTTTATAGTTATCTTATTGAAGTAGAGTTCCCGTAGAAATGAGAAAATCCACACAAATTTCAACCAACTCCAAAAAAAAAAAGAAATATCCAAATCCGTTCCTAGTCTGGTCCATGTCAGACAAACCCTATATAATATGAATACTTTAACATTGGGCTTGCCAGGTGGATACCTGTTCAGGAACTGATCGGGTACCAGTCCGGCATGATTTAAAATCTTTTGAAAAAATTTTATTATTTTGTTAAAAAAATATAATAATTAAAATTTATTTAATATTAATAAAGTTGAAAAAATTTCATTTTACAAAAGTTTAAAATATCCTACAATTGTGAGCTAAGGTTAACCTAATCCGTTCCTAGTCTGGTCCATGTTAGGCAAACTCTATATAATATGAATTCTTTAACATTGGGCTTGCCAGATGGATACCTGTTCAGGAACTGATCGGATACCAGTCCGGCATGATTTAAAATCTTTTGAAATAATTTTACTATTTTGTTAAAGAAATATAATAATTAAAATTTATTTAATATTAATAAAGTTGAAAAAATTTCATTTCACAAAGTTTAAAAAAATCCTACAATTGTGAGCTAACGTTAACCTAATCCGTTCCTAGTCTGGCCCATGTCAGGCAAACCCAATATATTGCAAACACTTTAACATTGGGCTTGCCATATGGATAGCTGTTCAGGAACTGATCGGGTACCAGTCCGGCATGATCGATCTGGCATGCCATACTCGTAACTGATGCGGACCAAATATAGTGTCCGGCAAACATCTGGCATTTTCTACTCGGGTAGATATATACATATGTACTTCATTTAAATGTCTGTCTACTCTCTAGCGGTCACAGTTTTATTTCGATTGAAAGGAAATTTGGTATTTGAGTCGCTTTTGGTATTCTAAAGGTCAAGTTCGTTAATGGGTAAAATCGGACGAGGGGAAAAAGGGTTTATAGGGAGGGGTAAACACAAAATTTGACTATCTCCACTAATATTTGAAAAATCGAAAAATTTATCAGAAGTTAAGTTTTAGGTACTAACTTTTACTGTAATTTTGTTTCTTATCATTTTTCTGCTACACTAATATTTACAGAAATATTTACAATTAAAGATTGAAAGTTACAATTCTAAATATCTCTGTTCACATTGGAGTTTGAGAAAAATGATCAAGTAATGAATTGTAGCAAACTATATTTTCTACAACTTTACGCCTTATACACTTTTCGATTATTCTAATATTAAGAGAGATATATAATATTTTGTGTTTGTTTGACACGAATACATAAATAACCATAAAATCGACAAATCTAATTTAAAACTTTTAAAATCGGTACCGAACCCCGCCGAACTAGATGCATATCAAAGCATCTACATTCATAAACTTGGAAATGGTACAATGAATTTAAACAAAGGACCTATTCCAAACTCCGATTTAATATGAATTTCAGAATTAAGGTTGGAATGTTAGGATTAAAACTGATTTTAAAATCAAAACTATTTGGTTTCATGATTCAGTTTGGTTTTCGCAATTTTTAATTTAATTTTTATTTTGAGATTCTTAACTATCAAAAACACTTCCGATGCAACAAAAAATAAATTGAAAATTAGGATTGAATTGTTGGAATTAAAACTAATTTGGAAAATTGAAACGATTTAGTTTCGTAAATTAGTCTTATTTTTGTAATTTTAATATTATTTTTGAGATCCTGAACTGTCAAAATCACGTGGTTCAATACTTCAATATCATTGGTCAAACACTGGCCCATCACTTAACACGTGCTCGATGCTGATTGGTTGACATAGCAATCTGATAGATGCTTAGAAAGTATAAATTGCGCACATACCAAAAATCTGTGTGCAGACCGTTACCAAATTAGAAACAAGTAACATCTCCTCGGAGAATAATTACAATTAGCTAATTCATACTGATGATGACTACTTTGTAGTCGAAAGGCGTATTTATGAAATACAAAAACAAAATTTTTAATCTAAGAAATTGGGGCAAAAATCGAAATTTAATTCGAAAAATCCTAGAGTTCTCTTTGATATTATTTATATAAATATTGTATCGTTGACACCAAAGTATACACAAATATAATAAACTAGGTTCTAGATCTAGCTATATGCAAAGTATCAAGTTTATAGGATATCGGGAAATACGCTAGAATATTGATAAATCATACGCGGAGGTTTGGTCGACTTTTTTAGGTTTTTGAAGTTAAATATGTTTTAAACTATTTATTTCTGAAAGATTAAAGCAGAAAGGATTTTATCTTAGAATTTCGTAAATTTTTTATACTCAAAAACTCCGCTGTAGCTCTTTTCGTTCAAAACTTACAAGGACCCGATTTTGGCTGTAATATTTTGCAAATATATATTGTCTTACGCGAGTGTACAAGCCAAGTACTTCACCTTTTGTTTGTACTAAGGCACCTTCAGTAACAGCAGCTTTTAAATATTTTTTTTAAATAATGGATGAAATTTTAGAATCAACTTTTTAATATGCAGACAAATATTCCTGGATTGACTGTATAAAATTTACATGTCCTGAAAAATTCTTTATTGAGATGTGGTATATAAATTGTTTGGATCATATTGACTTAAAATGAATGAATTTGCGATTATTATTTCGATATATTTATTGGTTTGAGATATTTAAATTTTTGGCCCAAGAAAAATTGAATTTATTTTTGTCAAGAATTCTAAAGAAAAAACAAAATTTTCAAATAAATCTTTTATGTTTGAAAGTCATTATTAAAGTTGATATTAATTTATTCAATCCAATGAAATTAGTTTTACATTTGTTTTTTCCTAAATCACAAAATTTTTTAATTCATACCTCGGCAAACTATAAAATTCATATGGTATTTCATATAAGTTGAGAATAATATTTATGCAAACACGGTTAATATCCGCTCATCCAATAGGAATTGAACATAGACCAATCATAGAGTAGTACATTTCTGTATGCATTTACAATGTTAATTTTATCAAAACAATATACGCAAAATTTTTCTATTACTTGGTTTCATAATTTTCCTTTCGTTTTGGCCACTAGATCTAACTGTATGCCAAAATCAATTTTAAAGGAGTCATGGTCTTGGCCGTGGAATTATGATTGATCGTATATAAAGAAGAATTGTGAGCGTATTCGCTATTTTTGCATTTTTGAATTGAAATAACTTTTTAACTGTTTATTCCTTAACGATGATTGAAAAATAGTCTTTTATGATTCCGTAAAATGACTATATTCGAAAACTCACTACTGTATCTCTTCCGTTCAAAAGTTACATATGACTCAAAAATCGCCAAATATGTCGATGAGTAATATATATATATATATATATATATATATAATAATAATAAATAATAATAAAGGTCTTTATTATAATATTTTATAAATTAATAATTAATACAAATTTGACAATTTTTTCTTTTTGTAAAATATAAATTTTAATTTAGTTACAAGTATAATTAGACCAATTTTTCTTAAACAAATATTAACTCTTAACTCTTTCTTAAACAAATATTCGAAAATTCTACTTTACAAACAAAAAAAAACAATTTACTAAGCGTTTATAAAATATATGTATAAACATGAATTGATAACCACAAACATAAAATATAGCAACTCTAACTGAAAAATTTTCAGTAGTTAAATTCAGAAATCAAGGTATATCTGTATTTCCAGGCACACTTGCAATACTTAACAAAACTAGGCCAATATTTTCCATTCAAATACTCCAAAAAATCTTGATAGCTTTTTAAAATATAGATTCCGAAACTCTTGTTATTATTTCTCTTGCCTTATATATATATAAATATATATATATATATATATAAATAAATATATATATATATATATATATATATAAATATATATATATATATATTTATTATTATTATTATTATTATTATTTTATATATATATATATATATATATATATATATATATAATAATAATATTGTTGAAGCCGAAAATAAATTAATAGTAAATCTATTGCTTCGGACTTCGAGAGAACAAAAATATGTGCCCTGTATTTAGAACAACAGAATGAAATTCACAGTAAAAAACCCGTGAAGTATCGAATTCGCGAATAATGTAAAAACACGTACCAAATATTTGTCTTTCCCTGATATAGATGATTTGCCGCCTTGATGAAGTTAGGAAAATGGCGGCATAAATAGCACGTGCATAGGAGCACTCAATTTCATTAATTTTACACTATTTTTATAAATACTACACAAGTATTTCAAATTTTGCCCCTATTCCTAGAACATTTGTTTGTATTTTATAAATACGTATTTCGACTACAATGTAGTCATCGTCAGTATGAATTAGCTAATCGTAACTATCTCTGGGATATGGATTCAGAGATATGTTGCTTGTTGCTAATTTGGTGCGTGTCTCACAATGATATTAAAAAGTTCTGTCCTTTTATAGGATTTTGAACACGCAACGGATTTTGAAACGGTTTTCGCCATCATGTAGATAACTTTTTCCGAAAGGTTTATATTTATAATACATCCTTATTAGTTTCGTATGTGTAAATAGCCGTGCGATGGCTGGTCGATAGTATTCGATAAGATGAAAAAAAAAATGAAAAAAGAATGAAAAAAAACTACTTAATTGAATTGAATTCTTATTAAATTGAATTGTTGGATTCCATGACAGGAAAATTAAAAGTCTACCATGAGTTTAGAATTAATAATTCCATAAATATTATTTCACTAATATTTATTTATTTGTGTATACTTAAGCGTCAACATAGCGATGTTTGTCCAAATTCCTTTCGGTTACGTAAGACAAACTGTAGAAGACTTTAGCGTATACTATTTAGACAAATGTCATTGTCATTGAATTTTTTTAAAATTAAATACTAATATGAAAAAATTAACTCGTCAACCAGGAATCGAACCTCGGGCCTCTGGATATCTAGTCCAGTATGCTTCCGCTACACCAAAGACGACTGTGAAGTAATAGCCACCTTTTTCATATCATTCTTATTTTTATTTATTTAGACAGTATTACTTCTGTCGAAGTTATTATTAATATTTATTTATTTGTGTATACTTAAGCGTCAACTTAACGATGTTTGTCCAAATTCCTTTCGGTTACGTAAGACAAACTGCGTAGGTAACGGGCCACTTACCACTTTACTGTGTAGGTAACGGGCAAAGACGCACGACGAATCACGTGTAAGTTGCGAGTTTTAGCCACTCTTGGTATTCCATCCGACCCTTCATAGACTTCCTCTATTACCCCAATCAGCCAGTGAAGGTGAAGGGTATTATCTTCCAGGATGATTATGACAAGTCCTGTTTAAACTGGAAAACATTGTGTATTAAATTTTTGTCATAATTGGAGCCCTAACAATTATTCCTCTTGCCACCGCCTCCAAGACGATTACACAATATTATCCAATAAATTTTTATGATGCAATAAGTTTATTGGTTTGTTAGAGGCTATTGCCCTTAGGAAGGATTTAAGGCGGGCTTGAATTAAAAAATGTACTGGTGTAAGATCCGTTGGATCAGCAGGATACGAACTGAGCATATATTAGCTCTATTTGTATTAGAAAGGTTGTGAGTTCTTCATATGTGGGTAATTGTAAACCAATTACCTTGTACAAATGATTATTTACACATTTGAAGGCGCTTTTCCAGATACCAACCAAATGAGCAGTTCGGGGTGGATTAAATTACCACTTTATTAAGTAGCTCCCTTCTTAGCGCATCACTAAAACTTAATGAAAAAATAATCGACGATATATACCATTAAATGAATTTTCCAATCAATACGTATTTGACAATCACATTAGAAACCATCAACATTTAGAAACACTATTCAAATCACGAAAAAGATTAACTATAGAATCTGAAAAATTTTCAGAACAAGACTTCATAGGCATATTTACAGAATACTTCACATTAAACAGAATTAATGCTATACATTCAGACGACGATACATTCAATATGACAATACTTTAATAAAACTAAAATTATTCGTTGTACAAGACTTTTAGAAGATGTACAAGACAAAAATGAACAAACTAAATTAATAACTATCATAACAATATATCAGTACATCGTGGTATAGCGTATAGACGAATGTCTACAACACTTAAATCGACGATACTACTTTATACATCGTATCGTTATAATTGTGAAATATGCTTAGCAACAAAATATGAATGTCATCCTTTAAAAATAAAACAAACTCAGGCAGAACAAGCTACAAAACCATTTGAGATATTGCACATTGACTTATATCAAATTAAAAACACATATATATTGCAGTACTCGATAAATTCAGTAAATTTGTAGAAGCCACTATAATTCCATTTAAAAATTCTAAAGAAATACTTAAAGAACTTAGACAATTTATTTCACAATATGAGGTACCAAACAAAATAATACATGACCCAGGCATCGAATTCGAAAATATAGACTTTAATGAAAACCTTAGATTATACGGTATAGAAAATAAATACTACAGTAGCAAAAAATTATACAGGTAACTCACCTATAGAACGTCTACACAGTGCACTCACTGAGTTACAACGGATTTTAAAACAAAGACCCCCTTTGTTGAACGGCTTAATATGGCAATACTCACATATAACAACTCCATACATTCACAAACTAAAATGACCTCATTTGAAGTTTTTCAAGTAATAAATTCCACTCCAGTCCAATTAGGCTATATAGAGGCCAACCTCGGAATGAAAGATAAGAAGGTGAAAATTAAAAAAAATATATTTAAATACTATTTTTATTCAATAATTATAAATTCAATGCTCTACAATTTTTGTAATAAATGCACATACATTTTGACCTTGAATATCTTAAGATGTGCACATGATATTTATTGCAACTTTTGAGGTAACATTTAGAATGTCAAAATAAAGGTATGTACAAATTTTCAGCTTCTTACCTGTCATTCCGAGGTTCAATCCTAATAATAAAACCATCCAATAATGCTATAACTGAATATAATTCAAAAAGAATATCCAAACAAAAACTTATTCAAAAACTCATATTAGAACAATATGAAAAATCTCGTAGATTAATAGAAAAACATAACGAACCCAAAATTGACCCACCTCAATTAACATTAGCTAAACCAGATATTTATATTTAGGACAAGCATAGGATAAATTAAAACCTAAATTTAAAACTAAACGAGGCAAATAGCATGCAGCTAAAATTAAAACAAGAAATTGATCTTTGCAGATTCCTAACGGTCATTGCCCAGAAGATCACGAAAATCATGACTTAAGTCATACCAAAGGTATGTTAGCTTTGAATATTGGACCCACTAAACTTACCTGACACTATAATAGCCTTATCCATATCATAAATATTACTAATATACATTTATTATTACAGGTTCTTAATTTAGAAATTAAAATTGACAGTTTAAAACCCATATATAGAAATAAAAGAGGTTTAATAGACGGCTTAGGCAGACTATTGACTTATCATAATTGATCGTCTAATAAGGTTAAGTTATAATATATTAGTAAAGAGTATTTTTGGCTGCTTGTTTTAGCAACACCTGAATGTTTATATAATAGACCTGATGAGGATTTAATTGGTTCAATTTTATAGAAGTTGTTTTTCAGAACCTTGATCGCGAGGGAGTATGTGAAGAGTATTAGATGGATTTTATAGTCCAATGATGTCGTCTGAAAGTTTATTTCAGGTGACCAATTTTCAGTTGGTTAAAATGATATGTACTATGTTTATCTTTGGAAAATTTTAATTGTCACGGTATTGTTGTTATGGATTTGAATGATTTTATATGGTCCTTTGAATTGAGGATTTAGTTTTTTGTTTTAACCTGTAGATACATTGTTTTTAAGACAAGTATATTTTCTGAAGTATAATTTTTGAAGATGCTTGGTTTTAATTAATTGTTCTTTAGCGGTTTAGCGGAAAACTTTTAGTTTGCCCATCATACCTTGGGCAAAATTGGAATATGTAGGCTTATCTTTTGGTTTCTCAAATAAAGAGAGTATTTTCGGTTTTTCGCCAAAAGCTAAAGTTTACGGGATTTATTGTGTTGGTTTTTATTTATGAGTATTGTACGAGTATCAACGTAACATCTTATGTCGTCTCGTAAGTTTAGCCTACCGTTTGTTTGAAGGTGATATGGACTAATCATTTTATGTATGACATGAAGGAGTTTAGATAATTCCTTGAAAAGTTTAGAAGTGAATTGCAACTATTTTCGCATTACGATTGGCCATAGGATAGGCGTGTATGAATTTTGTTAAGCCATCCTTTATAGTGAGGACGAATCTTACCCTTAGTGGTTTCAGGATATGGACCCATTATGTCCATTGAGATTTGTTCGTTTAATAAATTTGATATAGTGGTAATGATCATGGGGATTAATTCGGTTTAAAGTTTGTTTTAACTGTATGATAGGTGTTATAATTTTGAATATAAGTTTGAATGTCTTGTTTTATAGTTTTCCAGGAATAGTTTTCAAGTATTTTATCATGCATCCTGTTAAAACCTGAATTTCTGGCTAATGGATCATCGATTTCTCTATGAACAGCACCGGCAGCTTCTTTTGAGTAGTTTTGAGTTTATATACGTTGTAAAGTGCGTATATTTTTATATGGTAAAAATGTAGCATTGAATGAAATGTTTCTATTTTTATTGATAGATTACTGAACGGTAAGTTTGTAAAATTGTTGAAAGTTTGGAGTTTAGCAATAGATTTAAGATTTTTTAATCAATAAAATAGTGTTGGGTGGTCTATAATATCGTTAAAGAATTGTTTGAAAAATAACAATATTACCTTTTGATTAAATATTGATATTAAAAAATTAACTCATCACCCAGGAATGTAACCTCGAACCTCTGAATTTCTGGCCCAGCGTGCTTACCAAATACTCGGGTAGATTTCTACAATCGACACGGATATTTTTTAGCAATCAATGGAGGAATATTCGAACCGTTGGTTTAACATTTTTTTTGTCGTAATTCTATTGTTTTTTTCTTTTTGGGGTTTTATTTTTCTTTTAATTTGTGTGGATTGTTGTTTTATGTTATACCGTTAAAAGAATTATATCATTTATTTTCAAACATTCCACATAAAAATAATAAGGCATATTGAAAATAAAATTTTCATTTGTTAGAAATAATGCTAAGCTTAAGAAGACAACAATGAACATATTTAACCCACTCTCATTACATGTTAATGCAGTACAAATCAGTCCAGCAAGCTTACAGAACACGCACGCTAAAGAGTACCCGTACTATTTTTATTTCTTTACTAAGCAAATTCTGTATAGTTATTATAGTAAATAATATTTAACATTGATTCTCTATTAGCAATGCTTGCCAACACATAGGGTATAGGCAAACACGTCATTGAATTTTTAATTAAATATTGATATGAAAAAAATTACTCATCAACCAGAAATCGAACCTCGGACCTTTGGATTTCTAACCCAGCGTGCTTACCGCTGCACCAAAGTTGATTTTCTAACGTATGAGTTCACTTTTTCATACCTTGAACAGCATTACTTTGTTGTCAATTATCAAATTTATTATTAGAGTATACTTAAGCGTCCACAGTTCAATACAACTATTTGTTTTTCTTTTAACGAATTTAATATTGCGAATTCACTGAGTTTATAGTTTGCGAACGATTACAAAGTAGGACAATTCGCTTCTACATAATAAGAATAATGATTTATTTGAGATAGACCACAGGAATAAGGTTCTACTAGATTTGAAATATTTTCTAGACTTGATAATTCTCTTTTAGTTTCAAGAATATGTAATGTTTGTTGATCAAATTTTTTAAAGTTTGAGAGGTTAACTAAGTTAAAATTATCAATGAATTGGCCTTCTAAGTCAATCGACAATAGAATTTGCCGGGTTTGTAAATTATTTTATTATCATATTCTATAAGTTTCAACCAGCAGCGCACGAGTCGTAAAGATGGATCCTTTCAATTCATAGGCCACGTTAAAGGACAGTGGTCACTGACTATGCTAAAGGTTGAACCGTATAGATAGGCCCGAAAATGTTTCACTGAGCCAACAATAGCCAATAGTTTCTTTTTCTATAATAAAGAAGTTTTGTTCAGCGACATTCAATGTTCGTGAATAATAAGCTATTGGTAAATCAGAATGACTTCTCCTTGTTACCAAAAGCTTGCTATCTAAAGCTTTATTCGAACAGTTCGTAGTTAAAATGGTTAATTGGTTAAAAGGGTTAATTGCATTTTGGATACTGTGGTATCGGTTGTCTTCGATGATTGTTTTAGTTTATGAAAAGGGTCTTTTCATAAACATTTTTCAGTTCGTTTGAATAGGGTATTCATTTCAATAAGATAAGAGAGAGACTTCCCTAATTTGGAATGAATTTACGATACTAAACAAGTACTAGAAATGTCATAATGTCTTTTGAATTATTGGCTGGTTGATTTTTGTGCTGGATTCTACTTTATCTGGATTTGGTTTTAAATTATCGCTAGAGATGATGTGACCTAAAAATGCTACTTCTTTTCTTAAGAACTCAATCAGGGTAATCAGGGTGTAACTTTAGATTATGATCGCGTAGTTTTTTTAATACTTTACATAATTTGTTATTATGATTTTCTAATGAATAAACGTGTATGAAAATATTGGCTAAGTATACAAAACAGAACGGAACCTTGTAGTCCACTCAGAACGGAATTTATAACTCATAAAAATGTGCTAAGAGAGTGACTGTTTAAACCAAAAGTTATTAGATTGGATTTGTAGTGTTCTGATGGGACTGTAAAAGCAGTTTTTTTATATTATTTTCGTTCATCTCGTTTGTAAAGCCAATGGATCATTTTGGGTTTTAGACCCCAGACTTTGCTACATGCTCTTTTGCAAAGCATGAGAGAAGATTTACTCTTATTTGTTATGCATTCTAGATGAGTGTTCCATGTTAGTTTAGAGTCCAACATAACTCCTAAGAACTTGGCTTCCCTTGTGATTTGTAGCCTTTCACCGAAGAGGATGGACGGTTTTATGTTATCCGCCTTCCTTTTTCATGTGAATGGAATTAGTGCGGTCTTGCCAGGGTTTATTTTCAATCACTGGTAGATACACCATTCCTGTGCGAATCTTTGGGCGTTTTGCATAAGCTTTGAGATTGTGCTTTCACAGGATCCTTGTACTGCAATTAAATGTCATCCGCATATCCCTGTGTGTAGTATCCTTTTTGGTTGAGATTCGTCAGTAAGCTGTTCACTGTCAGGCTCCACAGGAGTAGGGATAAGACGCCACCCTGCGGACATCCCTTTGTGGGCCTCACAGTGACAGACTTTCCAAGAAGGGAAGTTTGTCTTCTTCATCCTATCAGCATAGAGTTTACCCACCTGCAAAAGGTGTCTTCTACTCCGTGCCGACTTGCAGAATCAACCATGGAATTGTAAGAGGCCTTGTCAAATGTCCCCTCTATGTCAAGAAAAACGTACAAGGTGGTTTGTTTCTTTGCGAATCCCTTCTTAATCCAGTATATTAGGTTTTGGAGGGCTGATTCACAGGATTTTGTTACCTGATACGCGTGATAGTTGGCATGAAGCGGATTTCTTGACAATGGACTCTAGGCTTAGGCGGATTTTGTGCATTATATGTTTTCTTAAAGCATTCCGTTATATCATGTACTATCTTTTTACAATAATTATGATGACTTTTTGATTTACAACTTTACGATTTTTGCTTCATTCCGAGTGTCTTTGCGTTAGTGAATTTAGAGAACTCTTGGAATATCCGGAAGTAAATGAAATCGATTGATAGCTGTATCTTTGATAAATGGTAGTTGCCCTCTGAGGAGATCAGAGTGCTCGTTGCTTACTTGTATCGCAGGCAGATTGATTTTTACATCAATTTTTAATATTTGATTTTGATTTTTACATTACTTGAGATTTGAGTTGTAAGTATACGCGAATATGAGTAAAACTTGATTAGGTTGAGCAATTTCGTGCGCATATTTTGCGTTTAGTAAGAAGTTTTCGACTTCTACGTGATCACTGTTAAAGGGAGTAATTAGGTAACATAGAAATCCTAAGCTCATACGTATGTTTTGATCGTTTTTCGAATACAACCAAGTCACTGAAGTGATCCACTGGAAGAATTATTGATTCTAATATGTTGTATCCCACTGCAATCACCAGTTTTATGTTAGATTTCTTCTTAGAGCTCCAAGCTATGGTGATTACCGTTAGCCAGTTCACCAAGGCAGTTGAGAGTCCAACTACGTAGATATGTGTGTTTTATCCAAATTCAATTATTTTGCTAATCAGTATATTCCTAATGGAAACTATAGTACCAGTATACTCAACTCTTGTTTCAGATTCTCGTTGCTTGGATAACTAGGCTACTAGTATATAACTAAACAACTGTGCTAATATGAAATGCGAAGATTCTGATTAGGATTCTAGTTGGCAGGATAACTAGGCCACTTGTATAATCATGATAGTCCTAGGCTACTAGTATATTCGCTACTAATTAAATTTTCTTATTTGTATTATAATTGTTGAATTGATTGAACCACTGACTTTAGTTGAATTACTTTTATTGACATCGAATATTTAATTAATTATTATTACAATTAATTTAGAATATATATTCAATTATTAACTTATATATAAAATTATATGTAACATCAGCATTTTTTATGGATTACCTAATTTGGTCAAATTAATCATATAAAGATTATTAAGATAATCAACCTCTCATAGGCATGATAAGACCTTGTCGTTGGTGGTGAGGCACGAGTGCATCGATGAAGGGTTATGCTTTACCGGTGGTAACTGTATTACTGGCAGGAATACCCATGTCGGACAGAAGAGCCTTGAGAAGCACGACCAAGAAACCATGCACACTCAAGCTATGGTGCGAGGAATTGTGCCTGGAGAACTAGTCGAAGGCTAGGGCAGTAATATAAACTCTGGAGCTATGCCGCAGTCTTTCAGGCGGAAGTCTACGCCATACTGGCTTGCGTCCGTGAGAATTAACGTAGAGGCTACATAAACCAGAACGTATGTATTCTCTCGGACAGTCAAGCTGCTACAATAGCCTTGTCTTCAACTGAGGTCACCTCAGGGGTGGTCAAGGATTACCTAGAAGAACTGCTGCCGCTGACAACATGTTAAATTGATCTGAGTACCAGGTTACAGTGGCTTCAAAGGAAAGGAAAAAGCATATATCTTAGAAAAAAGGGAGTCGAAATACCCCTCATAGGCCCAGAGCCTATTCTAGGAATTACAAAGAATTACTACGTGTAAACTTTGCACGATCCACCCTTATATTTTGCTTCAGAGGTGTCTTAAGGTCTAAGGGTCTCCCGTTTTATCTTCTTGTTCTCCTAGCAGGGATTTGAAAAGGCTCCTGAGGACTATAATTTTTCATTTAAAAACTCGCAAGAGTTTTTGTTCAGCTCTTTTGAAAGTGTCAGCAGAAGGGGTGGGAATCGCCTTAATGTGAACATAGAAGAGCAGGCTGTGAGCGGGATCCAGATTCCATCATTCTTATGCGTGCCTCAGGATAAGTGAGCTAATCCTGAACCTTTACTTTCTGGATAGTCATTTCCTCTTTATGTTTGGGCTTCCCGATTTTGCCGAGTGACAACACCCACAATTTACACAAGTAAAAGGCTTATTGCACGGTCTCCCTTCGTGCAATGGCAGACACGTATACGACGCCTTCCACACATACCTGCCTTATGGTCGTCTCTTTTGAACAGATAGTATCGCATTGGTACTGGAATGTACGTACATCCAGATTTATTTTTGTGAATGCCAGCATCTACAGGTTCTGGCCTATCAGCCCTGTTGAAGGTAAGTTGGAGGAGATGTGAGTCGTTCAACTTACTATCTTGCCCCCACTTTATCCTTCTTGCCTCGATTACTCCCTGGTCGGAAATATTCACAAAGATTTCTTCGATGGAGAAAATCATATCACCTCCTGGGAACTTCTTAATGTCCCATGGCGCGATACTCATAGCTCCCAGCATATTTATACAAAATGATATATCGTTGATAAGCTGGTCGCCGAATGTTATTGACCCGTTATTTCCCTTTTTGACGTCTTTCAAACGTCCCACAGGCTCGTGCAATTTTATTGCAATTAAAAAGGGGCTCACAGGCTTGAGCCACCTTTTTTATTTATTAAGAAGCAACTAAGAATGTTTTGCCTTTGGGAACCTGGAAGCGATGCCAAGTTTCCGCTTAATTTCTTTTTACCTTTATGCCACACGGGCATCGTTTGTGAATTTTTACAGAATGTGAATTTTTCGTTTGAGTTTCGGTTTTGATTTTGTCCACAAATTAAATTAAAACCAGTCATTGTGTGAAAAGTAACGGGCTGGAATAGCCAGGAACGGATGTACCCTGGGACTTTATTCACCCTACCTCAGTACTGTGGGGCCCGGCCTCTACTTTACAAGTCCTGGAATACGCGGATCTAGAACTCACCCGAGATGCAATGCAGATTCCGATCCATGCAATCACTTCACACTATTCGACCAGTTGATCTGCAAGTTGACCTGCAAAAAACCTTGAAGGTCAAGAAACAGCAACATCAAGATCAAAATCAGGGCCACCACATGATGTCCTTCTAAGAACCATACACCTTTATTGGTACTTATTGCTAAAACCGCTTCCTTGAAGAATTATTCAGGTATATAGTTTAATTATAGCACTTATTTGCTGTTATTTACGACTATTTACAATCAGTTAATGGAATGGACAAATTTTTTAATTTTGAAATATGTACAAAACATCCATACCCAATATCGTACCAGTGAACTTAGCAGATCATTGTCCAGCAAATCAAAAATAAAGGTGAGTTCTATACGAATGCAGCTGAGTTCTACAGTTCCTGATACTTTTCAGGAATAGGTCTAAACTCACGTCCAAGAGCCAGCAATTTATATACGGAAGTTCGAATAGTCGAAAAATACTATTGTCTTCGTTTCAAATCAGTTTGAAAGGCTGAAACCGTTTTGTATTACTCATTCGAGTCTAGAACTCACGTCCTAGTGCCAGCAGATTATGTCAGAACGTTTAAAAAGTCGTAAAATACTATTTTCAGCGTTTCAAATCGTTAATCGAAAAGCTAGAACTCTTTAGTTTTTCCCAAATCCATATCCGAACTGCAAGCTAGAACTTGATTCGTGTCCGGAACTGGCGTTCCAGTGCCAGCAAATCAAGTTAAGGAGGTTTACCAATCGAAAAATGTTGTTTAAATTGATATCAGCAATTTGTAGGGGCTTCTTGTTTCTCGCAAATTTTTTACGAAACATGACTATACATCTTTATTAGTGAGCGGAATGGTCTCTAGAATACCAACAGATCATAGTAGAAAAGTTGGAATAGCGAAAACTATTGTTCTCATCGTTTCAAGTAACTCAAGAGGGCTGCAACTCTTTCGGTCTCGACAAATTTGTAAGAAAACTTTTTCCTAGTACTTGATTCGTGAAAACGCGAGCTCTCTTCCGTTTCCCATAAGCCTGTTGCGGAATTGCAACTCACAATTCGATTCGTGCCTGAAATTCACACCTGCAGGAGTACCTGCCGATCATGGTAGAAGAGTTTAATTATCGAATATACTTGTTTCAATCGTTAAAATTATTTTCTGGGGGCTAAAATTATTCCGCTTTCCACACATCTGTAACACAAGTACAATTTAGCTTTTTATTTGTGTCTGAAATTCAAGTTCGAGTGGTAACATATCGATGTGGCATAGTTGCGATGTTTAATGTGATATGCTTCGCAAGACCTATCAAAAAAGGGTAAAACCTACAAGGTCCCTGAAAACAATTTCTCAATCTTATTTCAATCTTATATCATTTTGTCAATTGACTTTTTTATGGCAAAAACGCCAGAACTATTCCTGAAAAGTATCAGGAACTATAAAACTCAGCTGCATGCGAGAAGAACTCACATTTGATTTTCATCTGCTGCAAAATTATCTGCTGCAGGAAGTTGGCAGATTATTTTGTCAATTGACTTTTATGGCAAAAACGCCAAAACTATTCCTGAAAAGTATCAGGAACTGTAGAACTTAGCAGCATGCGAGAAGAACTGATCTGCTAAGTATTTTTCACTGGTATCCCAATATCTGGGAATTTAAAATGTTTTTTTTTTCACAACACACAATTTATAATTTTTTATCTTGTACGTTATTATCCTTGTACGTTAATTATCTTGTACGTAAAAATTTTTGCAGAAATTTGTTTATTTCATTTATAAGTATTAGTAATTTGGGTGACCAATGCGACGATGCCATCCATATGTACGCATTTGCTGCATTTTGTGTTAACTAACAAGTGTTTGTGCTCTCGTGTTTCTATTCATAAACTTCATTATCTAGTTTACATTTTGAAACGATTTAATTATTTGTATATATCACAACCATCAGAATCACACAATATATTATTTCAATTTCCAAGTTCCGCATATCCGGCAGCGTGTTGCCAGCTGTACCCTTCCACTTTAATTTTTAAATTATTTCAGTAGTAAAATCATTCATGTTCTGCAATTTTTTATTTTTCAGTATTATTTCACTTAGCATAGCACAAAATGCATATTTTGCATGTCATCGTTCTTGGAATTGTCATTTCATTATTTTCTACATTTATCACATTAATTACTTGTATATTTCTCTGAACTACTATTAAAACACTTCTGATCTTGAAATTATTCTCTGATTCTAAGTAGCGTAAAACCAAGATAGTTTGTGAAACTGTCACCAAATTAGCAACAAGTAACATGTCCTGCGACAATATAAGAGTAATTTTAATAAGAGTAAAATTAACAGGAATAAATGTGAATGAAGGAAATTTTAACAAGAGCAATTTCAATATAATTTAAAATTTATTATATTTTAAATCTAGTATATTTTAATCTAGTTAATTTTCTATTTATTTTTATTTTTGTCTGTTGATCTCGACTTTATATCTATTTCTAATTGTCAAAGAGTAAAGTACGACTAGATAATTTATATTGATGATGACTACATTGTTGTCGAAATACGTATTTATCGTACAAAAAACTGCTCTAGATAAAGGGGGCGAAATTACTCATAGAGATTATATATTATCTCTATGGAATTAACTACTCAGAATGTGATTCATCAGAACTTGCAATATTAAAATCAAATTCTAAGGGATTGTCTTCATCGTTTTCATTGTCTGTAATTTGTAGGATTTCGGCAACTTTTGAAGGTGTTGAATTCCCGAGAAACCCTACGGGTTTTAAATAGCGGTCCATGTACCACCCACAAGATTCCGGCCGCAGTTTTACGCAACAAGGATCAGTAGCATTGAGCAACATTGAATTTACGTAAATTGCACGTAAAATTTTTTGCTTCAATGATTTCCAGCATGGTAGAATTATATTCGAATTGAAGCTTTAAATTTTTTTAATAAATTGCTCATTATCTTTCTTGGCTGAATAATTTTTTTGAAAAATTCGAAATCTCGCATCATTAACGCTTGTGCTATGCTTTGTACCATACATAAGGGCAGTAAACTCTTGAACCACTGCAATTTTTTCGTCGATGGAAATGTCGGCATCATCCGTTAATGACGCAAAAGTTCTTTTATAAATCTCATTTTTAGAAAAAATTTGAAAAGGTCGAATTTTTCCTTTAATGTAAAAAGCAGCGGTGTAATCACAGCCCGTATATGCATGGAATGCTGGTCAACACAAACATAATGAAGATCCCAACTTCGACGCCAATTCTGTACAATTAATACAGTTAAGATCTTAGTTTTTTAGTTTCTTACTTGCTGAGCCTTCCAACCAAATTTCCGATTCAGGAACTTTATGAATATTAGCTAGTAAAATTACTAATACGTTAGTATCAGAAGCTTTGACTAAAATTTTTGATGTTGGTAGCACTTTACTAATATGAAACATAATTCTTATGTCCACTTCTTCATGTTGACATTCATAACCGATTGATTCAGTTCTAACAACATGGTTTTCTACAACTTGATAAGAGTAGCACTGGCATCCAACGATTAAAAATACTTTCTTCATTAGTAATATAGCTAGTAAATGGTCGTTCTCCCAATAATGAGCTAGGAACTGTACCAAAGCGTCTTTAAACCGATAATTTTAGGCTCCCCAAAAAATCAGTAGGTCTAGGTTGTAGAGGCACTGTAATTCTGTTTGGAATATCAAATCCTTGCCGATTTCGTCGTTCTGAGTTTTTGATTGAAGGTGTTAAATAACGATCACATAAGATGTGTATCTGCAGCATTACTTAAACAAAGTTTTATCAGAATAGAAATAATCATGCGCACTCTCTTTTACTTAACAACTGTCGCACCCGAAGCTGTTACTTTTCGTCTTTTTCTATTGCATTGGTTTATAGGCCAGTGCTTCTCCGTCACACCACGTTTTTTACTTAATTTTTGAAACTTAAAATCGTGACAACCCTAAGACTTGCACACTTTTGCTTAGGCAACTCAATACCATCGTGTTTGTAATAATATTACCTACATTTTGAATATAATTATGGAAACTCGATGAGGGTAAATTACTAATTTACGCTTACCTGTTTATATCTGACAACCTTTCATTGTTGCACGGAAAAAGATAAGCAACCTTACTTTAGCGTTTTATTTACGTCGTTTACTCTCGGTTGGCGACAAATTTTTTTGGAAACTCGATGAGGGTAGTTAACGAAAAAAATGTACTATAAATACTTAATTAAAAATAGCCTTGCAGGGATATGGGGTGGAAATCCTATTAAATTACACATTATATTGCATACAATATTCATTTTATTAGGAAACTCGATGAAGGAAAGTCGACCGCGGTCAGATCTTAGACCATAAATGCCTATTCCTGGATACTCGCATTCGTCATAGCATAAATACAAAACTCAACCTCAATGCGATATCATTTGAATTTAGTATTTGAACGACAAAAATTGACATAAAATAAATAAATACGATTTTATTTTTTGGAAATCTATTTCATGATCATTTACTTAATTGGTTTGGAAGAATTAACACCAACTTGAATAATGAATTTCAAACATAAAAGATTTATTTGCATATTTCGTTTTTTTTTATAGAATTTGTGAAAAAAACGAAACCAATAAATATATAGATATATATATCGAAAAAAATCGCAGATTCTTTCGCGTTGAATTAAAATAAACCATTAAACTTATTTACCATATCTCATTTCACAAAAAAAGTAAATAAATGTAAAGTGTTTTATCGAAAGAGAAGAGAGATCCCACAAGTTGCGGACTATGAAGATGGAGACCGTAAGAAAACTGATGGTACAATGTACATACCTAGAAATGTTTTTCTAACGCTATCTGACGGTATTTAGCAGAAGTTATTAGTGTCTCAAATAGTTTGGTCGAAGGTGCGCACGTTGTGATTTTGTAAGTATTTTTTTGTAAGTATTTTAAGTGGTTAGATATTGTTTTTGACGAAATTAAAATACGTGACTGTTCAAAATGTATGGTAACAAGATGTATGTCATATTTTTTTATTAATAATTGTTTATTTTACTATTATAATCCCATTAACTCGTTTCGGTTTGCTTCGATTTATAACCTCAAAAAAATAATCCAACTTGGGAGTCCAGTTCGGGAAACATGGGGTACCTACCTGCGGGTAAGACGAAAATAGTAAGAAACCGAAACCAATGGGAACAAATATAAAGAAACGGGAAAAAAACAAATAAAAGATTCAAAAGAACCAAGAAAGCTGATGAAGGATCTGAGACAACATCTGAGGACGAAGATACAGAATGTCAGTACTGCCACGGCTTGTATTCCGAGTCTACTGAAGGATGGATCACTTGGCAGACTGGCGGTAAGTGGGTGCATTGTGGCTGTACAGAAGTGGAAGATTACGATGATCAAGCTGTCCATATCTGCCCGATTTGTGAAGATAACGACGATTAATCATTCTATACCCCATCTTGTCCAAGGGAGTACACCGTCTTGCCCTATAGATGGGGCAAATAGTTATTTTTCTCAAGTTGATAATTCTATAAGAAGATTTATATTTTTTTGTTTTGACTGATTATAATATAAAGAAAGAAAGACTTATTATTTTCTTACTAAAAGTTCCTACAACATGCAATCAAAAACAAACGGTTTTATTTATGAAATACCTTAAAATCTCCGTCTTACTCCACCTTTCCCTATAGTTTTAATATCTTCCAAATTATTTAACTTCAAAACCCCAAAGATCTGAATTTTATGTACTCAATTACTCATCATCAATATTTCAGGGTAACTCCAATTGGGCCCCCTTGTGAGCATAGCGTGTATTTATATATATAAACAAAATAAGACGATGTTAAATTAGAAAAAAGAAGACATATCAAGTGTGAAAAAATGAATATAAAGTTATTGTATTGTATTGTTATTGTAGTTTCACCTTAAAAAATTAATGAGGTCTTATAAATTTAGCCCTCTATAATAGTTTGTACTTAAAAAGTGATGATATGGAAGAGAGGACCCAAGTTATTTACCAAGTGTGAGAAAATGAATATAAACTTATTATGTAATTTTTGCCTTAAAAATTTAGTGACGGATAAATTTATTAAATGTAAGAAAAATTTGGTTGAAATTTTTTTCGTAAGTTTTCCCTTAGAATGGTTCTGAAATTTTATTTCTTGGTAAGTTTGAAGATTTTAAAATATTTGAAACAAAAACAAAACTTGGCAAGATATAAAATTTTAAAAGCATTATAAGGAGAAACTTACGAAATAAATTTCCACAAAATCATGAAATTTCCAAGGTGAAACTTACACAATACATTTGTATTTATTTTCTCACACTTATAAATAACTTGGACCTCTCGTTCCTTTTTTGCATATATGTTTTTGATCGGATGTATGGTACAGAAGTGTACATGGACGGCTCTTCGGACCCACTGGGCTCTCCATAAGCTTTGTGAGAGTAAGTAAGAAAGGTATGTTTGAAGTAAGACGGAACGATGTTTCAATACAGGTTGGCCTACCAATTATTTCCCAATAATCTATCCAATGAATTCAGGAATAGTTTTTGGAATAGTTAGGAATATTTTCAATTTCCGTAACTGAAAGGCTTTTAATGCATAAAGCTTGCTGATGTATGATACAATGAAATGATAAAAGATTTTTTAATTCAGGGTTTTTTTTAAGTGCAATTAAACCGTTATTAAAGCCCGTTATATTATTTGCACCAACCGCGGTAAGTGAAACGAATTTTTCTAAAGGTAACGATTTTATTCGTGCAAGTACTCTGTCATACAGATTTTTGGCGGTCGTTTCGCGATGTAGGGAAATTATAGCAAAGAGTTCTTCTTTAACAAATAAATCATCGAACGCCATACGAATGTAAATTAACATCATTGGCAGGTTTATTGTATCCAGTCTCATATAATTCCAATAACAATATAGTATACCCCCTACGAAGAAAAACAATTAAATCAGGTAAATAATTGTTTATTAGTTCTCCGATATGAATAGTTTAGGCAAATTATTCGGAATTTCCAAAAATCGAATTCTAAAGTTTAGAATTATATTTTTGGAAATCCCGAATATTTTGATAGTTTAGAATTCAAACCATCAAAAAAATTTACAAACGGTTTACAATTGTCAAGCGGTAAACGTAAAAGATCAGAAGATTTATATATTATAATTTATATAACATTTATATTTTATTCATACACAAATATATTAAAAAGTATGATTCAATGCAGAGTATGTATTCAATGTATTGTATACGTTGTATAATAGTGACCATAAAACAGAGTTGGTATTATTATTTTTTTTTCAGAAAATGTAATTAAAAAAAGAAAATAATAATAATAATTGGTAGGTACCCTGTATTTACTCTATCTCTCTTTCTACCTCTCACTCAGAGCTGAGTGAACTCAAACTTTGCTCACCTATGGTATAGTACTGTCTATGTGTAGACTATCATTTCTCTATCTAAAATTGAAGGGCTAGTGTGACTAAGAAAATAAACAAAAAATAATTCATTACGCAACAGCTTCTTCAACTTAGTAAATTTCCAAAGAATACATAAATCACTCTCTACCGGTCGCAACTTTAGCGTGATCAAAATGAAATATCGTATCTGATATGATTTTAGTATTTGCAAGGGTAATTTCAATACTAAATGGCATAGGTCAAGGGGAAAAGAAGGGCATAATGAAAGAAGAAAACACAAAATATAAAGTATCCCTCTTAATATATAAAATATGCATGAACAGTAAAGTTGTAGAAAATAGTGTTTGCTACAATTCATTACCTGATCATTTTTTCTCGAACTATAATGTGAACAGAGACATTTAGGATTTTAACTTTCAATCTTAAATTGTAAATATTTCTGTAAATTTTAGTGTAGAAAAAAGAAAAAATGATAAGATACAAAATTATAGTAAAACAAAATTTCTGTAAGTTTACTACTAATAAATTTTTCAATATTTCGAATATTAAAGGAGATATGCCAAATTTTGTGTTTCTCCCTTTCTATAAACCCCCTTTCCCTTCGACCGATTTTACCCATTAACGAACTTGACCTTCAAATACCAAAAGCGCCTCAAATCACCAAATTTCATCACAATCGGAATAAAACTGTGACCGTTTGAGAGTTTATAGACACATAAACGTATATATATATATATATATATATATATATATAAATGTATATATATATATATATATATATATATATATATATATATATATAAATGTATATATATATATATATATATATATATTTATATATATATATATATATATAAATTTTAATAATGGTCATTTTTAAATTTTTTACATCTATTACGTAGGATCGATGGACATTTGAAGAAATTTTTTACGAAATTCGATCATCGGTACTAAAACAATAGCTGCATTGCCTATGGAGGAAATTCTCTAATATATATAGTAACATAATAACTTAAGTCATAGATGTAACACACTGAGTACTTATGACACAATAAATGACTAGTATCCGATGAACCATCTACATCGGATTACAAACAAATTTATTACAATGTGGAGTTAAAAATAGACCAATGTAATATACATTATCGGGCTCCGAGGGAAACAAATTGAGACGAATATAATTCGACACCAAAGTTAAAACTCGCCACAATCCCGAAAAAAGTTAAAACAGTACAAGGCATTGTGCTTACTGCTACTGAGCTTCAGCATGCAATTATTAATTATTTCCATAAAAACTCCCCGGAGGTCTCAAAAGACATCGGCAAGTCAACTTGCTGGTAGAATAAAGACCTGCGGAATCAAAAGCAAAAAGTTCGCCAACTGTTTAACAGAGCAAAAAGGATAGGGAAATGGCACAACTAAAATGAAGCCTTTACTGAAGACAAAAGGTCTCTGAAAAAAAGCCAAAATAAACTCATGGAAGTAACTCTGTTAACATGTTTGAGGGAGCAAGGCTTCATCGCAATCTAGCAAAGAAACCCGTTGACACCATTGGGTCACTACGTAAGTCCAATGGTACTAGCTCCGGGAAGGATACACTCGAAACACTAATCTAGACTCTTGTTCAAGGCAAGTCTAGCTACAGGTTATATTGCAACAGTATGGAAGCAGTTAAAGCAGTTCAATCACTCTATGAGAAAATATTTTAGACCAAATAGTCTGTCATCGTATCTACTAAAGACAATGGAAAGACTAAAAGAATTTCACTTAACTCAAGGAGCACTGTCGAAAAATCCGCTTCATGCCAACCAGCATGCGTATCGCGTGGGGAACTTCTTTGAATCAGCCCTCCGCAACGTAATATACAGGATTGAGGAAGGATTTGCAAGAAAACAGACACAAAATTTTTTTTATTAAATAAATAAACAAAGGCTAGTTCATATTAACATATTCTACTTGCACGTACAAAACTAGTCAGAACTATCGGTCATCGGCAACAGATTCACAAACTACCACGGGAAAATTCCGTACCGTCGCCACCCGAGTAATTCCATTAGGTCTAGGATACATATATACTATTCGACCGATAGGCCGAAATAAAAGATGTGATTGAACACCCTTCAGAAAAACTATTCCTTTGGCATGGGAAATACATGGTTTGTGCCACTTGCGTCGTTGAATAAGTGAATGGAGGTATTCCTTTGACCAAAAACGACAAAAAATGGCGTTTCGTCCAATGATCACGAGGTTGAAAAGATTCATTTACAGGTACTTCAGGCGGTGCTTATAGCTGAGAGACTACCGGAAAATGTCCGGGACTTGAATGTCTCAATAATCAAGACTTGGACAGCCTCAATGCGAGCAAAAAGTATGTTTATTCATCGAAATTGACGGATGTGTTTAGCATTAAACGCCAAAGTTTTGGCTTTGCGGAGGGAAAATGAAACTTCATTTAATTAGTTGCAAATGTCAATATGGGTGGCCTTAAGAAATTAGTTGACTCCTTTTTGCTACCTGGCAGCGCCTACAACATTACGTCCGTGATGACACATGATTTAACTGAAACAAACCAGTCCAATGTGACCAAAAAAGCTTCTGTACTAAGGACGAAACCAATTCGATATGTACAGTCTTGGTTGCAGCCAGCACAAAAATACAGTATCATTAAGTAGGTAAGGTTGGCAACTAAAAGTTCTGCTGTATGCTCCCCAGATCTATAACTCTGTTGAAACGGGCTAATATAATCAAAACTCTTGGAGCGCAGAATGCAAACCTGCGCTCTCAGGAGTGGCGAATTATCAACAGCACGAGGACCAATGCGGGACACACCATCGTGCTGGAAGTGAGTGCAGCGGATCTGGGGTTGGTTCAGAACCGAGGGTTTAAATTATACCTTGGGTTTGGTCAAGTCAACCTTAGACCACAGAATACATCAAAGAGAAAAAAGAATGTCTGATCTTCGGATGCTTCAGATAAACCTCCAGCACAGTAAGGCAGCCTCCACTGTCTTCTGTCAAAATGTGCTGAAAAGGGGAATTTTCATAGCTCTGGTCCAGAAACCTTGGGCTGTAAACCATAAGATTCTTGGACTAAGAGATACTAGAGGACAAATTATTTACGATAAAACCTCAGGGAGACCCAGAACTTGCATTTATGTAGTAAAGAGTGGTAATCATCGCTTCGGTCTACCTACCTTATGATGCATCTACTCCACCACCATCAACAGAGTATTGAGAGGCCTGAGAAGACTTGATCTAGTATTGTGAGGCGAAAAACCACCAACTGATCATGGGATGCGATGCAAACGCGCATCACACTGCGTGGGGTAGTACAAACACAAATACAAGAGGTGAGTACCTCTTTGATTATATCATAGCTAACAACTTAGATATAGTTAATCAAGGCAACAAGCCAACTTTTATTAACAAAGTTCGGATGGAAATCATTGAGCACTTATGAAATCAGTGGTAAAATCAATAAATGGCTAGTATGCGATGAACCACCGGCATCGGATCACAGACAAATCTATTGCAATGTGGAGGTGAGGACGGACCAATGTAATATACACTATCGGGATCCGAGGAGAACAAATTTGGACGAATATAATTCGACACTAAAGTTCAAACTCGCCACAATCCCGAAAAAAGTTAAAACAGTATTGGACATTGAGCTTACTGCAACTGAGCTTCAGCAAGCAATAATTAACTCCTTCCAAAAGTTCTCTGAAGATAGCCAAAATGGACTCATGGAGGAAGCACTGTCATGATGTCGAAAACACAACTGAGGGAGCAAGACTCCATCGTATCCTGGCGAAGGATACACCCGAGACACTGCTCCGGATTCATTTCCCGGATTCGGTGGCAGTGGACGGTGAAAACCTTTCTCAAGAGCAGCTTAACCGGGATCTCCCACCGACTGGCGTGGACTGGAGAAGAGCGGCGATAGCCATTAACCACCCAAATATCGAATGGGCAATAAACTCATTCGACCTCTATAAAGCTCCAGGACCAAATGGGATATACCCAGTGCTTTTACGAAAAGGAGCAGAGCATCTTTTAACTCTGCTTGGTCATATATTCTGGGCAAACCTGGCTACGAGTTATATCCCAACAGTATGGAAGCCAGTAAGAGTGACCTTCTTGCCAAAACCGAAGTGGCTTAACCACTCCACGGGAAAGAACTTTAGACCAATTAGTCTGTCATCGTTTCTACTGAAAACAATGGAACGACTAATAAGATTTCATTTGACTCAGGGGGCATTGTCAAGAAATCCGCTTCATGCCAACCAACACGCGTATCAGGTGGAAAAATCCTGTGAATCAGCCCTCCACAACCTAATATACAATCTCGGAGCTTATGCAAAACGCTCTAAGAATCGCACAGGAATGATGTATCAATCAGGGATTGAAAATAAACTCTGTTAAGACCGCACTAATTCCATTCACATGTGAAAGGAAGGTGGATAACATAAAACCACCCAACCTCTTCGGCGAAAGATTACAGATCACAAGGGAAGCCAAGTTCTTAGGAGTAATGCTGGATTCTAAACTAACATGGAACCCTTATCTGGAATACATAACAAATAAGAGCAAATCTTCTCCCATGCTTTGCAAGAGAGCATGTGGAAAAGTCTGGGGTCTAAAACCCAAAAGGATCCACTGGCTCTACACAACAGTCGTCAGGCCCATTATAACCTATGCTGCTCTAGTGTGGTGGCCAAAAGTTAAGCAGATTACTGCATGCAAAAAGCTGTCAGGGATCCAGAGACTGGCCAGCTTGTGCATCACTGGATCCATGAGCAGTACATCTACAGCTGCCATGGAAGTCATACCGGGGCTGCCTTCGCTAAGCATTGTAATAATAGCTAAAGCGAGATCCAGCGCGTATAAATTGTCTTGCAATAAGAACTGGATTAATAAAAACCTGGTTAGACATGCAAGTAGCGTGGGAACATCAATTATCTCAGACCCCGTCTTTGAAATGGGCACAGATATACTTCCCAAGACATACTCCTTCTCAAAACCTTTCACTGTAGTATGTGATAGGGCCATGTGCTCGGAAGGAGAACCACCACCCTACCACAGGAAAAGAATCGTCTGGTAGACAGACGGATACAAAACTGAAGAAGGGACCGGGCGGGAATCTACGGTGAGAGACCAAAAGCAAACATAAGCCTCAACTTGGGGAAATATGCTACGGTCTTCCAAGCAGAAGTCTACGCCATACTGGCTTGCGTCCGTGAGAACCTACGTAGAGGCTACATAAACCAGACCGTATGTATTCTGTCGGACAGTCAAGCTTCTTCAAAAGCCTTGTCTGGTCACCTCAAGGGTAGTCAAGGATTGTCTGGACGAACTTCTGAAACTTGCAAAACGGAACAATGTTAAATTGATCTGGGTGCCGGGTCACAGTGGTTTCGAAGGAAACGAAAAAGCGGATACCTTCGCAAAGAAGGGAGTCGGAAGGCCATTCATAGGCCCAGAGCCAATTTTAGGAATTCCAAGGACTGCATGTAAACAGGTGATCAACGAGTGGTCGAATGCTAAACACCGTGATCACTGGGGAATGTACCGCGGCAAGAGCTCGGGAAGGTACTGCTTCAGAGTGCAACAAAGTGGTTATCTCGCGATGCACTGAGGCTGAAAAGGATGCAACTGTGGAGGTTTATCGGGTTTATTACCCCATGCGGAAGCATCTGCACACAATGGGACTCCATAACGGATCCATTATGTGCAGATTGTGTGGCGAGGAGGGAAGAAACATCCAGCTACATAATCTTTGACTGTGAACCTCTGGGTTACAGCAGATACAGGATATTCGGTGCATCTCACCGCGAATATATGAACCTTCGAGGGGACCTGATAAGCAAGCTCCAGGCTATTGCCAACATATGGGAGAGGCGAGTCTCGTCAGACTGAGATAGAAAGGGGAGCACAATGGACCTTAGGGTCGAAATGCAATAGTTTTTACCCCGATATTAATCAATCAATCAATCAGTCAAGTTTGGCAAGCATTGATATCACAGAAAATGGATAAATAAATAATAAATAAATAAATAAATAAATATATATATATATATATATATATATATATATATATATATATATATATATATATATATATGTATATATATATATATATATATATATATTTATTTATTTATATATATATATATATATATATATATATATATGTATATATAAATCGATGTGTGTATGTATGTTTCCTGTGGACTCTAAAACGGGTGGACCGATTTTGATGAAATTTTCAGGCAATCTTCAAATTAGTCCAGGGATCCTGCGAAGTTTGGTAGCGATCGGAAAGAAAAAATTATTATTATTTTTTTTTTTTGGCAATTTTGTCATATTTTCAATATTGTGTCATCGTTTGATATATTTGGCAAAAATGTTGCTTGAACATAAAGTAGTTTATTAGAAAAATTTGATAGGAGGTTACACTCAATAACATCCTAAGATTGGGTATAGGATCTCCTCGTACCGGAAAAAGCGTTACTTGTAATTGCCGATACTTGGGAACCAGGGTCAAGCACTGATCGAGTTGGCTGGTGAGACCCATCAGAGAAAAATCATTAACAAGAAATGCAATATCAGTGACGGAAGGTGGTTCAACAGTTTTAATTGAGGAACTAACTACGCGTGTTTGTTTCAAAATTACTCATATCATTATTGGAAACAATTGACTGAATAAGTGGTTGATACGGAACGTCAATGTTAGTAGTAGGTTGCAGGGTAGTGTGATGTTTATTGTAACGACAAATTTTACAAAGCGCTTTGAACTGACGTGATTGAAGATAATTAAAGCAGCGATGCGTTTGTTTCAAATAGACGACAGTTAAGCACCATCAGAAATATTTACGGACACAGATTTGATAGTGGTCATGTTGACCATTAATACATCTGTAAAAGGTTTGTCTGTGGAAGCAAGCCTACGTATTCATATATATTTATTTATGTATACTTAAGCGTCAACAATACGATGTTTGTCCAAATTTCATTTCGGTTAAGTAAGACAAACTGTAGAAGACTAGTGTAGACATTCAGAGGTCCGAGGTTCGATTCCTGGTTGGCGAGTTAATTTTTTTATATCAGTATTTAATTATCAAGCCTACTTAATTCATTTTTATTTTGTTGTGGCTCACACAATTCGTAAGTTATTCTTGAGTAACGAAATCACTAAGTTGTTAATAATACGGAGCTATCAACGGCATGTTTGATTTTAAACACTTTTCTTGTATAAGGATCCAGATTTGTCTAGGATAGTGAAAATAATAAAAATCAGCCAAATCATCAATTGATAAAGCTTTTACAGAATTAATTGAATTTTAATGAAGATTTAAAAACTTTTTATGAGAAGTTGAGGACGTATAATTTAAAGATATAAAATTGATGACTTTATCTAAATACATAGAAGCTTTGTTTCTCTTGCTTTGTTTCTCTTCATCTTGCAGAGAAGATTTCAGATATTGAAATTTTTGAGCAGATTTTAAAATCGGATTATGTACGATTGTATGCATAACATATACATAACATCAAAAAATAAATAGTTTCCTTGTGCAATCTCAATATGATCGTCCTAATGATGGTAAATCACAATTTAGTTCGAAAATGTTTTCTTCAGTCATTTTAAATGGTTACCAAAATGAAATCTTAAGATAAATAAAAATTAATAATATGAAATATGAAATTCAAAAACAACAAAGTAATAGGAAATGCAATGAAATTGTAAGTTTGCAATAAAACGGTTTATTTCTCTAATGACAGGTAAATTAAATATAGTAGTATTTAAATTGTGGTTGCAAATAGTTTTGTTAAAAAATATAATATAATTAATGTAAAGTTAGGAAAAACAACTGTGATTTATATGTTTTTTTTAAAGGACATAATTATATAAGCTTTGACAAATTAATTTTCAATAAAAAAAGAAGATCCAAACAGTAAATAATAATTGTGTTTAAAGAAATTCTCAAATGTAATCAGTTCTAAAAAAAACAAGTTATTTTGAATAATATTACTTACTATTACTACTATTACTATTATTATGTTTTTTCAAAGATAAAATTATGGAGTTTTAGCCAATTTTAAATAAACTTTAAATAAATGTCAAATAAATTGTTTTTCAATAAAAAAGAGTACCAAACAGGAAATAATCAGTAAATAGTTATATTTATAATTGCAAACAACCTACATTCATAATGTATTTGTGTTGTTGTAACCATTAAGAATTAATTGAGAAATATTTTACTCACTACTTGAAATAATTACTCAAAAACAATATATTAAATCAAATCTACTCGTAAAATAACTTGATTTTGAATTTAAACTACAATTTTATTTTATTTTTATCCGACTCGAAGGACTAAACTGTTTAGTAGAGGGAGTTGGGAACTTAGCGAGTTCGTATTACACAAATTTACTATTATAATTCTAATAAAAAATAGATCAATGTACTGTTATTTGTGATTATATTACTTCAATCAGCGTTACGGTTTGCTTTAATGTCCGAATGGCACACAAGATGAAAATTTACATAAATAAATTGGCCCATAAATTGTTCAAAATCCAACTATACGCACATTCACATAGTAATGAATAATTGGTATTTAAAATAATCATTTAATATTTATGGAAATCATTTTAGTAAAAGGATGCATAAGCTATTCAGTTTTAGAAATGCAAATACCACTCAGTTTAACTACATTTGAAAAACAAACAGAAAACAAAAATTTAAATAAATCATTATGGACAGGGCCACTTAAATAAGTTATCCACTTAAAATAAGTTAACGATTCTGTTTGGTGCGAACGGTGAAAGTGAGTTAGTATTAGTGAAGATATTAGGGTTAAAATCCTCCTTGCGTCGAGAAAGGTGTGAATGAGATATATGTGCATAGTGTTTAACAAAATGAAAAAAAACCAAGTTGATCAAAGTAGCTCTTCGCCGTGGCGACACAGGTATAAAGCCATCACTAGACACAAGATGAGTCTCTGAACAATTCAATTTCAGATAACAATTTTTTAAATAACCGAAGAATACCTTGTGGTTCAGAGGAAGATGCATCCAGAAAAAAGAAACCATATGGAAAAGATGGCATACTGTGTAAAAGATGTCTCTCAATACAACAATCTTGAAAGCAGCTGTAAAACGGAGTGGTGATTGGGCTCTCAACATAAAACAGTATATATCTGAGAACGCAGATTTAGTAGCCCCAGATGCGACATACCACCGGTTTTTCAAACAGAGCTCTATCTGGCACAGTTAACATTATGCCCAAGGAAAAACCTCAGGATTTCACAGTTTAGCAGTTATTGAAGTTAGCTATTCATTTATGGTAGAGAACTTTGAGGAGTGCCAATTTTTTAGATGAACTCATGGGCCAGGTAGAAGGAGAACGGCTCCAACCTTGAACAGTCAAAAATCACTTGTTGGGAAAGAATGGAGATGGCATTTTGATAGTCGAGACGTATACCCTTTCAAAAGATTTTGGTTCGATAGTAAATGCTCAGATTCTCAAGCTTAAATACCAAGCTTAAAGGCGAAGTCCGCTGCTGGAGTTATAGGAGAGGGCATACTTTAGAAACATTTGGTTGAGTTATTGCCAACGCTTTATTATCAGCTAGTTACAAGAAGAAATCGATTTTGGAAGCCTCGACCATCATGCAGTCAGGCAAACTCATTTTGAGTCTTCGGTTTCTGCAATTAACATTTGATAGCGCCGATTTCAATGTGAACACATTGGACAGGTTGGGCACCTTCCACGCAATGGGTGGTATATAGATCGTGACACCTTATGATTCCATATATCCTGAGGAACAAGATTCGTCCAATCAAGGTTTGTCAACATCTAAAATTGTGAACATAGGCAGTATTCATCTACTACCTGAGAATATCCCGTATCACTCCCTTCAAATATCTAATGGTTATATGGAAAAATAGAAAAATGGAAAACCCAAGGTTGGAATTGTTTTATGGAGAAGGTGACAAAAGAAAAACTCTTTGAAACTTCAAAAATGATACCATTCATCTATCATCCCCCATGTCAGTACGACACAATTCCAACAGCTCTTCGAGTTGCCTCCGAGAAATGCCGAATCCATGAACAGAAAATCTGCATTACCAGTGTTGGCCAACCCTTATATATTAAGCCCAAAGAGATAGTTGCAAACATCGTGGTGGAGTAAGGGGTATTTCACCTACTACTAGATATGAACTATTAGTATGATTATTGATGGATTATGTGTGGGCTAAGGAAACTACTCACGACAATTTATGATGAAAACAGCATTGGCAAGATATTGTCTGGACATGCTTATGCTCGAGAAGTAGGACCCCACATTGGTCTATCATGCCTTGGCAAGTGATGTTGTGAAAACAATTCAATTTACGGAAGAGGGCGAAGGCATCATTCGCAAGATACGATTTCAAACTATGACAGATCTGCAATTCTGACATCGCAAGCTTGAAAGCAATAGATCAACTGTAAAGCAGTGGGTTATTTTTCACGCAGCAGGCCACTTTTTTAGAAGTGTGCACACTTATATTTTCGCAATTACGAACGTTTCACAAAGAAATGAAGTCCATGACTGCAATGAAGTCGAAACATACTGCGACGTTAACACTGCAATAACTGAACATCATGAAGACATGCTCGTGTAGCCAGATATGAAGCAGATACTGACATAAAATGTTACTGGTAACCGCAGGACCCTCCATTTACCATAACTAATTTAAAAGGCCTCAAAGAGGTCCTGGATTTTTCAATGTTTAAAAATAGCTTCCAAGTAGTCAGAAAGAAATATGTCCAATGGATTTGTGAATAGCTAAAAAAAATAGATAAACAAATATAACAATGAATATAATGTCTATAATAATAAGAATAAAACAACAACAACAACAACAAAATAACAATAACAACAAAACTGCGGAAGGCATTAAAACAAAACAAATAGTTTTAAATGCCCTGTTGCATATTTGACAACAGAGCATCTTGAAGGTCATAATAACAGGTATCCAAAAGGAAGCCTCTTATAATTCCATTGATAATTCTATTTTCATTTTTTGGTGCATTTATTAATGTAATTATATTATTCATTATTTTTAAATATAATTTAATTGCCAAGTTCCTCGTGGTGTTACTTACGTATGGATAATTGCATTGTAAGCTCTTATAGAGCACTTTAAAGCTTCTTGTTAAATACACATCATTTTTCAATTTGTTTTCAGCAAACAAATTTTTATTTTTAATAAAAAATTTCACAGTTTCTAAAATATAAACTGATGGTAAAGTTAAGATTTTATTGTTTTTAAATACCGATTTGCAACTTCCTGTTTTTTTTGAGACCAAAAATAACCCTTAAAGTTTTTTTCTGTAATATAAAAACTTTTTTTGAATATTTATGAGCCCCAAATAACTAAACCGTATGTCATAATGGAATAAAAATTTGTGTAATAAATTAGTAGATGTGTTTTCGTATCAACAATATCCCTCGTTTTGGGTAGTAGAAAGCAAATTTTGTTTAATTTAATGCAAAGGGAATCAACATGTGGTTTCCAACATAGTTTGCTATCAATTATTACACCTAGGAATTTTGTGTGCTGTATTAAATTATTTTTAATGTTTGTTTTGAATTTTAATATTTAAGTTTTGGTCTTGTTAATTTCAAACTATTCATAGAACACCATTATTTTACCTTTTTAAGCAACTCATCCATTATGACATTCAGATCGGTAGGGGTATTTGCATTTACTCGTATTATTATAGAAGTATCATCAGCGAACAGTATCACAGTACATTTGTCGCTATCAATAACGTTTGGTACGTCATTGATGAATATTTTAAAAAGTAAGGGGCCGAAATTGCTACCCTGAGGTACTCCTTTTTGTATTGGCTTCCACTCTGATGAGCCAAAACCATTTTTATTATTGAGGTTGACAATTTGTTTCCTACATTCCAAATAGGACTGTAATGAGTTATACGCTTTACCTCTAAAGCCATATTTATACATTTTATGCAACAGAAGATCGTGGTTCACACAATCAAATGCCTTCGTCCGATCTAAGAAAATAGTACCAACTTCCATTTTTTTAATTGATATTATTAGTGACAGTGTCGGTGAACTTAAACATTGCATCAACGATAGATTTCCCATTTTCATAACCGAACTGATAATTATAAATAATATTGAATTTGCTGAGGAAGCCAATTATTTTATTACTGATTATTTTTTTTTAAACTTTTGAAAAAATTTGAAGGTTTGCAATCGGTCTAAAATTCGAAAGCGTATGTATATCCTTTTTTTTATGCAGTGGAGTTATTTTTGCATACTTGCATCGATCAGGAAAATTTCCCTCATTAAACATGGCATTTGCAATATGAGATAATGGCTTGATTAAATCATTACAAACGAATTTAGTTGTCGTGTTTGAATTTAAAAAGATATCATAACTGTGTTTATTTTTTAATGCGTCGATGATATTCTTAATTTCAAGTTCAGCCACTTCGTAAAGATAAAGAGAATTGGACATTTGTTTAATCATTATACTAAGTGGAAGTGTTGGTTGACAGTCATCCGTTATATCTATGAAATACTCACTCAAAGTTTCCGCTATTTCTCGTGGCTCATTAATTTCAATATCGTCCTTCTTAAGGTAAATTATTTGTGAAGTGTGTGAAGGACCCCTTTATTCGTTAATAGTTTTCCACAAAATTTTATTATTACAAGTATTTTCTTTAATTTGCCTACAAATAGACTTCTTTTTGGAGAGTTTAAGTACTTTCCTGTAAATTTTGCGGTAGCACCTAAATTTTTTTATTTGATTGGGATTTTTGCTTATTTGAGTTAAGAACTTCATAGATTTTATTTCAGTTAAGAACTTCATAGATTTATATTGAAATACTATTGAGCTTAAGTCACTTATATTGCTGTATTCTTTCATACATTTTCATACATTGTTTGTGCAGTCCTTATAGGCTATTGATTATGTCCTAAAAAACATTGCAATAAGGAACTAAGACGTTCACGGGTTTATATTGCAGGAATCGGTCAATGGGTCATTTAAGAAGAAAACCTCGGAGTGCTATTATATTTTAGGGTGGAAATTGGAGATAGGGGTGAAAATGCACACTTTTCAGTTTTATCAATATATCTCGCAAACGAAGCAAAATTTCGATATATTTTATATGAACTATTTATAAAAAAATTAATTTTTCATTGAAATGGCATACTTAAAATATTTTAAAACAGTGGTCATATTTCGGTCAGTGGTCGGCGGTTTTTTCTTCTTAAATGACCCATTGACCGAGTAATAAAAACATCAACAATAAAAACCCGCGAGCGTCTTAGTTCCTTTCAATATGACAGAATCAATAGCCTATTAGTTATTGAGATATTGTTGACGTTTTGTGTTTTATTAATAATAATATTTCTTCCCAGGGAAACAAAGTTCGTAGTAATTAGTAAAATGTTCATGAAATTCGTTATAAGCTTGTTTCATTTACTCTATTGGTTTTGAGTTCCGATGACTTTAAAAGTTCCAATTTATCATTCTAATGATAGTCCAGTTAAGATCTACATCCGTGCTTGCAAAAGGTCAGGTCGTTCTGAATTTTTTATATGTTGTTAGGACCTAAACCAATATTAAAAAATCAGATTTGCAATTTCCAAAGTGCTGTGCGAGCGGCGGTGTACCCAAAAAACCATGAAATTTTCGGAATTTTTCCAGTTTCTGCTCAATATCTCAGTGAAGGAAGGGTCTGACCGGTATAGTCATTCTATACACTTTTAAAGTAGATTAAATTTTCAACAATTTGAGATCAAAACTAGCTCTATACAGCTATTGGTTCCCAAGATACAATTCTTAGAAAATAGGCCATTTTTTCCCAAAAGTGAAGTTTTTTCGATATGGTCACATATTTCGTAAAATATTTTCTAAAATACGCATCCCACGTCAAATATTATATGTAATAAACTTGTAGTAACTTTAATTAGCTTTCATTTAAGATCAGACTGGTACCTGTATGCCCAGCAGTTCTCTCAAAAACGACAGATAACCAAAAACAGTTGTAGCGGTATCGCTTCTTCATTAAATTATTATTATAATTTTGTTCATCATTTTTAGTTGTTGCATAACAACTATAACTTCCCCCTATTATCACGGTTGCTTTGAATGTTAACAACCTTGATAATTTACATATTAAAATATATAATATTTCATAAATCAAATCAACAAAGATCAATTATATCTTTCACATATATTTATTATTTATTTAAATAATAATTATTTAATATATCAATCTTTTACCTTCTACAAATTGGTATCGCTACACAGTCATAAGATAACCAGCGCAGATAACCATCGCAGCGCACATATTAACCAGATGTTTGTATCCATATTTTCGGTAAAAGTAGGTACCAATTCCAATCAGAAGGAAGGAAACAAAAGATCGAGGTCGTACAGCAGTTATCAGAACATGAAAAAATGACACACAACTCTTCTTCCATGCTTCAAGGGGTCACGCTTGTTTTTGAGAACAACAGTCTCAAAAAATAGCTGTACTGAGTGTCTCTTTGTTGAAGCTCATCTCCATTATGACTATGTCATCCACAAAACGTTTTTGGAGGTGAGTTTTCGTTGTTCTCACATCAGGGATATAATATGCTGCAGTAGGTGTGATAAAGAAAACTGGCATTCATCACTGTTTTCCAACAGGTAATCGTACACACAATCCATCGCTTCTTCAGTATTACTGGCAGGACGATACCGTCTCTTATTCCACGACCACTCTTTTCTTTTTAGAAATTTAACAGAGAATCTAAGTCAAAAAACATTAGTATACTTTCATTTGTTCATAGCAGACTTAAATATGGAATTTTGTTACGGGGGTCTTCCTCTCAATCAACACAAATTTTCATAAAGCAAAAGAAAATATTACGAGTAATTGTTGGAGTTGGCCAGCAATCTTCCTGTAGACAATATTTTAAGGATCTGAGAATCTTGACGCTCTCCAGTATATACATTCTCTATTGTGTCGCCCACATAAAGAAGAATATTCATACGGTAGATAAAAATAACCTTAATCACACGTGTTATACAAGACATGGTAGCGACTTAAGAGTACCCAAGCACAACTTTAATGTCTTCGAAAATGGTCCATCTTACAATGGCTTAAAATTTTTCAACAAGTTACCATCTCATATAAAGCTTGATTGTAACCAAAGGAAGTTTGAAACCGCCTACAAGAATTTACTGCTGGATCATTGTCCATATAATGTGGATTAATTTTTTTCTAACAACCTATAATGTTAGGAATATTTGACGAACCAATATGTATTACATTTGTAACATCATTTCTGGTCTAATAAATTATTATTATTATTATGATTATTATTCCCAGTAGCAAGTGGTAATCTAAACAGGCTCCTGTAGCACAATCGGAGCGCCTCCTCGCCATTCACGACCTGGTTGCTGCAGACGGGGCGTACCACAGATTGTGCTACAGGAGTCTGTTAGATTACCACCTGCTACTAGGAATAAGAGAGGGTATCGTCTAACCAGTAATACTGAAGAAGCGATGGATTGTGTGTACGATTACCTGTTGGAAAACAGTGAAAACTTTGGAAATTGCAAATCTGGTTTTTTAATATTGGTTTAGGTCCTAACAACATATAAAAAATTCAGAACGACCGGACCTTTTGCAAGCATGACCGCCTTTTCATGTTTAACTTTACTGAACTATGAGTTGTTTAAAAGTTTCTATGTTCGGATGTTAATCGTTTTAACTAAATCCCCCCCCACCCCACCGCAGTAAAACGGTTGAAAATAGGTGGAAATCGGTGGAAATGGTTTGTTAGGATTTTAGGAAGTGATTCTACGGACGAAAAAGTTCTTTTCGTACATGAAATACTTGAAATTCAAAAATGTTTTATTTTTATTTTTAAGAGTTTTTACGGGGAAAAAATTGTTTACAATATTAAATAATCGGAGGGTTGCTAAATTACCCCAACCCAACCTAACGCAACCCAAGCTAACCCAACACAACCTGACCCAATCCAACCCAACCCTTTTCGTTCTTGAAATCCTTAAAATTCAAATATTGTTTTATCCAGTTTTTAGTAAAAACTATTGTAACAAATTTTTTTTGCAATATTTAATTTTCGGAGTTGGATTGGGTTGGGGTAGTTTAGCGGGGGGTTATTTTATCAGAGGGTATTGAGTTGGGATAGTTTAGCAACCCCCCGACATTTTAATATTGAAAAATAATTTTTTCCCGTAAAAACTCTTAAAAATAAAAATAAAACATTTTTGAATTTCAAGGATTTAGAGGACGAAAAGTAGTTTTTCCTCCTTGAAACCACTTCCGATGGTCCTAACAAACCATTTTTTTCCATTTCCATTCATTTTCAACCATTGGGTTGGGTTGGATTAAGGATTTCAAAGATGAAAAGTACTTTTTACTCCTTGGAATCACTTCCTGTGGTCTTTCCCAAACATTTCCATCCATTTTCCACCATTTTACATGTTAATTTATTTACAACAAAATTTTTCTATCTAGTAGGCTAACATTGTTTTTGTATTTGAGTTGCAGCATAGTAGTCTCCACATATACAATTTCATTTTTAACATTCTGTATTTTTAACATGGTTTTAACATTTTGCATTTTTAACCTGTTTTAATATTTTGTATTTTTAACATGTTATATTATATTCAATTTCTTCTCATGGAGTAACCTCAATAAATTTGTTTTAAAACCTTAATTATTTCGCGGTCGTCTGTTGTATAGTTAATGCTCAATACTAGTAGCGTTTGTGGTATTTTATCAATTGTTATGTAAAATATAATAACTGTTATTATATATGTATACATGTACATAATATCTAGTTTTTAGTACCATTCACTATATTAACCGATGTTCCCCTTTATAATATTATTTTCAATTTCTTCATGGAATAACTTCAATCAATTTTTTAGAAAGCTTTAGTTGTTTCTCGATTGTCTGTTATACAGTTGATGCTCAATGCTGTTAGTGTATGTGATGTTTTATCAATTGATTTGTAGCGATAATAATAATAGTCTTACATCACAGTAACTATGTAACTAACAGTAATTACTGTCATCTAGTATTTTTAATCAATCAAAAGTTTAAATAAGTTTGTTTTTTTTGTTCAATTGAAATTCAAATATGTTTTTAAATTTTAAAATGTTTGTGTTTTTGTATGCAGTCAAGAACAATGAAACCAAAACATGAAAAGAGGTATTCATAAAATTTGTTTACCATATGATGCAAAACTAACATTTAAAAGCTTATTTCAATGGCTGTAAGTATATACTTTATCCATAGCACGGCAGTACGTGAGCCCAAGTTTAAGGCAAATGTTATACATAGTGTTTTAGATAGTCTAAAGCCATTTTTCAAACAAAACTATGATATTAATCTTGAAACAGATTACGTAATATATACATTTACCTATCTGCAGAATCCTCAAACATATCAAAATCAACGATTCTTCTAAAATAGATATATTTTCGATTGCTACAAGTCTTTGAAAATTCCGGAAAATAATAAAAGTGAGAAGTTGCATAGGAAAACTGTAGAATATGATATCAAGAATAAATACTAATTTGAAGTTTTCATATATCTCTCACTGTTTACGTGTTACAAGCATATAACGTGTACATGTAAGCATCGTTGCGTCGTTCTACACAGACAAATTTGGAAATAATACAATATTTTTTTGGAGATACACGAGTGGTTGTTCATGGGTAGGAAAATTTTTAAAATTTGATATTCATAGAAAGCAAATTATTAAGAAAAAAAATTCGTTACTTAGAATACATAAATCACTCTCTAGCGGTCATAATTTTAGTGTGATCAAAATGAAATATATTGACCCAAATAGAACGATGTATAAGGATTATAGTTTATAGTTACTATGGAAACGACAATCAAAATTTTTTATAATAAAATATATTTCATGTATTTGTGTCAAACACAAAATATTAAATATCTCTCTTAATATTAGAATAATTGAAAATGTATAAGGAGTAAAGTTGTAGAAAATCAAGTTTGCTGCAATTCATTGCTTCATCATTTTTTTCAAACTCTAATGTCCACAGAGATATTTAGAATTTTAACTTTCAATCTTTAATTGTAAATATTTCTGTAAATATTAGTGTAAGAGAAAAATGATAAGAAACAAAATTACAGAAAAACTTAATACCTGCAACTTAACTCCTGATTAATTTTTCGATTTTTCAAGTATTAAGGGAGATAGTCAAATTTTGTGTTTCCCCCTCCCTCTAAACCCCCTTTCCCCTCGTCCGATTTTACCCAATAACGAAATTGACCTTTAGAATACCAAAAGCGACTCAAATACCAAATTTCATTCCAATGAGGAAAAAACTGTGGCCGGCATTTAGAGAGTCTCCAGACATTTTAAAAAAGTACATTTGTATATATATATAAAATAGCGGGTACGCCCACAATTTTCATTAGACAGGTTAAAAACGTAGGGCCTACACCAGATATCCTTTAAAGATGATATTTGGCATATAGTTAGGTCTAGTACCCAAGGCACAGGGAAAATTGTTAAATCACGAAATTTATTTCGGGAAATGGGAAAACTGATAAAATTAACATAGGAAATATTGCTGCTGTTTAAAAACATACTTAAGAAAACTTACGAAATAAATTTCAACCAAATTTTTTTTTTCATTTTAGTTTTAACTATTTACTTTATTAATAGCTCGGCTTTTTAATTGGGATATCATCACTTTTTAAGGAGCAACTATTATATGAAGTATCTCCCCGAAAACTCTGCTCTTTTTTACATTTATGTTTTTGATCGGATAAATTTTACAGATGGTGATTTTCGACATCTACTAGGTAGGATCGTTGGATATTTGCAAAAATTTTTGCAAAATTTCGAAGTCCAATACGGTACGAGACCCATAGCTATTTTCCTTTCAGGAAATTCGCTAAAAAACAAAAATTCAAAAATTGCAGGGCGTGGTTAACTTCAATTTTTTCAGCGCAACCTCCCGGAAAATCGGAAAAACATCCTCCAAATTTACGTTTTTTTGTTCTATATATGCTAGAAAGATGGGATTTTCACTAATCAACCCGAAATAACGTCAAACTAAAAGAATATTTTGAAAAATTTCATTACCTACATCGCAACCCCACCGAAAATGGGAAAAACATTCATAAAACTGACCCTTCTCTTCATGATAGAAAGATCTGTTTTTTCCATTCGACGTGGAACAGGTTCAAAATAACAGAATTACTCAAAGGAAGAAAATTTTTCCATAACAACCCTTTGCACTTGGGAAAAACACACCAAAAACCAACCCTTTTATTCTATACATGCTAGAATGATGCAGTTTTTTGTAATCGACGCTAAATAGCTACAAATTAGGAAGGAGCTATTACATTAAGGAATTTCCCGAAAACTCGGCCCTTTACAGAGTAGTCCGATTTTAATAATTCCTTTTTTATTGGATTGGGTATACTTCAAAGTTGGTACCATAAAATTTGAAGAAAAAACAATTCGTCTCTGAGGGTAGAACAATAAGGGAAAATGGATTGTTCATCCACTAACTTGTCATCTGTGAACAGATTCTGTTGAAACTTGGCACACTTATGTAGTTTTAATGGCACTATAACATGTACGAAAAAAGAAAGGCTCTGAAAAGTGAAAAAAAAAACTTTTTAACAAAAAATAGAACCGATGAAAGATGAAAGTGACTGAAAAGAAAAAATTAAAACTTTTATATAAATAATCTTCAAGAGAACTCCAGGATTTTTCCAAAGAAATTTCGATTTTTGCCCCAATTTCCGAGATCAAAATTTTTTGTATTTTATAAATACGTATTTCGACTACAAAGTAGTCATCATCAGTATGAATTAGCTCTGCACCATCACCAAATTAGCAACAAGTAACATCTCCTCGGAGAATAATTACAATTAGCTAATTCATACTGAAGTTGACTACTTTATAGTCGAAATACGTATATATAAAATACAAAAAATTTTGATCTAGGAAATTGGGGCAATATTCGAAAAACTTTTATACAAAAAATTAAATCTACGAAAAAAGAAAGGAACTGAAAAGCAAAAAAAACTAAGTCAATGTAAATACCTAAATAATTTTGAGTCGGCGCCAAAAAATCTCCAATGGGAGAAGGGTGAGTTTGATTTTTGGTTAAAAGTAAATTAAATACTGATATGAAAAATTAACTCGTCAACCAGGAATCGAACCTCGGGCCTCTGGATATCTAGTCAAATATGCTTCCGCTACACCAAACATAACTCTGACGCAACAGCCAACCTTTTCACATCATTCTTATTTTTATTTATTTAGACAGTATTACTTCTGTCGAAGTTATTATTCATATATGTTTACTTGTGTATACTTGAGCGTCCACAATACGATGTTTGTCGAAATTCCTTTCGATTACGTAAGACCAACTGTAGAAGACTTTAGCGTATACTATTTAGACAAATGTCATTGTCATTGAATTTTTAATTAAATACTGATATGCAAAATTAACTCGTCAACCAGGAATCGAACCGTGGGCCTCTGGATATCCAGTCCAATATGCTTCCGCTACACCAAAGACGACTCTGACGTAACAGCCAACCTTTTCACATCATTCTTATTTTTATTTATTTAGACAGTATTACTTCTGTCGAAGATATTATTCATATATATTTATTAGTGTATACTTAAGCGTCAACAATACGATGTTAATAAATATTAATTTACATAAATAATTGTAAATTGGAGGATATTGGGTTGGGGTAGTTTAGCGGGGGGCTAAGGGGACTTTTTTTTCGTAAAAACCTATAAAAATAAAAACATTTTTGAATTACAAGGATTCAAGGACCAAAAGGACTTTTTCCTCCTAGGAATCACTTCCTATTGTCCAAACAAACCATTTTAACCCATTTCATTTCCCAACTTAACCCAGCCCAACCCAAACTCCGACAATTTAATATTGTAAAAAATTTTTTTTCATGCAAACCCTTCAAATAAAAACTAATTATTTTTGAGTTTCAAGGATTTTAAGGACGAAAAGGACTTTTTCATCCTTGAAATTCAAAAATGTTTATTTTTTATTTGAAGGGTTTTTATGAAAAAAAAATTGTTTACAATATTAAATTGTCGGAGGTTGGGTTGGGCTGGATTAAGTTGGGAAATGAAATGGGTTAAAATGGTTAGTTAATTAGTCAATTTACAATTTTTAATAATTGACAAACTGCCGATGTCGGGATTGCGCGGCTTTATGGCTGGTTAATAAACAAATTAATATTTTTAGGTTTTATAAGGATTAATCGAGAGCTTAAACTGTTACCTATCTAACTCTAAACTCAAAAAAATATACCGAGCAATATGGTTTATTTCTTAAAGAAAAGCAAGATAAAATCCGACATAAAATAATTTATCGACAGCTTTATTAAAGGAAGACACACTGTCGCTATTACTAAAAATTATATATCTTACACTCCTTTACTCACCGTCTGAATGAATATACAGCTGTACAATGTACAAATTGTATACATTTCACTGTGTAGTGCTTGAACATTCATTCAGACGGTGAGTAACGAAATGCAAGATACATAATCTTTAGTAATAGTAACGGTGTGTCTCCGTTTACTAAAACTGTTGATAAACTATTAAATTATGATTTTCAAGCTGAGACCCACGGATTTTATCTTGCTTTTCATTAAGAAATAAACCATATTGCTCGGTAAATTTTTTTGAGTTTAGAGTTAGATAGCTAAGTGTTTTAGCTTTAGATTAATCCTTATAAAACCTAAAAATATTAATATATACATAGTATAAAAGGAAATCGCCTTCCGCGTCTGTCTGTATGTTATCCGCCAACTAATTTGGTGCATGTCACATAATAATATTAAAACAGTTTTGTCTTCTATATGATCTGACTGAGTAATAACTGAAGGATTATTTGAGTTAACTGACCAAATAAGGGATTAAGTATATATAGTGCCAGTTGTCAAAACTGTTGGTCAAAGTCTTCACCAAATCAGAACTCGAATCAAAGAAAATCTGGCTCATGTAAAATTTGGGAGAACCGAAACAACGTGCATAGCTGCGCACGTTATTGAGAACAGCCACAAAATTGACAAATCGAATTTAAATCATTAGTAACTGTATCATTTATATCTGTTATTCCCTCAGGGGGATCATTTTGAACCACGCTCCCCTACTTAGAGAAAGTATCTTAATATTTTTAATATTAATTTAATTGTTGAAATAACTGTCAAAAAACTAAAATATATTTATTTTAGCTGGATACTAATCGGAATATTATCTGTGCCAAATGTGCCTGTAAAGCCGTCCTTTCGTAGAGTATGAACATATATGTGCTGCAATACATTATGTCAATGCTCCGGAGTCTGCAGCAAGTCAGACAAGTCATTCGCAAGGATAGGTGAAAATTCCCATCGCCAAATGTTAGGATACGACAAAGGTGCAAGAATGAAAATCATTTTCGCCACCACTTGTTTAGCATTCTGTCAAAGTGTCATGGCTTTGTGAGTGCCACGAAATTTATTATTGAAACAAAAGAAATATATTCTTGTTTGATGTAAGATAAGCAATAATCCAATATTGTGTAGTTTTAGTGTATGTATATTTAATGAAATAGAAGTGTATGTGTTTGAGTGTTAGTTTTATTTCCGCCTCGTCCTTTATGTAATAAAGTCAGTAATCTACAACCATATAAATTTTAAACAAAATTTAGAAGAGTTTGCTACTTTATCTCCTTTATGTACTATATTCAAGTTTGAAGAAAGGAATAACGTGGAAATTATTGCTGCAGATTCGTTGATTGAAGAGAAAGCTAAAAAAGTAGCTCTAGAAGTTTTCACGCTCCAATTAGTGAATAATTTATATAGAATTGAATGTGATATATTGAAGCCACTCTATACTTTTTACCTTAATAAAATATGCTGTAATATTAATAAACCATTATTAATAAGTATTCGGACAACTAACCATTCCGATAATTCAGAGCGGTATGAAGAAAGGAAGCTCCGTATTACTGCAAGTAATGGGCATAAAGGCATAAAGTGAAAGGGAACCGATTTGATATTAACAGAGTCATCAATGATTTTTTAAATCCTGGAAAAATTGAGACGTCAGCAATGACCTATGGGTAAAAGACTGAAGAACGAGCACTTGAAGAATATAAAAAATTGATAAAGTCGGCCTGGGAAGTAGTTAAAGTTGGCCTTATTATTAACATTCCTCAGCCATAGTTAAGTTGTAGTCCAGATGGTATTCTTGTGTATGGACCAAACATTTGGGAGAAACGATTAATTGAAATCAAGTGTCCATATTCATGTCGCAACAAACCTGTTTTTGATGAGGAATTAATTCAATCGAACATTAATTATTTAAAATTGGATGAAAATAGTTTTCAGCTAAGTTCAACTCACTCCATATATACGCAAATTCAACTGAAAATGTATATAACCAATATTGCTTTCTGCGACTTGTTCATTCCCCACACGGAAGTGTTCTACTCACAATTGGTCGAGATGATGAATGTTTGAGAAATATATTACCTCAACTACAAAAATTTTATTTTACTCATTACGTTAATTCCAGATGAATATCGGCATAGTTCCTATCATAGTCGGCTGCAGCCACATATCCTACCAATTCCTAGTCTACTCACAAATTCCTTCCACTCCACTCACATCCTCACATCCTAAAGTATCACAATGGACCTTATGGGCAAAGTGTAGCCCGTCCAGGGCAGCCTTTACAATCTACCTCTCTACCAAAGTTAATTCCTTTGCAATCCACAGACTGAGATAAAAAATTTAACTGCAATATTAATAGGAATTATTATTTAATAATATGAACTAATCTTCGTTATTTCTGAATTAAGGTTAATAATTTAATAATACGAATAATAAATTTTATACTTTTATTAACGTTTACTATTCTAATAATTATTATAATTAAACTGTTAATTATTACGTACTAACAAAAAATGTGATAAAAAATGATTTTATAAAATGTTAAAAGATTTTAATATAAAGAAAAATATTTTTGTTACATTGTAAAGTAACAAAAAAAAATAAAATACAATAATAAAAATTACACAATAAATTTCAAAATAAAAAGTAATCATTTACAATCAGTGTTGCCAGATCTCCCGTTTAAACTGTAGATCTACCGCTCTTTTATTATTTATACCGTTCTACCGTTTTTTTCTTAATCTACCGCTTTAGTTTGGTGGATCTACCGCTTTTTAAGAAATCGGGTCTGGCAACACTGTTTATAACTATAATTTCTAATATACATATCCACTGCACAACACAAAATAATTTCATCAATGTGAGGAAGTAAAGATACTGGAACCATTGAAAAAATATTAAAATCTCTGATTCTTTGATTCACTCGTTCAATGTGAATCCTCACCGAAGCAATGTTATATGTTTCTTCTACTTCCTCTGGTGTAAATTGGGTATGATGGCAAAATGGAGACATAATAAATACTTCATTTTTCTTTTCCACTGCTGTTTTAATCTGAGGGAAACCTTTGTCTGCAAGAACAACACCATAAGGTTCTATTAAATCGACTAAGCCACAATCGTTTGTAATAAAACTATCACTAGAGCGACCACCATAGCATTTTGATACAAAGATTAAAATCCATTTTAGAGTACACCCAACCAAAAACTTTACTGTTTGATGATGTTTATATTCAAACCACATTATAACTCTTTGCTTCACTTCTGGTGGCAATTCTGTATTCACTTCAGAGCAATCAATTATCACGCGTGTTTCAGGATAATTTCTTGTCGCTAGTTTTTTTATAAGTAAATTAGCAAAAAGTATGATAACTCTCTTTAAATTTAACGTATCGGGATTTTTTTTTTAAATTTAAAGATCGGTAAAAAATCTATAAGTTAAAAGAAAATAAAGTTTATCTAGAGCACGGTCGTCCGACAGTAAAAAGTTTAAGGGGTTTTGCCTGTGTACGTAACCGTGATATTACTTATCGAACTGTTAGGCGATATTTAACCACGATATAACTCTTGAGCGAAAAGAGGTACAGTGGTGAGTTTTCGAATATAGACATTTAACGGAATTATAAGATATTGTTTTTTCGCTCATTGTTAAGGAATTAACAGTTTAAAAGTTATTTTAATTTAAAAACTAAAATGTAAGAATGTAAGTGCAAAATAAAATGAAAAAAAAATTTGGTTGAAAAAATTTATTTCGTAAGTTTCCTCTTAGCATGTTTTTAAAATTTTACAACGCGGCAAGTTTTAAATTAAAATATTTGAATCAAAAGAAAACAAATTACTTGCCGCGTTATAAATTTTAAAAACATACTAAGAGAAAACTTACGAAATAAATTTTTTCAACCAAATTTTTTATTTATTTTATTTTACGCCAACATTCTCACATTTTAGTTTTCACTATTTACTTATAAATAGCTCGGCTCTTAAATTGGGATATCATCAATTTTGAAGGAGCAACTATTATATGAAGTATCTCCCCGAAAACTTTTCCCTTTTATATATTTATGTTTTTGATCGGATATAAATTTATTGTGTAAATTTTTCTTTAGAAAATTATTGAACAATTTAAAATTTTTGTGACCGCTAGAGCGAGTATAGACACATATATATATATATATATATATATATATATATATATATATATATATATATATATATATATATATATATATATCTATATATATATATATATATATATAAATATATATATATAAATATATATATATATATATATATATATGTCTATATGTATATATATATATATATATATACATATATACATATATAAATATATATATGTGTATATATATATATTTATATATATATAAATTTAGAGACGATGATTTTCGACATCTACCTTGCCGGAAATTCGCAAAAATAAAATAAAAAATACAAATTAGATAGAATGAGAGAGTTGAATAAAATGGGCTGCGCTTTTTGGCGTGAGAAAAATACACTAATATAATCGATAAAAATCTACATATTAAGCCACGTATAGAGTTGAAAAAATAACTAAAATAAAATTTTTTTTCTCTAAAATAAGAATATGCAGTCGACAAAATAAAAAAATCAACAAAATAAAAACTCTTTTTTAACCCGACTTCAAAAAGGAGGATGTTTCTCATTTCGTCTGTATTTTTTTTTTATGTGTGTTACCTCAGAACACCGACATTTATGAACCGATTTTGAATTTTTGTTTTAAAGGGTTTGGCTTCTCATTGGTCCCACTGGCACCAAATCGCATTCTGATGAGGGAATCCCCGGGAAATCAAGGAAAATCCTCATTTTATATGTGATAACCGATTTTTTTTTTGAAAGGGTATACTCATTCATAATGCTAAAATAAGAAAAGTTTTTTAAAAACCGACTTCAAAAAAGTTTTTACGAAAAAAAACCGACCCCAAAAAAAAAATTTTTACAAAAAAAAACAAAATGTATGTAAAAAAAACTGAAAATCTGTTATAAAAAAATGCACTAAAAATTTAAAAAAAAAAAAAAAACGGGTAAAAAAAAATGTGTTATAGAAAAATGCACTAAAAATTAGTAGGTCGTTTAGTTGGTCTACCCTTATTTAGACAAATAAAATCAGTTTTAGAACTTCAAAGTCACTAAAAAGCGAGAAATAAACCAAATTTTGATAAAATGGAAACCCGACTTCAAAAATCAAATATTCTATAAAAAAAATGCACTAAAAAGTAAAAAAATAATTGCATATTCTTGTGCCAATTTTAGTTCACGTAAGCAAAAATTTTTAAATATATATATGTACAATTATTGTTATTTTTGGAGGCGGTGTCCAAAAGTTATGTGAATTTCTCTATGCTGACACCGCCTCCAAAAATAACAATAATTGTACATATATATTTAAAATTTTTGCTTAGGTGAACTAAAATTGGGACAAGAATATGGAATTATTTTTTTACTTTTTAGTGCATTTTTTGTTATAGAATATTTGATTTTTGAAGTCGGGTTTCCATTTTGTCAAAATATGGTTTATTGTTTTAAACAAATTCAATTTTGACCCTGTTTCGTCATGAATCGGAACGTAAAACTTAATTTTTTTAGGGACTTTTTTTTAGGCAGTATTTTTTTCTGGATATATATATTTTCTGGACTAATGGTTTGAAATATCAAGAAAATTGTAATCAACAAGCTTGTTGACAATACAAAAATTGCGGTTCCGAGCAACCTGCCTGAAAACCCGTTTTTGAAGCAAATTTGACTCGATCATAAGTAAATTTAATTTGAAAAGCTTAATCTATTATAACATATTATTTTGAGAATGGGTAACTGGAATTAATTTTGTTTCTGTCAACACTATTGCATTTGCAAAACAAATAATATGGAAATTATGCGTCTGTGCAGACACAACCTGATGTTGCATACTTTATTTATGTACACGTCCCAATGAAGTCGTCTGGTAAAGGATTATTGCACTTTGAAGGCATTAGAATACTATCTGTCTTTTCAAACCCGAATTTAATTGAATCCAGTGTCTCATGCTCTTTATAGAGGCAGTGTAACACTTTTATTTTAAAATTGGGCGAGCAATGGCCAACAAGTCCCAAGGAACTATTTAGATTGATTTTAAAACAGAGCACCGTTGGTCTGAACTTAAAGCCGCCATGAAAAAGCTTTATAACTTTCGAAATAAGGTCCAACAAATTTAAAAAATAACCCAAAAATGTCCAACAAACGACCAATAAATTTGTTGTATGGGTTGGCGTGTAAAATTAGTTTATGTTAAAATTAAGATATCAAATATTTTTTGTCCTAAAATATTAAGTCTATTTTTTATTGATTCAAGGATCCAGAAAATCGTAACAAACAAACTTGTCGAAAATTTTATGCTAACGTGTAGCCGCTATGTTGACAAATTTTTTTTGGCTCTTTTTTTGTTGTTTTTTAACAGTTTGCTGAAACTCTCAAAAGTATTTGTTTAAATTTTTAAAATAATTTTAACTAAAAATAAATACCCGCTATGGTTTCAAATTTCAAAAGTATTCTTAACATTATACATTTTTTTTTACTTAAAACTAGATGCTTCAAATTTCAAAAGTTTTATTTATGCTAAAACTATGTTGCGGAATCCTCTCCTTAGTCTTCAAAAGGATCCCTGTAGAACTTACAACAGATTCTGATACCCGACTTACAAAAAAACACAAAATATTAGTAAAAGTTTACTAAATATATGCCAACTGGACAAAACGCACTTTTAAAAAAAAATTAAATAAAACAATGACTCTATGATCTCCAAACCTGAAAGATTTGATTTGAACAAAGAAAAAGAATTTGAATTTTAATAATTTCTTTTTTTATTTCCACAATTAATAATTGAGTCTTTAATCTCTTTTTTATACAACAATGTACACTGACTTTACTTGAACAAATTACTTTTAAACTGAATATACTTGAACAATACTGATTTTTAAACTCTGATTATTTTAATCCGAGAATTGTAATTTTAAACTTTAATATTAGTCGAACAATTACTTGTTTTAAACTTGATGCTAATAATCAAACAACTGTCAACTTTAGACTGATTTTGAATTAGCAATTTCCGCGGCTTTTATACCCATTATAGATCTTTCTTGAACATGGTTGTTGATATTTTAGAAAAATATTGCTTTTGAAAATATATTTTTATATAGACGTCTCTAGAACAATTTAGTTTCTCAACAACCATGGGCGCATTCAGAGGTTCTGATATTTAATAAAACTTATTAAAAATTATAATGGACCGTCCGAGATCGAACTAGTACGACACCCCTTTTGTTTGATGTTTTAATGCCCATCCGTCGCACACGGCCATTACCAATTTAAAATTTATATACAATTTTACAACATATAAATCATGATATACTTTGCAAGCTTGCATTGTTGATTTGTTTACATATTTATGTTAAGAATTCAACTTGTATTTACTATTTATGTTTTTATAAAATCATTTAACAAAATTGAATTTATGTCTTCAAAACAATTTGTAAATAAATTATACCAGATTTGATAATTTTTATCATAAATTAAATTTTTTTATTTTTTATTTAGTCTTAAATATAAAATTACAAGGAATGGTACAAGGAATGGAAATAATATTTTGACATACACAGAAAACCAACATACACTGAACGGTACACACAATGCCAAACGTCGAGCTAAAATTAAAAAATTTTATAATTGATTTGTGCCTTATTTATTTGGATTTCGAAAAAATGTTTCGAATAAACTTTTGTAGTTTAGTTATAGTGAACAACTTTTATCCGAAGCATTTTTTCGAAAACCGAAAAAAAATCAATAATAAAATTTTAGTTTTATCTAGCTTTTTGGCGTTGGTGTACATCATAGCCGATTCAAACAGCTCATTTTAACACAAAACGATTATTGAAAAGTTTTTACTTTTTAGTAAACAGATTACTTAGGTTCGGTTGTCAAATAAGAATTATTTCAAAGAATTGAAACATATCAAACAAGTTGCAATGTTTAATTGCAGAACTCCGCAGAACCGAATTTAAAATTTTTAGAAATGAGTGTCCGATCAAAAAAATAAATGTAAAAAAGGACCGTGTTTTCGGGGAGATACTTTATATAATAGTTGCTCCTTAAAAAGTGATGATATCCCAATTAAAGAGCCGAGCAATTAATAAAGTAAATAGTTAAAACTAAAATGTAAGAATATAAGTGCAAAGTAAAATGAAAAAAAAAATTTGGTTGAAATTTATTTCGTAAGTTTTCTTTAGTATCTTTTTAAAATTTTATATTTTAAAATTTTATAACGCGGCAAGTTAGTTTTTCTGTTGATTTAAAATATTTTAAAATTTGCCGCGTTATAAAATTTTTTCACTCTTCAAGCCTTTTCATTTGATACCCATATCATAGGGGTTAATGTGGAAATTATAATTCACCATTTGCGGTGGCCGTCATATTGGATTTAGAATGACTTAACTTTACTTCTTGTGTTTGGTTCATCAAGCCTTTTCATTTGATACCCATATCATAGGAGTTAATGTGGAAATTATAATTCGCCATTCGCGGCGACTGTGTTCGCTCATCAAGCCCTATTATTTGATGCCCATATCATAGGGGTTTATGTGGAAATTATAAATCGTTATTTTGCGGCGGCTGTCATATTCGATTTAAGATGACATATTACGCTAATGTAGATATCTAAATAATTTTGAGTCGGCGCCAAAAAACCTCCAACGAAATGGAAGAAGGGTGAATTTGATTTTCGGTTAAAAGTAAAAATTGTCCATTAGCGAATTTGACCTTATTTTTTTGTTCTAGAACACATAAAAAAAATTAGCTCTTTATCTGTTTCGTTCTTGGGTTATTGCGTCCACAGACAGACAGATAGGCGGACGGACATGCGGAAATAGCCGAATTGGGCCAATTTATGAACAAGCATTTATGTCAAGGATTAATATTTTCAAACGTTACACAGTCGGGACTAAACTTAATATACCATGTATATTTACATATGCTGGGAATAAAAAGATAATTTTGTGTGTTCTTCCCCATTTTCTGAGTTATTTCGTTTGAAAAATAAAATTTTTCCAATTTTTCCTATAAATTTCAAATTAAAACAGGTTGAATGCAAAAAAACTGATCCAAATCTTTTTTCTTGTTAAATTTCAAAAAATTTCTTTGTTGATAAATTTTAACAATTAGTGTTATCTGAACCAATCAACGTACAGCATTTGTATATAACATAAGATCGGTTTTCATATAACAAATATACAAACACAAAATATAAAATATCTCTCTTAATATTAGAACAATCGAAAAACACGTAAGGAATATATATAGTTGTAGGAATATATATAGTTGTAGGAAATCAAGTTTGTTACAATTCATCACCTTGTCATTTTTGCTCAAGCTCTAATGTGTACAGAGATATTAAGGAATTTAAATTTTCAATCTTTAATACATACATTTAAATTTTGTTTTTCCATATGTTCCGTTGGGAAAATTAAATTTTCCCAAATCTTATTACTTTCCCGGATGTTATTTAAAGTATCAAAAATTCCGAGTCGAATACAAAAACCGCACCCTTCCAGCATTTCTGGAAGTGGAGCAACAAAGTATTAAAAAATCGTGCACACCTCTCACAAGTGGTGTGTTCTACATTTTAGTATAAATAAATAATATACGGACCAATCATAGAGCAGCAATATTTCCTATGCTAATTTTATCAAAACAAAAATTTCCCGATATAAATTTCGTGGTTTGATAATTTTCCTTTCGGTTAGGTCACAATATCTAATTGTATGCCAAATATCAACTTTTAAGGACTTATGGTCTAGGCCCTGGAATTATGAGCCTGTATGGCCAAGATTTGTGGGCGTTCCCGCTTTTTAACGACTTTTGAAAGCGAATAAGTTTTAAACCGTTTATTTCTTAACGGTGATTGAAAAAACAGTCTCTTATAATTCCCCAAATAGTTTATATCGGGGTCAAATCTGCTCTGATATTTCCTGTAGTAATAGTGGGTAGCGCGAAGGCAAAAAACCCCTCAAAGTCGGCCTGTCGCACTACCGTGCTCTAGATACAGTACTCACACAGTTGCAAGATAAGTGTGAGTACGGAAGTATGCGTCCATGCATAAATAAAATCACAAAAGCACTAATTGCACTTTGTAGTCCAAATTTTTATTTATAAAAAATAATTAATCTGAAACAAATTACTTTTTAACGCCAAACTTATCTGTATCATTAATAATTTTTAAAGTAATACAACTTTAACAAGACAACTTATACCTATTACCATCAACACGGCCCAATAAAAAGTTCACGTGAACTCGTTCAAATTTGAAATTTGTTGAAACCTTGCTTTTTTTTAAATCAAGTTTATTTTCAATCATCAGAACTTACAGTTTGCGTACTACTAAATGGTGATTTTTCTGAAAATTTTCGGTGAAACGCAATTTTATTTTTTCATTTCGTAGGGGAGTCGGTCATGAGTGTAAAACTCATTTTCCGGAACGTGAAGAGTGTTATCATGAATTTAAGGGCAAATTATTTTTTTTGGTTTATCTCCATAACTGTGAGGCTGCCAAAAATTTTGTAGAGAGCTTTTTTGTAATTGATACAAATATCAATAACTTTAAACTTTTTGCGCTAAAGTCCATAATAAAAAAGTTATAAAACAATCATAAAAATTTAATAAATCATTCGACCCCTACAAAGCACCGAGCCAGACGGGAAATACCCAGTGCTTTTACAAAATGAAGCAGAGCATGTTTTAAATCTACTTGATCACACATACACGGAGAGCCTAGCTACAAGTTATATCCCAACAGTATGGAGTCAAGTAAGAGTGACCTTCTTATCAAAACCGGGGAGGCACAACAATCCACGGGAAAGGATTTTAGATCAATTAGTCTGTCATCGTTTTTGTTAAAGACAATGGAAAGACTAATAGGATTTCAGTTAACTCAAGGGGCGCTATCGAGAAATCCGCTTCATGCCAACCATCACGCGTATCAGGTGGGAAAATCCTTTGAATCAGCCCTCCACAACCTCATATACAGGACTGTGGAGGGATTCGCCAGGAAACAAACCACATTGTGCATGTTTCTTGACATTGAGAGGGCATTTGGCAATGTTTCTTTCAATTTTACGATAAACTTTGCAAATCAGCACGGAGTAGAAGACACATTTTGCAAGTGGATAAACTCTATGCTGATAGGTAGAAAAATACAAACTTCCCTTCTTAGAGAGCCACCAAAGGAAGTCCACAGGGTGGTGTCTTATACCCACTCCTGTGGGATACTGACGAGTCTCAATCAAGAAGGATATTACACGCGGGGATATGTGGGCGACATTACAATTGCAATCCAAGGTCCCTGTGGTAGCACAATCTCGGAGCTTATGCAAAACGCTCTAAGATTCACACAGGAATGGTATTTCAACGAAGGATAAAAAATAAGCCCAAGTAAGACTGTGGTAAGACCACACTAATTCCATTCACACGAAAAAGGAAGGTGGATAAAATAAAACCACCCATCCTCTTCGGTGTAAGACAGATCTCAAGCGAAACCAAATTCTTAGGAGTGATGTAAGACTTTAACTAACATGGAATCCTCATCTGAAATACGTAACACATAAGAGCAAATCTTCTCTCATACTTTGCAAGAGACCATGTGAAATAAATCTGGGGTCTAAAACCCAAAATGATCCACTGGCTGCACACAACAGTAGTACGGCCAATTATAACCTATACTGCTCTAGTGTGGTGGCCAAAGGGTTATCAAATAACAGCATGCACAAAGCTATCTAGGATCCAAAGACTGGCCTGTTTGTGCATTACTGGATCTATGAGCAGTACACCCACGGCTACCATGGAAATCATACTAGGGATGACTCCACTAAACATTGTAATAATGGCTAAAGCGAGATCCAGCGCCTATAGACTATCTTTCAATAATACCTGGATTTAAAAAAATTAGGTTCGACATGCAAGGATCGTGGGAACATCAATCATATCAGATCCCGTTTTTGAAATGGGCATTGTGGTCTATGGTAGGTGATAGGGACATGTGGACGATATGAGAACCACTCTATCACAAGAAGGGAATCGCCTGGTATACAGAAGGATCCAAACTTGAGGAAGAGATCAGGGCGGGAATCTACGGTGGAAGACCAAAGCAAGCATAGGCCTCAATTTGGAGAAATATGCCACTGGCCTTCAAGTCTACGCCATACTAGCTTGCTTCCGCGAGAACCATCGTAGAGGCTACATAAACCAGAACGTATGTATTATCTCGGACAGTCAAGCTGCTCTAAAAGCCTTGTCCGGAACTGAGGTCACCTCAGGGGTAGTCAAGAACTTTCTGGAGAAACTGCTGGAGTTGGAAAAACGGAACAATGGTAAATTGATCCTAGGAAAATGTACCGCAGCGAAATCTCGGGAACATACTGCTGAGGAATGCAATCAAGAGGCTCTCTCTCGATGCACTGAAGTTGAATTTGGATGCATCTGCGGAAGCTTTCCGGATTCATTACCGGCCATTATCCCCTGCAGAAGCATCAGCACACAATGGGACTCCATAACGGGTCCATTATGTGCAGATTGTGTTGCAAAGAGGAGGAAACATAAAATATGGGAGAAGCGAACGTTGTTGATTTTTGCATTTTTGTTTTGATAAAATTAACATAGAACATATGGCTGCTCTATGATTTTTGAATGAAATGAAAATTATTTATTAATATCGTCGTTTTTCGAAGTTATAATACAAAACGTCTTAGAATCTATAGTACCTAGCCTAAGCTTTACCTATAATACATCATCTTATTAAATAAATACATCGAAATCTATAAACATTTTACATCGTTTCTTAAATGGAAAAATCTTATAAAAAAACCATTGATATCTAAAATTAACCTAAGTTGGACGGATAAGCCGTCCCTAAGACTAGACCTTAAAGAAAATATTTACAATTTAGATTACACCGAATCAGTTGTAATCGACATCATGTGGCATGCGGTATCGTTTCCTGAAAAGCAACGTACGCGGGTCAAATTGGCCCAGTTCATTGAGTTCCGGGAAAGGATTTTTGTGGGATGATTGGAAATAGGATTTCGAAATGGTTTGGATGAAGGTTTTGATTGTGTGGTGCCCAGTTTCACTGTGGAGTGCTTCAGCCGGGTATCGTAGGGGGAATTTCTGCATTTTCGCAAGGTGCGAAGGTGCAACGTTTGACCAGATTGGTGCAGCGTACGTGAGTACGGGCCGGATACATGACTTGTAAAGTCGATGTTTCAGACGTTCGTCCAATCTACTCCTAGCGTTGAGTAGTGGGTACAACCCAGCAAAGGATGCGTTTCCAAGGGCAAGGCGTTTTTTAACGTTCTGCGTCCAATTCAACTGCCTTTGAAGGGTTACTCCCAGATATTCAACACTTTGAGTCTGTTGGATTTTAGTGTTAAACATCTTCAATTTAAGTGGGTAAGAAGAAAATTTATTCTTCTTTGTGAACAAGACGGACTGAATCTTCGTAGGATTAATTTTGATTTTTCACTTCTTGAAATAACTTTCAAGCGTGGATAGGCGGGATTGGAGGCAGCTCGAGATAAGTTTCGGCTGCCAGGAAGTACAGTAGATTGCTTTGTCGTCAGCGAAGAGGGCCGTTTCGGTTGCTCGATCCTTCGGGATGCCGTTTATAAAATATAAAAAGAGGCGGGGTCCAAGCACGGAGGTACCTTGAGGTACACCAGCCTTGACACAAGATTGGTTCGATGTACTTTGTTGGAGATGAATTCGGGATTTTCGGTTCGATAAGTAGGAAATCAGGAATTTCAGGATGTAGGTAGGTATGTTGAATTTGGAAAGTTTGTGGATGAGTCCATCGTGTCAAACCGTATCGAAAGCCATTTCGATGTCCAAAAGGACCATGCCTGTGGATTTGTTCCAGTTAAATCCAGAATAAATATGGTCAGTGAGCCGGTGAAGCTGACTCACTGTTGAGTGGTTCGATCCGAAATCAAACTGTTGGGGAATTAATTGTCCGTGGATATTTTCATGCGACTGCAGCCGGTTCAAAACTACTTTCTCCATGACCTTGCTGAGAGATGGCAGCAAGCTGATGGGTCGGTAACTTGAAGGGAACTTGAGTTGTTTTCCCGGTTTCGGAAGGGCTTGCACTTTGGCAGCCTTCCAAATGTCAGGAAAATAACCAAGTCTCAAGCACGCAGAATAGATATAACTGAGCTGAACAACCGTCTTCCGAGGAAGATAACGGAGAACAACATTAGTTATTCCATCATCATCGGGAGCCTTCCTGCACTGAAGTTTCCTTAAAATGTTTGAAACCTCCCGAGAGGACGCGCATTCAACATCGATTGGGTTAATGACGGAAGAGCGAATATTTTCCAAAGATTCTGACACCATACGGGCCGTTTCTTCGTCGTGATATTCGTCGCCATCGGTTAAGCTGTGCGCCTTAGAGAAGGTATCAGCGAGAAGTTGAGCTTTGTCTGAATCTGGGTAGAGATACCCATTTTCCGACAGTAAAGGGGCAGTCTATTGGCACGTTTACGCAAACTTCTAGCAATTATCCAAACAATATTGTCACGAGTGGTCAGAGCCGAAATCCTCTCATCGCTCTATGATTGGTTCGTATATTTTATATTTATACTAAAATGTAGAACAGACCACTTGTGAGAGGTGTGCACGATTTTTTAAAACTTTGTTGCTCCACTTTTTGAAACCTTAAATAAGAATCTTTTATTTAATTTTCTTTTTTAATTTAATTTTCCCAACGGAACATATGGAAAATCAAAAATTAACTTATGTGTTTAAGATTAAGCCATTTCCAGACATTTGATAAGGACGCGATTATTTGCTTTCGACTCAGGATATCTCAAAACCTATTTATAGATTGAAAAAATTCAATTTTCCCATCGCAACATCCGAAAAAAGGGGATAAAAACAAAAATTTGTGGTTATAATATCTTCTATATGGTTGTTTGATCAGGTATAGGCAGTCGATTTTGAATATCGAAAATGCTATTATGTTCATTGAACTGTTCAAATAAAAATATTCATCCATTGTTAAGTTTGTCTCAATATGAGTACATTTATTCAAATATTATAAGCTTTTATTAGCGAATTTCTTCCAAAGGAAATACAGCTATTGTTTTTGCATCAATGTTGGAATTTCCTAAAAATTTGTACAAAAGTCCATCCTACCTTTTAGATGTTTTCGCGATTTACTTTATAAATAGCTCGGCTCTTTAATTGGGATATCATCACTTTTTAAGGAGCAACTATTATATCAAGTATCTCCCCGAAAACTCGGCCCTTTTTTACATTTATGTTTTTGATCGGATTATTAATTAATGGAAAATCTTACAATAAAAATGCTTCTAGGAGAGACATAATCATAATTTCAGGGCGTAGAACATTAGTCCTTAAAAGTTAATATTGGGTATACAGTTAGATATAGTGCCCAAACCGAAAGGAAAATTATCAAACTACGATATTTATATCGGGAAATGCAAAATTTTAGCATTTTTGTTTTGGTAAAACTAACATAAACAATACATAAGAGATATTGCTGCTCTATGATTATTCCATATTTGAATATACGATATATACTTAATATTTAGCAACACACCACTTTTGAGAGATGTGCACGATTTTTAAAGCTTTGCTGCTCTATGATTGGTCCATATATCTATATATAATAATTATAAGTTAAGTGTTTAAATTAATTTTTTTTAATATCTTGCAATAAAAAATAAAACTGGCGGAGCTATTTTATGGTAATTTATATAAATTACGTAGCAGCAGATAAAAAAACTTCAAAATAAAAACTTTAAACGATGTTCAAATGATTTTTTTTTACAATTTCGATGTATATAATTAATAAGAAGATGTATTATAGGTAAAGCAAAGTCTAGTAACTATAAATTAAGATGTATATACTTCGATTTTAATAATTTTTAATAAATACTTCGATTCCATAAATTCTATTGTTTTTCATTCATTCGTAGAATTTCTCTTTAACAAAACACTTTAAAGAAAAAGTTATCCTACAAAAGTTACGAATTTTTTCCGTAGAGTACGAATGTACAATAGGTTTCCTTCAAAATTTCAGAGTTTGATGCCGTTTTCCTCTTGTGGGTCCACTGAACCCCAAATCTGATTGGCGCATTCGATTCCTCGAGAAAAATTACTAGGGGTTACCGTTTGATAATGTTTGGTTAGAACCACCTTAAACAATTGATTAGGCCGTCTCCATACTTTTTGACACCCTGTATATAATCTTTAATGCAGTGTAAAGCTACGAAACGATACTATAATCAAAAAATAATTCTGTAACTCCTGCAGAACATTTAAATCACTTGATCCAATGCTCTATTTATTATTTTTAAAAGATACATTTTTTTATGTACATAAACCTATAACTGGTGGATCATCATCCTTAGAACCTTTTTTAATAAGTATAATGTTAACAAGTATTTAACAAGTATTATGACACCCTACACTTCAAACTGCTTTATTTTTGTACGCACATTGATTTGAGAGTTTTGGTTGTGGCTTATATCATGCCTTTGGGTGGTCTTCGTTTTGTTATAATGTATTGTATTCTATTGGATGTTGCAGAAAAAAGATAGAATCGTGGAAGGAAGTGGAGGTGTGTGCTATTATCCACATGTTTCGACTCACTTGATATATATATATATATATATTGACCCCAGAAGCGGCACCTCGGATCCGCACCTTAGAAAGAATACATATCCCGCGTAGTGTAAATTTAGTAAAGTAAAGAACACAAGAAGTCAATCAACCAAGGGGGAACAATAGTAGTGAAAGGGGGTGGAGGAAGGGGGGTCCAAGGGAGATTCAAGGGTGGGTCGCACTGGAAGTTCAAGGGGTGTCAAGATAATGGGTCAATTGGATAGGGATCGTCCGAGGGGGGTCAAGAAGGGTCAAGAGTGTAAAAGGTTGAGTCATGGTAGGGGTCAAGGTCGTCAACTTACTTGTGATCAAGGGGGGTCATTGTTTCTCATTCGACTTAGTAGAATTCAAGCTTCTGCTCATAAATGAATTTTAAAAAATCTACTGCGCGTTGACGGACCTCATATCTTACTACTTTGCAGGAGTTTATTTGATTTCTCACTTCTGTGCATAGGTGAAGCTATTTTTTTAATTGTGCATAGATGGCCATCATTTAAAGCAGGTGATGTTTGAAGTTTATATGAATGCACAAGCACTAACTCTCTTTCCTGTACTGCATGGGTTGAACCCATACTTCATGGATCGAACTCTAGTAGTGAATTGGCTTGTTGTATACAGCAGTTGGCATATAGCTTTTAAAAGTTAAGCAACGTTAGTTAAAATCAGTAATTGGATGGGTGACCATTGTGTACAGATTGTTTTTTAAGGACGCTGAGCTGGTCCAGGGTTCCCAGGACTTAGGTTCTGGGTCCGCTTGGGGAAAGCCCCCACCAAGGGTTAATTTGGTACTACGGGTTGCTTGATCCAAGCCCCGCACATCGGCTTGCATTGCTTGTGTGCGTCAAGCATTTGGGATGGACTCGTAGTGGCAGTGGTAAAAGCCCACACCGCGGGCTAGGAGAGGCGCTTATCTGGTGTTTATGTTATTCCTTTTCCGACGTGTGAGTTGCGGTACACAACTCGGGAGTAAGCCTGCAGAGCTAATAGGGGTTTAGATGGTCCCCGGCCAAACCAAGGTGCTGCCTGACTTACATCATAAAGCAATTGGTAGTCCTGAAGGATACTTAGATCACAGGATGAGCTGATTGGGCGTATCCCAATCCCACTCCCATGGGGGATAGTGGAGGTTGAGCCGAAAGGCAGGTTCTTCACGATAAACTCTCTTGACACACTTCATGGATCGAACTCATACTTCATGGATCGAACTCATACTACGCATAAATGGACTTCGTTTTACACATTTGCGGATGGGTTGAGCCAATATTACATAACTGCGCATAGATACATAACATAGTTGGATCTCAAATTATACTAATGCGCCGGGGTTATACTATTTTCGCACCTCTCCGCATGTGTTAACGTCGGATATTACAACTGCGCATAAATAGCCAAGTTTTTTTCGCTAAATAAGTTCTTTATACTGAGAAAAAATTTTTTTGTTCTCATAAACATACGCTGTTTTTGACGATATCTGATAATGAAAACAGAGGAGTATTTTGAGGGGAATTTGGGATCATTTAACACTGCTGCGGATAAGTTTAACCCATACTACATTATACATTACTGCTCATAGATGGGCCACAAATTACACTACTACGAAAGTAATGATAAGTTAAATTGATAAACAAAATCAAAATGTAGATATTTTTTTTTTAACATCAAGAATTTTTTTTTACCGGACTGCCCCAGAAGGTAATGTTTTTCGAGTGTGTATGTATTGATGTAGGTATGTCCATTTATTTAGCCTAAATGGCGTAATGTATTTTAACATATGAGGTGTCGCTAGATTTGTCTTAATTGTAAAAATGAATATATATTTACATATATATAACAATACGCCTTAATGATTATTAATTCCAAAAAAATCAGTTCACCACCTTTCTCTGTGCCACAAGGTTCTATATTGGGACCGGTATTGTTTATTTTGTACATAAATGATATGCCCAATTGTTGATATTATTGATCGATGATCCTCGAAGCGCCACGTTTAATATTTTGTTTTGCTTATGTTGAGCTTTAAACTGTTTACAGAGAGCAGTAAGTGTTCACTTTCAACCAATTATTTTCAATTTTATTTTTGACACTGAGGGGTGATTTTCCTGAAACAAGCATCGTTGTATCGTCCGCATAGGACAGAAATTTTGTGTCGGTTTCCACATTAGGCCAATTTATGTACAAAATAAACAATACCGGTCACAGAGAAAGGTGGTGAATTGATTTTTTTGGAATTACATTCATTATTGCAGGCGAATTTTTTCCTGTCACATAGATAACTTTTTATCCAATTTAATTGAGTCTTCTCAATTAGATCGGTGAACTTTACACCTCATACTTCTGCTGCCTTAGAAATTACGTTAGCATAGAGGGACAATCTCGCAATACAATTTACATTCTTGGATTGAGCCAGAATTTTTTTTAGCAGCCAACTGCAGAAGCAACATTGGATGATCTACCTATCGCATTTTCATAAAACAACTCACTTCCAGAGAACGTTATCCCTAGTATGTAAAGGTTTTTACGTTTTCTACTTTCTCTCCCGAGTATTGAAAGGAATTTTTTTCAAGTTTACTAAGACTAGCTCCTTTTTTAAAAATCAGAACTTTTGATTTTCTATTATTTAGTGCCAGTGAGATGTTATGTCAGTATCCTTCCAAAGAAGTTATTTTTTTCTGCAAATCTTATTCAGATTCTAAAAGCAAAACCAAATTATCAGCGAACATTAACATATTAATATTAAATGTAGGTATGCCATCAATATTTACACCTTTCAAGTTTAGGTCAGTAAAATACTGTTCCATATCGTTTATAAACAATATAAACAAAAGCGGCGATAGTGAGTCTCCTTGTAAAATACTTTTGGATATCTCAATTTCACTGTTCCGGTCGTAGTTTGATAAATTAAGGACTGCACTTTTGTAAATATTAATTAAAAGTCTAAGCATATTTCCTGATATACCCAAAGTTTTGCTCATAATTTTATGTAGTCACCGTGTAAAACGCTTTTTTCAAGTCAATAAACACTGCATAAGTTTTTCGACCCGGTAATCTTAGGTAGTTTTGGATAATACCGTTAAGTACAAAAATATTATCTATACAACCTTGACCTCGGTGAAAAGTCCATTGACCTTCACACAAAATTTGTAAACTCTCGGTCCATTTCAGCAGTCTGTTGTCTAGTATATGGGTAAAGTCTTTACAATAGGTTGAGCAACGATATACCTCGATAGTTATCAATATCCTCTCTATTCCCATTTGTATGTTGTAAAAATTTTTAATTTACACTAATGACCTGGTTATTAGATGAGTAAAGAATTTCGTTAAATATACTAATATAGCTTAGCAGCGTACGATAGGTTTTTATAAAACTCATTCGTAATTCCATCGTAACCAGTTAATTTTTTATTTTTTATGTTCTATGGTGCAGAATTCAGCTCCCAGTTTGTTGTATCATATTTTATATCGGAATCCAAATAAGAATAAAGAACATCAATGAAATGTTGTGTATCTTGTATGGCTATCGGGTTAAAAGTTTTGAGAAAGTAGTTTCGAATCTTTTCCTATTTTAAAGGGCTTGGTGTTGAGGTACTTCGGTTGGAGAGTTTTATTGTGTCCCAAAATTGCTCCGAGTCTCTTATGTATGCCAAACAGTCATTAAGATGCAACTGGTGTTCTTGTTCCTTTTAGGCAATAATTGACTTGTAAATCTTGAGAATTTCTAGCAGGGTGTCTTAGTTATCATTACTTTGACCCAAATAAGCTACCAAACAATCTTGGTCAAACCAAGGATTCTTTTTGTAATCATGAGTGTTTCTTGACTGCACGATAAGGAGGTTGAATTGATGTTAGTTTCTGATCTATTTTTATAATTTATTTGTATATTTGGTCTAAAGCTTCTATGTATATTTCTTTGTATATTGCAATTACTACTTGCAATTTTTCATTTATAATTGTCATTTTAAAAAAATTATAAAATGTCTGCATTTACGCCATCTTCCTCTTCAGGCCAAAGATTAAAAAATTCTTCTTTAACAGTTTCTGAAGAACTTCAATAGTTTCATCTTGGTGTTGTTGTTGAAACTTCCTTTTTTAAAGCCTTATTCCCTTGCTTTAGACCAGTAATTATATTCTCCAGTGTAGCAACCTTTGAGTTAGTGTTCTGGCAGATTTTTCTATGTCGTTTACCTGAGCTTCAAATTTTGTTTCCATTTTTTTAAAGTATTCTATGATGGTTTTACCACACATGTTTAAAATTAAATAAATAAAATAATTAAAAAAAGTAAAATAGTTTTTGTATGTAGTAACAAACCCCGTGTATATTTATTTAATATTAGCAATTTATAAATTTAAGCTTTAATTTTGGTGTCTTAAAGTTTTTTATATTGAGATAAAAAAATTTGATAAAAAAGTTTGAAAAAAAAATCACACACTAGAGCTAGGAGCGAACTAACGACTTTTAGTTTCAAATCCACCTGCTTTGGGGCTATTTTAACACATAAGTTAATCCACGATTTTTTTATTCAAACAAAGTTCAGTAATTAAATATATTTTTAAATGAAATAAAACTTATTTTGACAAAATGGAAACCCGACTTAACAAAAGAAGCACTAAAAAGTAAAAAAATAATTGCATATTCTTGTGCCAATTTTAGTTCACCAAAGCAAAAATTTTTAAATATATATGTACAATTATTGTTATTTTTGGAGGCGGTGTCAACATAGATAAATTCACATAATTTTTGGACACCGCCTCCAAAAATAACAATAATTGTACATATATATTTAAAAATTTTTGCTTTGGTGAACTAAAATTGGCACAAGAATATGCAATTATTTTTTTACTTTTTAGTGCTTCTTTTGTTAAGTCGGGTTTCCATTTTGTCAAAATAAGTTTTATTTCTCGCTTTTTAGTGACTTTGAAGTTCTATAACTGATTTTATTTGTCTAAATATGGGTAGACCTACTAAACGACCAACTAATTTTTAGTGAATTTTTTTATAACACTTTTTTTTTACCCGTTTTTTTTTTTTTTTTTTAAATTTTTAATGCATTTTTTTATAACAGATTTTCAGTTTTCTTTACAAGGAATTTGGTTTTTTTTTGTAAAATATTTTTTTTTTGGAGTCGGTTTTTTTTTTAAGGAAAAATTTTTTTTGAAGTCGGTTTTTAAAAAAATTTTCTTATTTTCCCATTATGAATGAGTATACTTTTTCAAAAAAAAAAAAAAATTTCGCAGAAATCGGATATCACATATAAAATGAGGATTTTCCTCGATTTTCCGGAGATCCCCTCATCAGAATGCGATTTGGTGACAATGGGACCAATCGGGAATCAAACCCTTTAAAACAAAAAAAAAAAAAATTCAAAATCGGTTCATAAATGCCGGAGTTCTGAGGTAACAAACATAAAAAAAAAAAAAAAAAAAAAAAAAAAAAAAAATACAGACGAATTGAGAACCATCCTCCTTTTTTGAAGTCGGGTTAATAAAAAGGTTATCTTGTTATTTTGCATCCGTATACACCTAAAAGAATTGCAAACACAAATTTAATTAACTCAGGGCATATAAAAAACTATAAAATAAATTATTCTTATACACTTAGTATTACAAAATTTAAAAATTATATTTATTTTACCAGCCCCGAATCTACGATTTTTTCGCCCCGGGCAGTCACTTGATAGTGGCGCCCCTCTCTCCAGCGTTTGAGATATATATATATATATATATATATATATATATATATATATATATATATATATATATATATATGTCGGAAGTTGAATTTGTGCAAAGGACAAATAGGACAAATTCACATTTGAAGATTTTTAAACACTTACATTTATAAGTGCTATAAAACTATTTTTTAAGAAAAGGGTTTATTTATTACAGTATGTCCGACATAAAAGGATCCGCCAGACATAGAGGCCCGGAAATTAGATATTATCGATACTTATATATTCTTAGAATAAAATAAATTGTCTATTATAAGTGCAATAAAGAATAATTTCTTTAAGATTATCAATTAACACAGTAAGTATGGGTTCGGTTGGACGGGACACATGCGGTCTCTACTTAGACGCAAATTGTACGGTACGAATGTAATAAACCAATTTTTTGTGATATACCTGAGATGGTACATAAATATGATGTAGTAATAGGATGACCCCTTTCCAATATTTTTACAAACATCAAGGAAGGGAGAGGAGTTTCAAAAAGGAAGCAGGACAGTCAGTTCTGAGAGGACAGCACCCGAGTACAGACCGTATCGTGCAGTTGCGTATTAGTATCAACTGAACTCTGCTGAAAGTTACATGAAAATAGCATCACATGGAAATAGTGTTTGGATTGTTGGTAGCCCTTTTGGACTAGTATAATTAATTATGTTTATTGATGAGATAACCGTGGTATGGCATTTGTTAGTATTATTCGTGTTGTATCTGTATTGTTAACTGGAGCTAACTTACTGTGTCGTAGGTTGAACTAATTGTAATTACTAATTGTGAAAGTGCGGGACACCGGGTATTATTGTAGACTAGTGCGTGTTTGTGAAAATGCATCTTTCAGTGTGCTATTGGAAAATTGGTAAGTGTTTGTATTTTATAAAAACAACAATGCCTGACAACATATATACTGGTTCAAACGACCATAAGCCCAATTATGCAACTCCGACATATATATATATATATATATATATATATATATATATATATATATATATATATATATATATGTATATATATATATATATATACATATATATATATATATACATATATTTATTTATATATATAAATAAATATTTATTTATTATATATATAAATCGGACTATGTTTGGGAAAAATGGGCAAAAGAGATTATTAACAAAAAATCTTCTTTTTAAAAAAAAAAAACTTTTGTTTGAAAATTTTTTTCATAAACTCAGTAGTTTTCTCATAATTTGTGATTAAATGTTCCTCGGAAAGCGAATGGATAACAATTCGAATACGCAGAATTGTTAACAATTCAATCATTGATATACTACTCAGTTAGTTGATACTATTCTGGGCATTCAAACATTTAACTCAGTTAGTTGTTACATTACTTTACAGTCGAACTTAGAATCTCTTCCTTCTTTTTTTGGAGTTGATTAAAATTTGTGTTAATTTTGTGATTTCCACAGAAACTCTACTTCTATAAGATAGCTATAAAATTATTGTATTAAAATTTTTTTTTTAATTTTGAAATGTCAATTTTGATTGCCGTTTCCACAGTAACTATAAACAATAATAGCACATTATTTAATCATTATATATCGTTCTATTTTGGCTATTAATAAATTTAATTTTTGCAAACACTAAAATCATATCAGTAGAGGTAGAGGTAGATTGTAAAGGCTGCCCTGGACGGGCTACACTTCGACCATAAGGTCCATTGTGATGCCTTAGGATGTGAGTGGAGTGGAAGGAATTTGTGAGTAGACTAGAAATTGGTAGGATATACGGCTGCAGCCGACTATGATAGGAACTATGCCGATATTCATCTGGAGTTCGTGAAGGAAACTGCAGATAACCTTCTCAAGCATAGCCGGTTACTTCGTTCTTGTCCATACGCCGACAGTTCAGTCAATTAACCGCCTTTTTTTTATAATTGACAAACTGCCGATGTCCGGGATTCGAACCCATCACTTCTCAGTTTCTAAGTACTGCATACTGCGCAGACATAACGCCTTAGACCGCTCGGCTACTTGGACTGGTCAAAACCATATCAGTATGTCAAATATTTTAATTTGAAATATTTATCAGGATTTTAGTTTTAGGTACTAAGTTTTACAATCATTTTGCTTCTTATCATTTTTCTGTTACACTAATATTTACAGAAATATTTACAATTAAAGATTGAAAGTAAAAATTCTAAATATCTCTGTTCACATTAGAGTTTGAGAAGAATGATATAGTGATAAATTGTAGCTCGATTTTCTTCAACTTTATACCTTATACAATTTTCGATTATTCTAATATCAAGAGAGATGTTGTATTTTTTGTGTTTTCTTCTATCTTTATGCGCCCCTTTACCCTTGACGTATGGCATTTATTAATAAAATTGGCCTTGAAAATACTAAAATGATATCAGATACGACATTTCATTTTGATCAGACTTAAATTGTGACTAGAGAGTGATTTATGTATTCTAAGGAAATTCGCTAAGTTGACGCAGCTCCTGCGCAACGCCTTTTTTATAATTCTTTTTGAAAATGATAACTTGTTGTTGTTGAAACGTTTATTAAATTTATCTTTTAATTTGGCATGAATAAAATGAATTCATGATTATAATTCATCCGTTCAAAAACATAAATGTAAAAAAGGGGCGAGTTTTCGGGGAAATCCTTAATATAATAGTTTGTCCTTAAAAAGTGATGGTATGGGATGAGAGGACCGAGTTATTTACCTAGTGTCAGAAAATTAATATAAACTTATTATGTAAATTTTTCTTTAGAAAATTAATGAGGAGTTAATTGATTAAATGTAAGAAAAAATTTGGTTGATATTTATATCGTAAGTTTTTCCTTAGTATGTTTTCCAATATTAAGAGAGATATTTTAAATTTTGTGTTTTATTTTTTCTCTATGACCCCCTTTCCCCTTGACCTATGCCATTTATTAATAAAATTAGCTTTCCAAATACCAAATTATATCTGATACGACATTTCATTTTGATCAGACTAAAATGTGGCCACTAGAGAGTAATTTATTTATTCTAAAAAAATTCCCTAATTTGACGCTGCTCCTGCGTAACGAATTTTATTTTATTTTGAACATGATAATAGCCTGCGATTAATAAGACATAAGACATTCGAAATCATTATTTAGACTATGGATTTTCTTGCGGACACAACGCAAGTATAAAAGTCATTTAACTATTCATTTAAAATTGATACTTGTTGTTCGTTCCTTATTCCTTTATTCGTCCCTTTAAATCTTACATGAAATTATTATTATTGTATGTTTATTTGTATTATTATCAAGTATCTTGCCTCCCTTGTTCAAACAACATATTGCAAGAAAAACATAATTGTACACCAATAGTGTACATTATATACATAGTATTAAACCATATAAAAACTATGTCCCTCAATTTTTTAACATATTTAAATATTATACTATAATAGGGGGTTTGTGTATATTGTAAGTGGTGTTTAAGGATTATCTAGTGTGACACTTCTACGATCCTGAAATGATTAGTGACACCCATGAGAATAACATATTTCATGTGTATAACTACACGTGTATATACATGTGTATACATATTACATACATACAGAGTGTATACATACAGCCTTACTGACTACAAATACAACTAAACACAGCAATGCTTTGAGATCATGACTGTTTTTAAATAAAAATTTCAAGACTAGTATCATGACTAAATCTGAAAATTTTACCTCAAATAGATAGAAGCAGTAAAACGGCACTTACTTTCTCCCAAATTAGCCCTATCTTTCAGAGACAATTGATTAGCATACTCTGAATACATCTTGTATTTTAAAAAACAACCAATCTGGAAACAGTGTATAGTGTATCTATCACTGTCTAATGTAGTGTACTATTATGATATGGTTTACTTTGTCACACTTAAACTGTATTAAAATCAGTATTTATAACATAAAACTATTATACTTATCACTCTCTAACTACAATCATTAATATTGTCCGTCGTACATCGTGTGAGTGTGTCTACATGTATATGTAACAAAGACACCATTTCATAGCCACACATATAGACAGCGATAGATATACTAAAGTCTATACATTATTTCCAGATTAGGTGAATTTAAAAATGCAATCAGTACATTATACAGCACATATGGCCATAAAAGTGGTGTTCTTTAGGTACAATTGATTTGTGCTGCATTCATTCTATTTTCGGAAAAATGTTTCGAATAAAAGTTGTTATATTTATTGTTATAGTATATTTATAATGAACAATTTCTACCCGATGCATTTTTTCGAACCTAAATAAGTAAGGCACAAAATATTAAAAAATTTCGAAAAAAGAAGGCCACTTTTGTGAACGTGTACCTACCAAGTATACACTATTTTTTACATGTGTTAAAGATGCCATTGCTTAAAAAAAAATTTTTTTCAAAAACGTAATGTTTTAGAATTATTTTTATGAATAGAAACCTATACTTACTTATAAAATCACAATTTTCTACCAAAGCAACTCGAGTCAAATAATTAGCCAAAATAGGTTTGCTTATTGGAAATTTTCTATATATTAACACAATATAATACAAATTTCAATTTTAAAAAATTCCCACCACGACGGCTTTTATGAAGACCTTTATTTTGGTGTCCTAAGTATATCGTGCAAAGCACTTTTAAATTGAATCGTAGGTTTTAAAGGTGACAGGAGTTTTAAATATAGTCGTTCGCTAATATCTCGAAAATTATGAATTTTTCGAGGAAAACAAAACATATAATGTTGTTTAACATGCTAATGATAGGCCATTACTCTATTATTTGTCAAAATATTACTTTGAATGTAATATTTTTATTAATTTCAAATAACAAATACTTTAGAGAACAGCATCATATAACATTACTTTCTTTTTGTTGATGAATCATAATCATTTCACTTTCATTTATTGAGTCAGGATTAAGACTAAGAACCCGAAACATGCAGCTTGTTTCTTAATAAGTATTTTAATTTTTTTAAAGTTTAAAGTAAAAATGTAAATGCCAAAAAGAAATTTCTTTATCTAGAGCACGGAAGAGCGTAAGGCCGAGTTAAAGGGTTTCTTGCATTCGTGCTTACAGTAGTTCTATTACTACACCTTAATTTTAAAATTTGGTTAAAATTTATTTCGTAGGTTTTTTCATAGTATGTTTTTAACATTTTATAACTTGGCAAGTTTAAAAATATTTGAATCAACATGAAAAAAACTTGCCGCGTTAAAATTTTCAAAACTTACAAAGGGATAACTTACAAAATAAATTTCAACCAAATTTTTTCTTACATTTAATCAATATTCCCCTCAATAATTTTCTTGGCAAATAGTTAACCAAGCTATAAAGTAAATAGCTTGGTCCTCTATCCCATATCATCAATTATTATATGAAGTATCTCCTCGAAAACTCGGCCTTTTTCCACATTTATGTTTTAGATCCAATTTAAAATATACTTACACAAATTACTTCTCACATATTAATTAATGTCATATGACACTAATTACTTTGATTCATCTCAAGTTTATTAGTATTTTTTTACGGACTATCTCCAATGTAAAGATTTCCAATTATCTCTAGATTTTAGTCTTTAAAAATTGTAGCCCTAATATTAAACTGAATTAGTCTAAGGTATAATAGTAATAAACAATAGTAAATTGCATTGAAAATAACTTTTGTGTTAAATAGAAATTTATACTGAAATTATCCTTTTTGATGACATCCAATTTAATTCTCGTAATTGAAACAAGTGTATAGTAACACCTGCTATTATATATATACATCAATATGACATGTATGTGTGTTTGTATAATATCGAAGGCCAATGAAAATCTGACTTAGTGTAATATACCCAGACATTTCATATTTTATTACATTTCAAACAACTCTCTATAAGTGTTTGTTGGGCACATATTTTCCAGTTTATTGCTCAAAATTGGTTTGAATAAAACTAGAAATTGTTGAACAGCAAGATTTGACATGATGAATGAGCCTGCTTTCTATTTTTGAAAGAGAAGTCCAGAGGGATGAACAAGCATAAAATCTTAAATTCCCCTACCAAAACTAGTAAAATGCAAAAATTAACTCTAGTATTTGCAGAAATATATGCATTTTAATACTTAAATTAGTTCATATTACAACCGTCACTATGGTGGTTGGTATATACTCAACTAAAATATTTGTTGGATTTAATTTTACATATTAGTGTCACTTTTAGTTTTTGGTCACATGTGTGTATCACTATAATCAATGATTATAACAATTTAGGAACAATAATTTTATAGGAAAGGAGCATTTAATTCAGAACAGGAGGTACCTCAAATTTTTAATGTTAATAAATCGTTAACTTCTTAATGCATTTTAGAGGTTAGTGAATTATACTTAAAGCGTGCCAACTTTCCCACGGCTTTAGCGGTTAGACACGACAGGGCTAATCCGAGATGGAGAGAGTTATCATAAACAATGAAAACAATGAACATCGGGAGTCTGCTAATATAATTATTTGTCAAAATTTTTAGTTCATTCGTCGTAATATAGGTTCGAGTAAAGGAATACGGCTCGGAGCTTTTTAGACCACCACAAAACTATGTGTCAACAAAACAAAATTATTAGTCAATTTGCTTTTTAAGTAAAATAATATAACACATAATTTTTAAGTAATGGGTATTGGTTACATGTGTTTTTGCTCCCTGAAAAAATATCCCCAGACAAAATATGTCCAGACAAAATATCCCCAAGACAAAATATCCCCAGACTAAATATCCCAAAGACAAAATATACCCGACAAAATTGAAATCACGAAAACTATAAAATCACAGAATAATATCAATAATAATAATAGTTTTGGCTACTATATCTAAAATATATAGAACACATACCCGACCAACTCGGGATATGACCGATGAAGTGAAAGATTGTTGTACTTGGTTGTAATAGTTACCTTATTTAATTTCAATAATTTTTGACACTATATCTCAAATAATAGGACGCCTTTTAGTGCGGAGGCCCAAAAACACGCAAACTCGACCAACTCGGAGTATGACTGATGAAGTTAAAGTTTGTAGTACTCAGTTGTAATAGTTACCTTATTTAATTTCAATAATTTTTGACACTATATCTCAAATATATAGAACGCCTTTTAGTGCGGAGGCCCAAAAACACGCAAACCCGACCAATTCCAGTTTTTTTTTTCATTATCAAAAGATATTATGTCGGGGGATATTTTGTCCTTGGGATATTTGGTCTGGTGATATTTTGTCCCGGAGATATTTTGTCTGGTGATATTTTGTCCCGGGGATATTTTTTGTTTTGGGATATGTAGTCGGGGATATTTTGTCTGAGGATCAAGACGCCTGCTATGTGGGTATTATATGTAAATGGCTAATATTTCTGTAAACATTAGAGATACGTAATAATATGTGGCAAAATTTATTTACTAACCCTTTACCTCAGAAATTTTTTTTCATTTTACCCCCTCCCTTTAAACCCTTTCTTTTTCCATTGCTGATTTTTTCCATTAATAAACCTCTCAAATACAGAACGTTACATCCAAATTTCATTTCCCGATTTTCTAATAAAATTATCTACATAACCAAAATTATATACGAAATCGCGCTTGCAAAAAAAGTTGTTGAAGGTCAAAGGTCGCGAAAATCAGTTTTTCTCAAATATCTCGTAAACTATGGAGTTTACGTGTACAAAGGTCATTAATAAACGTATTATTTAGCTGACTCTACACAAAATAGGCCCTTAAAAAAATTAACGTAGATACGTAGAATTTTAAAAAGGGTATAATATTCCAATACGTTCAGATTTAGGTCGACCCGTACGGTTTAAATTTATTGATATCAATATATTCAAGAAAATTAACTGAATATCAAAGGTCGTGAAAATTAGTTTTTCTTGAGTAGAATTTATTTACGCGAATACAAAGTTTATGCAGGACCTATTGTTTTAGAGAAAAGCGGCTGAAAATTAAGTGTAACAATGGATTAAACTGTTAAACTGCATAAAAATTATTATTTTCATTATGGTGTTTATGAAAAGAGTTAAAAACCTACCACACGGCAAGTTTTTAACAAAATTTTGACTCGAAACAATAAAATAAAAAAATTGCGTTTAGAAAATTACTAGGTATATCATGATATGCCAGATTCTAAGTAGTCGTTATACACTGACTACTCACATATACTGCACTGCACTGACTATTTAAGTTATCCTTTACGAGACTGAATAGTTTTCACCCGAAACTCAATTGAATATTGTTAATATAAAAGGGGAAACTTTTTTTTTATACTTAACGACCATACCAACGTAATAAGTATAACGCCTTTTTACAATTGAATTTATTTCCAATAACGTGATTTAAGCTTATTATCTGTGTACCAAGCAATATATAACGTTACTTATATTTGTTGGTAGATTACTTTACTGATATTTGTATTTACATATGTAATATCAATTAAATTTTATGGACCCTATTCGCTTTTTTATGGATTAATATTTTTATGATTAATGATAGAGCTATAAATATGGAGTTTAAAATTTGTCATGTAATTATAATTTTTATTTGCAAGCTGTACATTAACAGATGCAAATTGTTAATACATATGAAGATACAAAGTTGCTACATTTAACTTATAGGGACTACAGGCGTGCAACCTGTGCAGGAACATTTTAAGGACAAATGAATGTTCGGTAGTAGGTTGCTAGTCTGTAAAGCTGTTGCAGAACAAAATTACATGTCCTTGATCTGGTTGCTGTAAAAATCAAAATTATTTGATATTTCGTGGGAGTAGTTTAAAGTTGCTGTACAAGTTCCTCGTGTGTAGCGATATTTGCCACATATTAATAAAAATTTTATGTTTTCCTAATATTTTTTTATGTTTGATTACATAGATTACTTTATACTTTATTATTTTTATACTTTATTTACTTTATTTTTTGTATTTTGTATTTGCACACAACAAACCTGAAAAAACTGTAGAGATATATATAAATAAACTAGTAGATAATTAACTACAAATTAAATGAGATAGATAGAGACTAGATGACAAGTGATTGAATTTTTAAGATATAGTAATAATGTAATAAATAATGTTCCCAATTTGGTTGCACGTCTGTAGGCAAAATATTTTGTAGGTGGAGTTCAATGTTGCTGTACAATAGTCGGCGTTTGTAGCCTAATTTAGATATAAAGATTATAAACATTTTGTAACCGAATTTTCTATATATATATCTCAATTTTCTATATATACAGAGTGGCTCACATTTTAATCCGGCAAATTAAATAGGCCACAGAACTAACAAAAATAAGAAGAAACGAACAGATGAACTTGGATGTATTCGTATTCCAGATACAGGTTGGTAGAGTTAATCAAAAAAACCTTGGCTGATTTTGATTTCACATGGTACGGTGTTTTTTTAGTAATAAGTGGATTAATTTGATGTAATTAGATGTAAGTTAGTTATACCAGGGGCTTTTTGGAGTATGCTAACTAGATATTTCAAAGACAATATTTGAGTACATCAATGCTCTTTTCTAAGATTCATATTACTTTTAGATTGAGTAATTAAAAATACAATTTTTTCTCTCTTGAATTTTAGTCTTTCTTGCATTTCGCAAAAAAAAAAAGTATTTCCCTGGAAAAATAAACTTAATTTGATTAATAAAATGAAATAATGAATAATAGTATACAAATAATATTAATAAATGAAAATAAAACTGATTTTCGTCTGTTTCTGGAAAATTTATGCATTATTTAATTTTATAAATTAAATTAACATTTCCAGGAGAATTTTTTCCTTCTCCAAAAGTAAGCAAGATATATAGAAAATGTAAGAGATAAAAAAATTTTATTTTTAATTACTCAATTTTAAAATAATATGAAACTTAGAAAAGAAAAGAATAAAACAGTGGCGTACTCAAATTTTTCTTTAAAATATCTAGTCAAGTGTCTCAGTGCCGCTCCTGGGTAATTAAATTAAATCTAATTACATAATATTAAGCCTTACTTATTACTAAAAACATGCCAAGGGTAATCAAAATCAGCCAAGTAGTTTCTGAATAATTCGAAAAAATATTGTTTTTTTATTAACTTTACCAACCTCTCCTAGGCATGGTAGGACCTTGTAGTTGGTGGATAGGTTTATGTGCATCGATGAAGGGCTTTGCTACGCCGACGAAGGGCTATGCTACGCCGACGAAGGGCTATGCTACAACAAAGAGGTTATCTCTCGATGTACTGAGGCTGAACAGGATGAAACTACGGAGGGTTACCGGGTTCATTACCGGGCATTATCAATGCGGAAGTATCTGCAAATAATGGGACTCCATAACGGGTCCATTATGTGCGATTGTGTGGCGAGGAGGAAGAAACATCCAGCCACATAATCTTTGATTGCGAACCTCTGGGCTACAGCAGATACAGGATATTCAGTGCATCTCACCCCGAATATATGAACCTTCGGGAGGACCTGATAAGCAAGCTCCAGGCTACTGCCAACATATGGGAGAAGCGAGTCTCGTCAGACTGAAGTAGAAGGGGGAGCACAAAGGACCATTAGGTCGAAGTGAAATAGTTTTACCCCGATATTAATCAATCAATCAATCAACTTTACCAACCGGTATCTAGTAAACGAAGTTTGAAAACATCCAAGTTCATATGACCTTTTCATCTTATGGGCATTTTAAAAATTTCAAAAAATTCCACACTCGTCTGATTGATAAAGCTCATTTTATAGAAATCGGCTTTTTTTTCTGAGCATTATTGATAAAAAAGCTGCTGCCAAATCAAATGGCATAGGTCAAAAGGAAAACGGGGGCATACAGAAAAAAGAAAACACAAAATATAAAATTTCACTCTAAATATTAAACGATCGAAAAATTTATAAGAAGTAAAGTTGTAGAAAATCATGTTTGCTACAACTCATTATCTTATCATTTTTTCTAAAACTCGAATATGTACAACGATATTTAGGATTTTAATTTTCAATCTTAAACTGTCAATATTTCTGTAAATATCAGAGTAACACGAAAAATGATAATATAATTGTAGTAAAAATAATTTTCTACAACTACATTTCTAAATCTATTCTAATGTTTTCTATTTCTAATGTATTTTTCCATTTTTCGAATATCAAGGGAGATATGCCAAATTTTGGATTTCCCCCTTCCTCTAAGCCCTCCTTTCTGTAGTTCAATTTTGTCGATTAACGAACTTGGCCTTTCAAATATTAATGAATCTCACATACGCAATTTCATTCCGATCAAATGTAAACTGTGACCGCTAAAGTGAATACAGACACACACACACACACCCATGTGTGTACATACAATACATATTAATAATATATACACATGTGTGTGTATTATATATGTATATATGTATGTATATATATATATATATATATATATATATATATATATATATATATATAAATGTCGGAATTGCATATTTGGGAGCATGGTCGTTTGAACCAGTATATATGTTGTCAGGCATTGTTGTTTTTATAAATTACCAATTTCCAATAGCACACTGAAAACTGCATTTTCACAAACACGTACTAGTCTACAATAATACCCAGTGTCCCGCACTTTCACAATCAGTAATTACAATTAGTTGGTTAACAATACAGATACAACACGAATAATACTAACAAACGCCATACCACGGTTATCTCATCAATAAACATAATTAATTATACTAGTCCAAAAGGGCTACCAACAATCCAAACGCTATTTCCATGTGATGCTATTTTCATGTAACTTTCAGCAGAGTTCAGTTGATACTAATACGCAACTGCACGATACGGTCTGTACTCGGGTGCTGTCCTCTCAGAACTGACTATCCTGCTTCCTTTTTGAAACTCACCCCCCTTCCTTGATGTTTGTAAAAATATTGGAAAGGGGTCATTCTATTACTACATTATATTTATGTACCATCTCTGGTATATCACAAAAATAGGTTTATTAACATCCGTACCGTACAATTTGCGTCTAAGTAGAGAGCCGCACGTGCCCCTTCGACCGAACCCTTACTTACTGTGTTAATTGATAATCTTAAAGCAATTATTCTTTATTGCACTTTTAGACAATTTATTTTATTCTAAGAATATATAAGTATGGATAATATCTAATTTCCGGACCTCTATGTCTGGAGGATCCTTTATGTTGGACATACTGTAATAAAATAAACCTTTTCTTAAAAAAATAGTTTCTTTGTACTTATAAATGTAAGTGTTTAAAATCTCCAAATGTGAATTTGTCCTTTGCACAAATTCAACATCCGACACGGCCATTCTGACGATCACACGTCCCCGTGTGTATCCAAAGTTAGACTCGATATTATAGATACTACATTTCACTTAAATCATAATCCATAAACTTAGTTGTCCAGTCCAGCAGCCGAGGATGATAGATAGAATTTGTTTAATGAAACTAATTTTTATTTTATTTTTATTATCTCAAGTGCCAGTTACATCCTATGAGCTATCAATCTAATGTAATGAAACTGTTACTCTCATGCTTACACATAATCACATCTAAATTTCTTTAGACCCCGTTACTGAATACTTCGTGTAAGGCTTAATTCATTTTACAAAATGCTTACACATAATCACATCTAAATTTCTTTAGACCCCGTTACCATATGTATGGTGTTTGGGAAAATCATGGTAACCCCATTACTGAATACGTCGTGTAAGGCTTAATTCATTTTACAAAATGCTTACACATAATCACATCTAAATTTCTTTAGACCCCGTTACCATATGTATGGTGTGTGGGAAAATCATGGGAACCGTGTAAGGCTTAATTCATTTTACAAAACGATTGTCAGTGCTCATCAGAGCTCTATACTGAATCGTTTTCAACATCGTTATCAGAATCACAGACATCTAACTCTCTAGGAATGTAACCCTCCGGCATGCATCTCAATTTATCATGACTGTATTTGTAAGTCCTTTTACCTTTCACTGTTTTTAAAGTGTATCTATCTCCTTCTAAAACCTCTGCCACTACAAATGGGCCCCTAAATTTCGGTTCTAATTTAGTTTGGTTTCTTTCTTCTCTTTTTAACAATACAAAATCACCAATATTGAATTTAATTATTTTTGCTTTAGTTTTATCGAATCTTTTTTTATCGTATCTAGCATTAGCTTTTATATTATCTACGGCCTGCTGTGTCACCTTGGAGATATCGTGAGGTCTCGCTACATTACGAATTTATAACTCTAAAGGACTGGATTTAGTTACACGATTGATAGTACTATTAAAACCCAATTGTGTTTCTCCTATCGCGTCTTTCTACGACCGTACAATGGTTTATACAGATATTTCGCCATTCCTTCAAACCAAAATTACTCATAAAGCCCCTCAAGTGCTTTATCCCAGTTCAAGTGCATAATTGACTGATGCACACCCTAATAACGGACCACCGAAACCCCTTGAAGCGATGGCAAACAATAAGCTTTTTTACATTTCTCCGAGTTTTGCGGAAAAGGATACAAGATCGCAACTCGTATGTTTTTCGCGATGTCTTCAGCAATCACATCGTTCTGTAACCCGGTAACAATTTTCTAGATTTGACGATCGCGACGTTGTTCGGTTAATAACGAATCTTCCGACTCTCAGCTAGATTAATTTCCTTTTCTTTTCTTTTATTTACTATTTTATTAATAACATCTATTGGATTTCGTCAAAGGAAATCTACAAGAGTCATTCGTTTACCCGCACGATATATAATTTCAAAAGTAAAGGACTACAAGAAAGCCCATTATCTGTGGACTTGATCATTTAAATTTGCTATATTTTGAGATACTTTTAATGAGTTACAATCTGTAATGACCACAAATTTCCGCCCGTGTAAATAATGTCGAAAATGTTTTAATGAGTTTACTAAAGTTAAAGTTTATAGTTCATAAGAATGATCTTTACTTCGATCTTTTGCCTTAACATAGCCCTAAACCCATTATAGCTAGCGTCAGTATGGAACTTAATAGGGTAATTAGAATCAAAGATAATTGATACGAGTTCTTTTGTTAGAACAGATATTACTTTTGGCGTATTTTCTCATGTTTATCTTGCATTGATATACCAGGCACTGATCCCACTTCTGATGTCGGAATTGCATATTTGGGAGCATGGTCGTTTGAACCAGTATATATGTTGTCAGGCATTGTTGCTTTTATAAAATACAAACACTTACCAATTTCCAATAGCACACTGAAAACTGCATTTTCACAAACACGCACTAGTCTACAATAATACCCGGTGTCCCGCACTTTCACAATCAGTAATTACAATTAGTTGGTTAACAATACAGATACAACACGAATAATACTAACAAACGCCATACCACGGTTATCTCATCAATAAACATAATTAATTATACTAGTCCAAAAGGGCTATCAACAATCCAAACGCTATTTCCATGTGATGCTATTTTCATGTAACTTTCAGCAGAGTTCAGTTGATACTAATACGCAACTGCACGATACGGTCTGTACTCGGGTGCTGTCCTCTCAGAACTGACTATCCTGCTTCCTTTTTGAAACTCACCCCCCTTCCTTGATGTTTGTAAAAATATTGGAAAGGGGTCATTCTATTACTACATTATATTTATGTACCATCTCTGGTATATCACAAAAATAGGTTTATTAACATCCGTACCGTACAATTTGCGTCTAAGTAGAGAGCCGCACGTGCCCCTTCGACCGAACCCTTACTTACTGTGTTAATTGATAATCTTAAAGCAATTATTCTTTATTGCACTTTTAGACAATTTATTTTATTCTAAGAATATATAAGTATGGATAATATCTAATTTCCGGACCTCTATGTCTGGAGGATCCTTTATGTCGGACATACTGTAATAAAATAAACCTTTTCTTAAAAAAATAGTTTCTTTGTACTTATAAATGTAAGTGTTTAAAATCTCCAAATGTGAATTTGTCCTTTGCACAAATTCAACATCCGACATATATATAATTTAAACGGTTCAAAAAAATCGAAAATTTTTTTTTCGAAAATTACCTCAAAAATACTATTATGTAAAATATTAGGTATAATATTATGTATAATATATACACATGTGTGTGTATTATATATATATATATATATATATATATATATATATATATATATATATATATATATATATATACATATATATATATATATATATATATATATATATATATATATATATATATATATATATATATATTAATATATATATATAAAATATTAGGTATATATATATTATATATATATATATTTTATATATATATATATATAAAATATACACACACACACCCATGTGTGTACATACAATACATATTTATAATATATACACATGTGTGTGTATTATATATATATATATATATATATATATATATATATATATACATATATAAATTAAACCGGTTCAAAAAAATCGAAATTTTGTTTTTCGAAAATTACCTCAAAAATACTATTATGTATTGCCTTATTATATTATTATATTATTGCCTGAATAAGTAAATATTCATATCATACCATCAGAAAGCGGCCAGAACTAAATTTAAGAATGAAAGAATTAATTGTAAGAAAAAATTTGGTTGTAATTTATTTCGCAATTTTCCCTTTGTATGCTTTTAAAATTTTATAACTTGGCAAGTTATTATTTCTTTTGTTTCAAATATATTTAAATTTCCGCTATTTACCATTTATTAATTTTCTTGGTAAATAGTTTATCGAGCAATTTATTTGGTAAATAACTCAGTCTTTTAATGGGATATTATTACTTTTTATGGAGCAACTCTTATATGATGTATCTCCCCGAAAATTGGTCCCTTTTTTACATTTATATTTTTGATGCAAGGCTTAAATATACAAAGCCGAAGGCTTCGCACAAAACGCTGCGCATTTTTCTTTCTAAGTAGTATAAACAAAGGAGACCGCTTCGCATTAAATAACGGTTACTCGCTCTGCTTGCTAATGGGTTCCACCCCCGTGAACCTTTAGGCGGCCTTGGCTTCGCGAATAAGTAAAAAAGGTAATTTTTGGTGTTTTTTCCCCATTTTCGGGAATGTTACTTTTGGAAAATTAAAGCTTTCCTATTTTTCTTATATCTTAAATGTCTGGAATTGGCTTAAATTTAAAGACTTAAATGAAATTCTTGATTTTTCCCATTTATGGGGATGTTGCGTTGGGAAAATTAAAGTTTTTCGATTTTTCTTATAAGTTTCAAGGTAAACCGCATCCTCTTAGCGTGTCTAGAAGTGGATTAGATTGTTTTTTAACAAAATTACGTTCAGATATCAGACAAAATCTTTTATTTCTGAAAAAAATTCCAAAATTTTCAAAGTGGCCCTACGGTTATGAAACTATTGATTTAGGTACTCTGGGACATAAATGCCGTTTATTAGTGATTTTTCTTTGCTTATTTTTTCGATAAAACACGACTTTTCGGGGTTATTTAAGTTTTTATGTAAAATTTCTCGTTAATTCGGCACGGTCCTAAGATCAACATGTCCTGAAGATTTTATTTTGATGTGATCTATACGTTCTATGGACTATATTGATTGAACACGACAAAATTTGGGATTAATTTTCGCTATCTCTATTAGTTTACGAGATATTTCAATTTTTAAGCCAAGGAAACAATTTAATTTTTTTCACAAATTCTAAATAATACATCGAAAAAAAATTATTTTTTTTTAAAACTTATTATTTAAACATTGAAATGAATGTACCATTTTTGATACAAACTAAATAATGGATGAAACTACAACTCGTATTTTGCCTAATAAGTAATGTTAAAAGGAAACAAATTGGTGTTTTTTCCCATTTTCGGGGATGTTGCATTGGGAAAATTAAAGTTTTCCCATTTTTCTTAAAAGTTTCAAGTTAATCCGGGGTGAATACAAAAACCTCATCCTTCTAGCATAAAAATTAGTGTTTCCCATTGTTGAAATATTGATTACGTTTTGGATGCGCCCCTGCTTAATATTTCGATTAATATTTCATTTTGTTTTTGATTTATTTTATTTGTCGCCAGGATTACATAAGCCTGAGCATTTATTAGAAAAATAATTTTAGTTTTTTAGTCAGTTTAATTTTTAGTTAGAATTCAGATAGATAACATATCAACCGCTCTTGTTAAAATATAGTTTCAACCGCAAATTTATCGCGCCAATTGATTAGATAATTAACCGCTTGATTGAATATCATATCGATAAGAATAATAGTGAAATTAAATTAAAATTATACTGTAATAGATCTCCAATTCTCTCCTGATATCTATCCATTTATCCACATAGATAATCTAAGTGCAGTGCAATTCCATCCAGCACGAGGAACATCAACCAAGGTGAGTGGGATTTATTCGAGTTATATTTATTTGATCTCACTACTGGATTAGTCGTACATTACAGTCCACACGAACGCAACATATGGTCAATTCGAACCGGATAACTTAGAAAAATTCGCATAGATTTATTTAGCATTTATCTCTTTAAATTTCTATTATTCTTTAATAATTATTATTTCAAAGAGTCACATTTATTAAAATTACATAAAACATACAAACCATAAACATCAACAAAATGAATATTTAATTTCATACTTGTTTATTTGTAGTCATTTTATATCAAATTTAATAATTTATTAAATAATAATACAATGGCCGAAAAGCTTAATAGGCAACTTCGTATTTTTGAATCGAAAAAACAAACTCTTTTCCAGCGCTTACAGAGACTGTACGATATTAGTAAGGATTTATCCGATCCAAATGTTTTGAACAATTTCCAAATTTTGTATATGTCTTTGGATGAAACTCGAAGCCAGCTCTTAGAGATTGTTGAGAAAATTAATTTCATATCCTTGGAAGTAGATAACGAAAGTATTCCGAATTTTCAAATTTTAGATACAATTGAGGAAGTATGTGGTCATATTAAAATGGTTGCGTACTCAATATCAAAAGAAAAATCGGAAATTAAAACCAATAATACAGAAATTATAGAATCAGTAAAAACAAAAAAGGTTCTACCTAAATTATCTAAAATCGATATAATTAAATTTTCGGGTGATCCCCAAAAATGGCCGGTGTTTTATCAAACCTTTAAAACACTTATTCACGATAATCTAGATATTGATGATTCTTGTAAAATTCATTATCTTTTAAGCAAATTAGATGGAAAAGCTGCCACAATTTGTCCTGGTGTACAACCTATCGCAGAAAACTATTCAATTATTTGGAAGATTTTAGTTGATAAATATCAGGATAAAAGATTTTTAGCGAATAATTATTTAAAACAAATATTAGATTTTAAATCAATTCAAGTAGAATCTACATCTGCTTTAAACAATTTTATAGAACGATTTGATTGATCTGTTAGTGCATTAAAACAATTAAATATTGCTGATTTAGCTGATATAATACTAGTTTCCATAGCGTTATCGAAATTAGATAGTTCAACACGAAAATTATTTGAAATGTCAATCAAGGAGGTTGAATTACCAACCTACCAACAATTGTCTGAATTTATTCGTACACAAGCGAAAGTATTGTCTCGCGTTTCCAATACTGGAGGCCATGCGATGAAGCCTTCAAACCCTATTAGCAGTAGCACCAAAAGCACGCATGCATTTACAAGTATCAACGCAACAAATTATAATTGTCCTGCCTGTCAAAAGCAATTGCATTTAGTATATTCATTTCCAAAATTTATAAGCCTTACCCCATCTGAAAGATATAATTTATCTAAAGAAAAATCATTATGCCTTAACTGTTTAAGTAATAAACATCATATAGCAAAATGTAAATCTTCAAATTCTTGTTCAAAATGTAAAGTACGTCATCATACTCTATTGCATTTTGACAAACCACTCACAAGTGGTGAAAACACTGCGCGTTCTTTGTCGTGCAGCTCTCAACAAGATGAATCATCTTGTGTTAATAGAGAAAAAGAAATAAATAAAGAAACTACCAAAGAATGTTTTACAGTTCAAAATCCAGTTTCGAAACAAAATTACACAACGCTTCTTTCGACCGCCGTAGTAAAAGTTTGTCTATCTAATGGGAAAAGTCATCCCATTCGCATTTTACTTGATTCTGGAAGTCAAGGAGATTTTTTAACTGAAAACTGTTGTAAAAGATTAGGCTTAGTTATCAATAGGATACACGCATCAGTTGTTGGCATAGGTGCTAACCCACACAACGTTAGGGGTCAAGTCCAAAATATAGCAATTTCTTCTAGATTTAACTCGCAAATTCAGTGTGTTATAAATGCTTGGGTTGTAGATAAAATTACGGATAAACTACCTACCACCCATGTAAATACTAAGCACCTTAATTATTTGAGAGAATTACCTTTAGCAGATAGTGAATTCGCACAATGGTGCACAATGGTTTCCAAAATTGATTGGGATTGGAAAGGTTTCAGCTGCTCCTGATTTACCATTTGGTTTACAGTTTAGGCTATGTAATAATGGGTAAAACGCCTATTTTAGATGACTTGAACGTTTGTCAAAGTTTCTGTACTTTGATTGACCCGCCAATTCAACAATTAGTAGAAAAATTCTTCGAAATCGAAGAAATTCCAATGGGTAAAATAGATAGCCCAGAAAATATAGAATGTGAAACACATTTCACAAAAACGCATAGTAGAGATATTGCTGGTCGATATTCCGTAGCTCTTCCTTTTAAAGAAGATTTTTCAAATTTAGGCGATTCCTATAGTATTGCCTTAAAAAGATTTATGTCGTCAGAACGAAAATTAGATTCATCACCGCAACTTCGCAAACAATACAATGAGGCATTTAATGATTATTTGATTCAAGGACATATGCGCAAGTTGGTCGATAATTGTATATCTGATAGAAATGGTTATTATTTACCACATCACCCTGTATTTAAAGTAGATAGTACTACTACTCCATTGAGAATAGTGTTTAATGCAAGTTGCAAAACAAATTCATCCTTATCATTAAATGACGTATTACATACAGGGCCTAAGTTACAGACAGATGTTCTTGGAATGTTTCTAAATTTTAGATTAAATCCCATAGCATTCACCGCGGCAGATCAATTTATGTGAGGAATACACACGGTTTCAACGCGTATTATACAGATTTGAGTCATCTGAGAATATCGAAACTTATAAGTTGACAACTTTAGCCTTCGGAGTCAAACCATCGCCATTTTTAGCATTACGTGTAGTTCGTCAGTTAGCCGTGGGCGAGGCTATCAAATATCCTCAAGCTACTGAAATTGTTTTACGAGATATGTATATTGACGATTTAGTTTCAAGTACTCTTAACCTTGAAACAGCGAAAGATTTGTGTACGCAATTAGTAAAGGTCTTTGAAGCGGGCGGTTTTAGCTTAGTTAAATGGTCCAGTAATTCAATAGAATTACTTGCTCAAATGCCTAAGACCCAAAGCACATCGAATTTAATAGATTTCGATTCAAATTATTTAAATGTATTGGGTATGAAATGGTCAACTAGTTCAGACCATTTGTTATTTTCCGTAACGGTTCTAAATAAAGAATGTACTAAACGCAATATATTATCTACCATAGCTCGTATATTCGATCCATTAGGTTTGTTAGGTCCAGTTACCTTATACGCTAAATTATTTATAAGGAAATTGTGGTCCATTCAAATAGGTTGGGATGAAAGCCCTCCTGATTATTTATTAAAACAATGGCTGAAATTCCAAGTGGAATTTCCACTTTTAGAGCGATTTTCGATTCCGTGACAATTAGGTAGATTTGAAAATTTCATACTAATGCTTATAGGTTTCGCGGACGCTTGTGAAACATCGTACGCGTGTACTGTTTATTTGCGTTCTGTATCAAATAAATCAATAAAAATTGTATTAATCTGTGCTAAGTCGAAAGTTTCACCGTTGAAAGTTGAAACTAGAGCGCGGTTAGAACTTTGTGCTTGTGTTATGTTAGCAAAACTGATGAGTTTTGTTTTGAATACTTTTGTTGATCGTTGTCGCATAACTAAAATGTTTGCATTTACGGATTCGATGGTAGCTTTACATTGGATTAATGCATCTCCTCATAGATGGAAAACTTTTATAGCGAATCGTGTTGCTAAAATCCAAGATTATTTACCTGAAAACGTTTGGTACCATGTTGAAGGGTTAAACAACGCAGCTGATGGAATATCACGGGGCATGACTCCAGAAAATTTTCTTGAAGTTCAAACGGAATGGATTTTTGGTCCATCGTGGTTACAATTAGATGAAGAGTATTGGCCTATTAAATCGTTCATAGATATAGGGAATATTTTTCCAGCAGAAAAAATAGTTTCCTGTCCAGGAACAATACAAACCCCTGATCACCCTTTATATACCCTAATACAAAGGTATTCTTCATGGTCGAAATTATTACGCACCGTTATAGTTTTTCGGTTTATTAAAAAACTACAAATTACAAAAGGTTTTAGTTTTAAAGATTTAGAGTTTGCCGATCATGCACTAATTCGCGTCGTACAAAATCTTCATTTTATGGAGGATATACAAGCTTTGAGAAATAATCGAATTTGTTCGAATAGATTTAAAAATCTATCACCATTTTTAGATAATGATATACTCCGCGTTGGTGGTAGATTGAAACACGCTTCTATAACTTATGCACATCAGCACCCTGTACTTCTACCGAAAAAGGATCATTTTGTTGATATTTTAGTAGACTATTATCATAGGAATAATTTGCATACAGGCTCGCACTTATTGTTGTCTCTCATACGCCTAAATACTGGATACTTTGCGGTCGCGGAGTTATACGTCATCGGATACAAAATGTAATTTTTGTTTTCGGACAAAGCCAAAACCCAATTATCCTTATATGGCTAACTTACCCGATTTTTGGGTACTTTCACAAGTTAAACCCTTTATTATGACAGGGACGGATTACGCTGGACCCTATAATATAACTATTAGCCGAAACCGTGAGATCAAAAGCCAAAAAGCATATATTTGTCTTTTCATTTGTATGACACCTAAGGCATTACACTTGGAATTGGCCTCCGATTTATCCACACCTACTTTTCTTTCCGCGTTTAAACGTTTTTTGGCACGTAGGGGCCCTATTTCAACAATGTTTTCGGATCAAGGAACCAACTGTATAGGTGCCAAATCGAAATTAGACGAAGTTTATAGACTTTTAGAATCAACCGAACATACAAACGTATTAAAGGCTGAACTTTTGAAAAACAAAATTGAATGGAAATTTAATGTTCCAAGTGCCCCTCACATGGGTGGAATTTGGGAATCGAACGTCAAGTGTGTAAAAATCCGTTTGCATAAAATTCTCGGCTCTCAAATTTTGTCATATGAGGAATTTTCCACTATACTAGCGCAAATTGAGAGCTTACTTAATTCACGACCTCTTTGTTGGTAGAGTAATGACCCATCTGATCCAGAAATATTAACACCCGCCCATTTTCTAACTTTGACCCCTGCCTGCGATTGATTTTTCGAATGAACCGCTTAGTCATGTGGATCGTAAACAGTTATTGGATGGTATTGTTCAGTCATTCTGGAAGCGTTGGAAGGAGAAATATCTCAGTACACTCCAGGTACGTCAGAAATGGAACACTCCTGTATGTCCAGTTCAAATTGGACAATTAGTTATATTGATGCAAGATAACTTGCCACCATTGCATTGGCCTATAGGAGTAATAGAGGAAGTATATCCTGGTCCTGATGGTATTATTAGAGTAGCATCCGTTCGTACAAAATCTGGATGTTATAAACGTCCCGTCGTAAAATTATGTCCTTTACCTACGCAATAATTTAAGTGTCGTTTTTTTTCAAAATGTTTGTGTCTTGTTTGTAATCAATTGTTTTCGGTGAAATCACACACATTTTAGTTTTTCACGCTAATTTTGGTAGTAGTTAGAATTTTAGAATCATCATATTTTCTTTATTTCATTTTACGGAAAAGTATAGTTTTCCATGTCGGGGGGTATGGATGCGCCCCTGCTTAATATTTCGATTAATATTTCATTTTGTTTTTGATTTATTTTATTTGTCGCCAGGATTACAAAAGCCTGAGCATTTATTAGAAAAATAATTTTAGTTTTTTAGTCAGTTTAATTTTTAGTTAGAATTCAGATAGATAACATATCAACTGCTCTTGTTAAAATATAGTTTCAACCGCAAATTTATCGCGCCAATTGATTAGATAATTAACCGCTTGATTGAATATCATATCGATAAGAATAATAGTGAAATTAAATCAAAATTATACTGTAATAGATCTCCAATCCTCTCCTGATATCTATCCATTTATCCACATAGATAACCTAAGTGCAGTGCAATTCCATCCAGCACGAGGAACATCAACCAAGGTGTGTGGGATTTATTCGAGTTATATTTATTTGATCTCACTACTGGATTAGTCGTACATTACAGTCCACACGAACGCAACACGTTTGGTTTTCAAATAAAGCTGTTAAAAATAAAAATAAATGTATATAATTTTTGAAATGCTACGTGATTTATGTGTCATCCAATCAGAATGCAGTATCAACCAATCAGAATGGAATTATAAGTTATATATTTCACAATGTTAAATTTACCAAAACAAAAATTTAAAAAATTTCTTTTTCTCGTTAGAATATGTGCCATCCTGTCACGTTGTCCTCGATATCCATAAGTCTCCCTCTATAACACTCTATCACCCTTAATAAAAAGTTTTCAACATCTAAATTTGGTTTGGAGAAAACTTTTTTTTACTAAGTTGCTTTGGCTATGTGTAGATTTAGAGTGTTTTCCTAATTTTGCTGTGGGTACTAGATCTAACTGTATGACAAATATCAACTTTTAAGGATATCGGAAAGTAGCAGAACAGCATGATACACGGTATGAGATTATACACGGTAAATTATGGGCGTTCCTGCTATTTTAAAGATTTTTGAATTAAAATAACTTTTTAACTATTTATTTCTTAACGATGAGCGAAAATCCGTTATCTTAGAATTTCGTAGTCTATATTCAAAAATCACCACTGTAGCTCTTTTCGTTCAAAAGTTATATCTCTCTCTCTATATATCTATATATATATATATTGTTGTATCCCAAATTAGATACTACTTGTGAAGGCAGTTTGAATTCCGCTATTCGCTCTCACCAGGGTAGTTGATAGAGTTCAACTCCATAAACTGATTGAATTTACAGTTGTTCTAAATGATGTCGTTCAACGTTCGTTGTCCAATTGACTTCATTCAGCAGATTAGTAAATTTAAGTTACTATAGATTGTCCCAAAGAAGTCGTCCAAATGTAGTTTGTACAAATTGACTTCGTCCAAAAGATGTTGTTTAAACGTAGTTTGTTCAAATTGACTTCGTCCAATACTTTAGGAAAATTCAATATAGCGCACAGTTTGAAATTATAATACTTAAAATTATAAATTGGGTTTGGAGAAAACTTTTTCTCCAAAAGTTGGTTTTAGCTATGCGTAGAATTAGTGTATTTTCTAGACGTTACTTGGTGCTGTTTGGTATAATATTACAATATGATAAAGATTCAGAATAGCTTTTGTAAGCAATATTCAAAATACTATTAATGTTAGAGAAATTAAAATAGTGTAAAAGATTTAAGTATTGGTTGGATATTTTGGCTGGACCTATATTATTGTAATATAAGCCAGTAGAGTTCGTTACTTTAAGTATTTACAATCTAATTCAGTTTTAATTTCTTTTGATGTAAAAGCATTATACCCAAGCGTCCCGATACCAGACGCAATAAAAATACTAGAAAAGTGGCTAACAAATAAAGGAATACCCACAGATGATATAATTGAATATCTGAAACTAACACGGCTTTGCATGAGACAGAATGTGTTTACTTTCGAAGGTAGGTAAATACTAAAAACATTTGGAGCAAGTATGGGTAATCCATTTTCTCCGTTCCTAAGTTATATCTTCATGGCAGATCTTGAAGAAAATGCCAAAAAAGATTTCAACTATTTTCCAAATGTATGACACAAATACGTCGATGATATCTTTACAATTTTTGATACGAACACAGAAAATCCCCAAAAATGGTTAGAGAACTTAAATAAAATGTACCCATCGATAGAATTAACAACAGAAATAGAACAAGGAGGCTCGATTCCGTTTTTAGATATAAAAATTATGAAAAATAATGACAATTTTTTGGTAAACAGGCTACTGAAAGTCCCACTATCCATGAAAAATTACTTTAAAGATATGAACCACATTAAACAAGTTGCAATCTTTAATGGCTTCGACTCTAACATAATAAATAATTTGGTCCGTAGGCACTGGCAACATTGAACAAACCAAATACTGCAAACTAACATACTTCCGCCCATGCACAAATAAAATCACGTGAGAATTAAGGGGCCACAACCTAAAAACTGCTCTTGCTCGTAAAAATAAGATCTAACAACCCTACTGGGCAACCCTAAGGATAAAATTAGTAATGAAAAACAATCGTATATGGTGTCGTCGCCAAATCGGAACTCGAATCAAAGAACATCAGGCTCATGTGAAATTTGGAAGAACAGAAAAATCGTGTATAGCTGTACACGTTATTGAGAACAACCACAAAATTGACAAATCAAATTTAAAAATACTGAAATCGGTACAAAACCCCACAGAATTAGATGCATACAATTAGTAAGGATAGAATTAGTAATTAGTAAGGATGAAATTAGTATCTACATATACAAATTAAGAAAACAGATTCAATTCCAATTTCTGATTTAATAAAATTAAACCATTTTCAAAAGAAAATCTAAAACCTGAATATCAAGGTTAGCTTCGATACCCTCACTTTAGTGACAAAAACAACGCCGCATAGTCACAAAAGGATACCGTCAATAAATAGGTGGGGTTCTTCACACATCTAATCCTTTAATCAGTCAGCTCAAATAATCCTCAGGTCAGATCATACCCTCAGTCAAATCATATAAAAAGACATAACTTTTTCAATATCATTGTGAGACACGCACCAAATTAGCAACCAGCAGCATATCTCAGAATCCATATCCCCGAGATAGTTACGATTAGCTAATTCATACTGATGATGATTACATTGTAGTCGAAATACGTATTTATAAAATACAAATAAATGATCAAGGAATTTGGGCAAAATTTGAAATATCAAAAAACCTAGAGTGTTGATTATTTTAATAATCTTTCTGTTATAGGAGTTCGCGTTCACCCGGGTCAGGAGGGTCATCAGAAGCGTTGTCTAAATCATTGTGTTGATCATCTGAAACAAAGGGTTTCAGTTGGTTGAGATGATACGTTTTAAATTTATTTTTTGTTAATTTAATCTTGGCAGTGTTATTATCGTAAACTTGTATTACTTCATACGGACCTTTATATGTCGGGTCGAGTTTCTTATTAAAATGACTCAAGTTTATTGAATCAAATAGTAGAACAAGGTCACTATATTTATTTTGTTTATTTTTGCTCGCCTGTCGTAATATTTTTTACTAATTGTTTTGGAATGTACCAAATTTTCTGTGGCGGTTTTTCTATAACTTTTACTTTGTCTATAATGTCTTTTGTTAAATTTTGATAAGCTGGTTGCTCTTTAGGTTTTCTAGACTATGTGGAATTTTGGGTTTTCGGCCAAAGACTAACGTATAAGGACGTTCTTTGGTAAATCTGTTTTCATGGGTGTTATAACTATGACAGGCCAAATAAACAAGTTCGTCCCAATTCCTGGTACTATTGTCTACATAAGATCTAACAAAAGCCTTTATGCTGGCATGGGATCTTTCAAGTGATCCATTACTTTTTGGATGATACGGAGTTATTTTGTGTTTTATTTGTAGTATTTTGTTAATATCCTTAAAGAGATTACTGAGGTTTCTGCCCTGTGTTCGTAAAACCAAATATTGTTCAATATTTTAGTAAGTGAGTATGTTAGTTTAGTAGGTGAGTATGTGCAGCTATTGTTTTTGCACCAATGTTGGAATTTCGTAAAAATTTCTTCAAATGTCCATCGATCCTACCTATTAGATGTTAAAAATCACTATCGCTAAAATTTGTATACATATATATATATATATATATATATATATATATATATATATGTACTTTTTTATTCTTGCTTTTGGTATTCTAAAGGTAAAGTTCGTTAATGGGTATAATCGGTCGAGGGGAAAGGGGTTTGAAAGGAGGGGGAAACACAAAATTTGACGTATTTCTCTTAATATTTGCAAATCGAAAAATTTATCAGGAGATAAGTTATAGGTACTAAGTTTGACTGTAATTTTGTTTCTTATCATTTTTCTGTTACACTAATATTTACACAAATATTTAAATTAAAGATTGAAAGTTAAAATTCTAAATATCTCTGTTAACATTAGAGTTTGAAAAAAATGATTAGTCTAATATTAATATTAGATATTTAATATTTTGTGTTTGTTTGACACGGATACATAAAATATATTTTATTGTAAAAAACTTTAAAAAAAATTCAACCGACTTAAAAAAACACAAAAAGTCACTATATTAAAAAGCTAAAAATAACAATTTACAGATTTAATCCAAAAGACAATTCTTGCCCAAACCTATTACGTATAATTTAGTATATGTAAATATACAAGGTATATTAAGTTTGATCACGATTGTAACGCTTAAAAATATTGATCGTTGGCATGAATGTTTGGTATATGTGTTCATAAAATTTGACCATTTCCGCATGTTCGTCTGTATGCCTGTGGACACGATAACACAAGAACGAAAAGAGGTAACGAGCTGAAACGTGTTCTAGAGCAAAAAAGTAAGGTCAAGTTCGTTAATGGGTAAACTCGGATTATATTTGGGCAAAACTGCTTCTCTTTGAAACCATTGGAACGTGTTTCCCTTCGCTCGGAGGAGGGGGCGGATGGAGATATATACATCTTTGAAACCGTAAGAGATAGAAAAAAATTTGTTCACAAAAAATCTTCTTTTTAAAATAAACAAGTTTTGTTTGAAAAAGATTTCCATAAACTCAATAGTTTTCTCATAATTTGTGATTATGTGTTCCTCGGAAAAAATTGTTAACATTTCGAATACGCAGAATTGTTAACAATTGAATCATTGATATACAACTTAGTATATACTAGGTATATACCATTCAAACATTTAAATCAGTTAGTTGTTACATTACTTAACAGTCGAACATAGAATCTCCTCCTTCTTTTTTTGGAGTTGGTTAAAATTTGTGTTGATTTTGTCATCTCCACGGAAACTCTAATTCTATAAGATAACTGTAAAATTATTTTATTAAAATTTTGTTTTAATTTTGAAATGTCAATTTGATTGTCGTTTCCATAGTAACTATAAACAACAATCGTTATATATGGGTCTATTTTGGCTATTAATAAATTTAATTTTTGCAAATACTGAAGTCATATCAGATATTATATTTCATTTTGATCACACTAAAATTATGACCGCTAGAGAGTGATTTATGTATTCTAAGGAAATTCGCGAAGTTGACGCAGCTCCTGCGTAACGAATTTTTTATGTTCTAATTTGTAATTTTTTTATACTGTTTTTATAATATCTCGTGTTGGATATAATTGAAAATTGTTTATATGTTTGGGATCTATAAAATTACTGTCTGCTCTGGTATCTACTAAAAATTTTCAAGAGTTCTGTTTTGTTGTGAATGATTTAGTTCTACGAGTTCGGCTGCTTCGAGGCTTTTAACTGAAAATTTTGATCTTCATTAGGTTCGAACTGTTCAAGCTCGAAATTATGGTGATAGCAATCTACATCATTATTGTAGTAATAATGTTGATCGGAATTAGATGGTTTGTCGTATTCATTCGATTCGTTATCTACGTTAAATAATTTTGATTTAACATTAAGTAGTCCAGTAGATTAAAAGAAATTATCTTGTCGGGGTTTCGTTTGTCTGGATATATCCATAGGTATTGGTTTATACAGTGATTTTGGTTGTTGGAAATTTTGATTTTGTTGTTGGTTCGATGTACTGGGTTGGTTAAATACTGGTCTATTATATTGATGTTGCTTGTTATTAAATTGATTTGGTCTAAATAGGGAATATGCATGAAAATTTTTTTTCACATTTATTTTCAGAATATGAAAATACTGTTAATACTGTCATAATATTTAAAAACGAAATTAAAATCCGACAAATATCAAGGAGGATATAAGCTTTTAAAGATTATTATCTGTCTCTTTCTTGCAAAAATACTAAAAACGGAGTTTTACGTGTATTTTAAATGGTGAAAGTGTAATATGACGTCACATAACATATCAAGAGGGCTATCGCCCTCTTTGTCTAATCATATCTCGCTTATTTTTAAAGTTATTTAAAAAGTAATTTTACCTTGATATTTGTCAAGTAAACATGCTTCAATTCAAGTGAAAAAAAATTTTCATGCATATTCCCTATTGTGGTTGACCAGTAGGTTGTCTTAGCATAGGTGAATTATTTATTAAAGGCGCAGGTTGATATGGTTGAGGTCTATGGATTTTTTGGTTATTGCGTGTTAAATTTATAGTTATTACTTAATTTTTGTCTGTCTCTAATGCTTTGTTGTGCATTGATTTCATTTAAAGCTCTGTCGTATGCTTCTTTTAAGTTTTTAACATTACAACTTCTAATAATAAATCCTACTTATGGGTCAAAACGAACTATTAATGATCAAAGTATACTGTTCCTACATGTAATTCTGTTTATCATAATCTATATTGTAGATCTTTAGATAGGTCGATAGTATTTAACAACGCATCTTGAAATCCTGCTACTTCAGCATAATATAATTCAATCTTTTATTTCCTTGTGATTTTGTGTTTAATTTGTACATAATTACATAATCTGATGGATCGCCAACAGATACAAGTATTTCATCAGCATTTGTGTTAATTTTAACCCGTAATAACTCTGTAATTAGATCGTGATTATTTGTAGCGCATGAGAGGAATATTTCTACATTGCGTAGAAATAAATCTAGAAAGTTTTCTGGGTGTACCGCCAAAACTTTCACTTAACTTAAATAAGTATGAGTGTAATAGTACTCATTTTTAAATTATTTTCTATTAAAAATTGTTTGAATTTAAATTAATTTGTGCTCCTTCGAACACCGCGAAATGTTATTATCCGAATTCTTGTGTGACGTTTACTGAGTATCTGATGAGGTCGATAAACCGTCTTCAGAAATTCGCGTAACTAAAGAGTTATTATCGTTACCAATAAATTTTCGAGATAATGGGATTTTAGGCATATGAAAATATTCAAAAGTACTTACAGTTGAAATATGAACAATCTCCACAATTGAAGTTTTCTTGAGTCGTGATAATAACAAATTTATTTGTTAGGTAGATACGTCTCCAAATAATTAAAATTCACTCGCAAAATTTTAGTGTTGAAACTTTTATGATGAGCGCAGCGCGATAGTGAAATTATTGGTGATTTCGTTAACTTGCACTATCCTATTGACTGCGCCAGTTATAATTCTGGTTAAATATTACTTTTAACAAAATGATTTTTATTTGAATGAAAACGAAATTACAATAAATTTAATAAAGTACAATAATATTTCAAAGTATAAAGTTACAACAATTAACTATTTTAATTATTTAATTATTTAGTTATGGCTGTTAGCAAAAAGGATCTTGCACGAAGAATGTCAAAATGAAAAGATATTTGTCGTCAAGTTGCTATTAGCTTATATACTATTTTAATGATGACATTATCTGTTTGAAGTAATTAACTAGAATGTTTTCTAATTGACTTTTCTAATTGACTAATGATCACGGCGTATGATCAAACTCTCAGCGTATTTGTAAATGTAAATGTATATGTTTATTTTTTGCGCCAGGGAGGTCGCATTGACGCATAGAGTGTGGAACTTCTGGCCAACCAGACTACCTATTGAAACCCACCCACCTTTTGGGGCATCGAGATCTTGCTTACTAGCTCGCTCACATTAAAAAAACAATTAAATAACAAGAAAATATTAAAAACAAATATCACAATTATATCACAACACTACCTAGTCAAATGAATTGACTGGGTAGGAATAAAACAACAAAATATAAACTATATATAAAAAAAACAACAACAACAACAAAATTACAGCGTTGCCGTGAATATACAAAAACTACATAATAATAAAAAACAGATTTTTAAACTGAAAAACTACATAACAATAAAATGTTTTACAAATATAACAACGTATAATAGTGTGGGTGTAAAGAGCCCACACCATTACGATAAAATCGATAAAACTTAAAACTATATGTAATAAAATGTGATATTGTGGATGTAAAGGGCCCACAATATCACAGCTAAAATCAATAAATAGGTATAAAAACACATAAAATTTAAGAAGAAGAGAAAACTGTACCAGCATGTACATTAAAAACATATAAAAGAGACAACATTTTAAAATAAGAGATGTTACCCCTAGAATCTGCGCAGAAGTTGAGGATCATTTAAAAATGCAATCATCCTCTTCACGGAGCTTGAATTATATGATAATACTCGCGCTACATTCTTTCGAAGCTGTAGTATTTAAAGGTTCAAAGACTACACATTCCTCAAAAATATGCCTGATGGTTTGCAGTGTCCTACAAACAGTGACCCTTGGCTGATCACTCACAGAGAAGATATACGTGCGAGATTTGAGAGTGGCCTATTCGTATACAGGTGCCGGCATCTTACTGATGCTTGGCTCGACCTGCTTGAGCTGTTCCGCGTGATTGTTCCACTGACGCTGCCATTTTTCATTAATTTGAAAGAGTATGCACACTTCCAGGTTCTCTGGACGAGTTGGAATTGCCACCTCATTCCCATGTATACCCACGTACCCACAATATCGCAGGGCTTGCAAAATTGCACATAATTCAGCAGTGTACACGGATGCTTTTGGGGAGAGCGACCAAGTGTGTGAGCTATTGCCAATAGCAATAGCGCTTCCCACACCAGAAATGGTTTTGGATCAATCCGTATACACGCACAGAGAACTGAGAACTGGTCTCTTCATTACGGAAACCAGCCAGGTCAAAGCAGCACCTCACTTTAGGAATCATCGAAGGAGACACTTCTTGAAAAGTATAGAGACATACCTGAGTGAATTCGAAATTAAGGCTCTCTAAGAGCTCCTGCGTTCGAACGACCAAAGATCTTGTGACCGTGGCACGTCTCTCATAGAGCTCTTCAGAAAACTTGACTTTCTAAAGAGAGCCAAGAAGTTGACATGATTGGGCTTTGATCATAAAAACTAGCTGATTATTTTCATCATCAGCGAAGCGAACTCTTTAGCGAGCGTTGAAGTATCAGCTGAAAGAGCAGGAGTAGCTGTGACGCGGGCATAAGAAGCAGAAACAATTTGAGACCGTTTATATCTACCTGCCGTGTGTCCGTATCTTTGGCACCGATAGCATCGCATCGGTGATGGAATGCACGGACGCACCGTGATTATTTTTTTAATGCCAGCATCTACTATTTCTGGCAAATCAATTGCTGTTACATGTCAGTTGAAGGAGAGGTGAGTGTTTTAACTCACCATCCTGCCTCCACTGAATTATTCTGGCTTTGTCTAATTCCTGGTCTGACATATTCTCGAGGATGTCCTCGATGGAGCAAACCATGAGGTCTCTCCAAAATATCGCCTCCTGGGTACTGCCACCTCATGATCGCCTAGCATCTTCAGACATAATAATCGGTCATTCATTATGTTGTCACCCAAAGTTTCGTCCAACAACCTATCTTAACTTTTTTGACGTCTTGAAGACGTCATACAGCCTCCTACAATTTATTTTCTATTCAAACGGGGCTCACCAACTTAAGGTCGCTTGTGTCACCCTTTTTCTTTATCAAAAAATACTTTAAAACCACTTGCCTTTGGGAACCTGGAAGCGGTGCCAAGTTCCCGCGGAGTTTCCTTTTATCTTTAAGGGGCTTTGGTCCGTCGTTTCGGTGATACTCGGGACGCCACCTGGGTCTCCTTTTATGCAGCGTGTGCAAAGTGGCGGGTTGGAATAGCCGGGAACGGTATGTAGACTGAATACCCTCAGTCTACGTTAGTCCTACCCCAGTAGTCTGGGAACCGGCCTCCCCTTTACCAGTCCCGGAATACGTGGACGGACTGGAACTTGCCCGAAGAAATGCAGATTCTCACCGCTGCATCCATTGCACACTATTCTACCCGAGGCCGACGTGATTGGTGGCTAAACCCCGCACTCCCTGCGGTAGAGCAAACTCACATCAGATCTCGGAGAAACTGATGTCCCACTCTCACCTCCCCTCGACCACTCCCAGCAGGGATGTACAGGGCCGCCAGTAAAATATCTGGCTAGCCAGTACAATGCTGGCTAGCCAGTACAATGCTGGCTAGCCGTGGTATGCGTGCTATGACGTGGCCGACGGAGTAATGTTGCGAAAGTGCACGAACACACCGACACCAACGATGACGATGTTGAGAGCACGTGAAATCGGTACACTGAACCCAACGTTGAGAAGTTTGGGCCCGTGAGCTTCCCCTCCTGCAGGCTAGGTACCAGGCTCTCCCACCACGACAAAGTGAACCCACGAGAGGGAAAGGCTTTATTATTATTATATATATATATATATATATATATATATATATATATATATATATTAAACATGTTTATTTTCGAAATCTACCATCTACTAGATAGAAATTCAATTTATAATGAATATTATATAATTCTTTTGTTACAGTTTGATACAGATATTACTGCTCATAATTTGGGCAATTGGGAAGTTTCAAAATGGTATCCAGATAGACCATGTATCAAGGAAGGCTTCACAAAAATTATATCAAATAACCAAGGACATTTATTACCTGGAATAAGAAAATCATCAAGCCCGTGGGACAATTATGTTGGAACGTGGCAATTACCAAAGCGCATAACAAGAGAAATAGGTATGCAAATTAGTAAAAAAGCAATGTTATTAAAGGCTACATAATAATGCAATAAATTAGTTGACTTTTGATAATTTTTTTTATAATTGATAATTCTAGCTAATGAATTAAGTCAACCTGATCCCGAAAAAGTTCATCTTCGAAAACATTTAAATGAAAGTATAAAGTATACTAAAACAAGTGATGTAGGGAATATAACAGTGAAAAAAAATTCTGAAAACAAATCGATTGCAAATATTGATGGAGGTAGACTAACTATAAAAAGCGACGAAATTTTGAACGATGATCAGCAGCGCCTTACTTCAAAGGAATTACCCGCCACTATAAATTTAACTAATTTGGTAAGTGTGAGAAGAATAATCTCCCGGGAATTCTTGTAATGCCGTAATTCCCGTGCTTGCTTGATGTAAAATATACTCTGAAAGAAATTTAATTGTGGAATTATAAAATCAATTTTCATTTATTCCTTATATGCTCCATAGCCAGAACAGATCAAGTAGTGAGCTTGATTTTGTGACAGGTATCTTGTCATTCAATTTGAAAATATTGTATTATTTTTGTATACAAACGTTGGTTTTTACCAGATAGATTTTTTCAGTCTGCATACTCAAAATATGACCAGATTTGGCTACCGTTACTCGGTGAGGAATTGGTCTCCAAAGTGGGAAAAATAATATATTTACTCGGAAATCAAGTTTTGCTGATCGAATGTGGGTGGTTAATTTTCGTTGTATTTTGAATATGAAATATTATTGATTTTTCCATTCAAAAATCTTGCCAAACGTCGAAATAAAAGCAGTGTAAACAAGAGTAAAATCGTTATTTGAGATAATTGTACCTCATAAACAAATAGATTCATGACAAACGCAACCTTCATACGCAACCTTCAATTAAATGTTTCTACAAATTTCAAATTAGTTTATTTCTAAGACGAAGTTGGATACTTGCTTTTTAAGCGTATTATTAGGCCAAAATATAGTTTCAAATTACGTAATAGACCTATATAGAACAACCCTTTTCCACCGCTAAATTTTATTTTAATAACGAAATAAGGCAACTTTGAAACATTTTTTCAATAACCAAATGGATTTGCAACAAATGTATGTAAAAATTTTTTGTTCTGTTTAAATAAAAGACTCTGTTTACTTTTACAAACTCATAAGAACGGGAACCCTTATCTCTTATTGCATACATCATATCTTACGGAAGAAAAAAACAATTTTGTGCTGAAAAAAAATTTTTTTAACATGAAATTTTCATTATTTTTACTTTATAGTGTAACTTTTGTTTTTTATATGAGAACCCCTATTTTTTTGCAGCTGAAGGTCAACTTCAGCTGCAAAAGTTTAAAGATCAACGATTGATGCGGTATCCTTAACCTACAGATAATTGGTCCTTACTTCTTCGATGGCATTGCAGCAGGAAACAGTTATTTGAACATGTAATGAAGAAAAGATTGGTTGTACAGGAAAAATTAAAGTACAAATTAAAAGCGTTACGTTTGATGAACAGCTAATGCATATGAATAGCGCAGCTCTCGGGATGAGGGCCAACCGACGCCTCTGAGATTACAGGTGTAAAGTGATAAGCCGGTAACCTGTGATTGTCCCATTCAATCCCCCTTCTCCACCAGCTACTGTTAAAATAAATATACGGATTACCAGAGAAACAAATCGGCCCGGGTGCTCAAGTAGTCCAACGCCTAGCTCTCGGGATGCGAATCAACCGACGCCTCTGAGATTCCAGGTTTAAAGTTTTCCACATTTACAATCCCCCCTCTCCTCCAGCTGCTGTTCAAATAATAGGGTACCTATTCATTGAAATTCTTTTAAATGAAATTCAAGAAGGGTTAAAACAAAAATAGATTAATAACCAATAGGTTAATAACGGTCGAATCACGGTTGCAGCTTAAAACAGCTCTAAATTTTTTTCTAACGCTTGTTATCACTAAAACATTTCTAAATGTAAAATTATGCTGGGGCATGACTGCCAAACAGGGGCAAGAAATAATATCATTGTACAAAGGTAAGTATACTTGTAATAATAGTATCGACGTAACGATGAATTGTGACGGGTGTGTACTTTCGCTTACCGATGCTATTACAAAATTTAACAATCGCCATAATAACATTGTTTTTTTTTTTCAAAATCACGTATTGAAACGGATTAGGAAAAAAGTGGTTCGCACAGTGTGTAATTTGGCACCAGAAAGGTGCTGTACATTAATAAGAAAGAGGGGTACTGCTTACGGGTCCCTAGCACCTAGACCAAGGGGTCCTCTGTGCCCTACAAGGTGCTGTACATTACTGGCATATTATATGCTGTTGAGCCCACCGCATTAGGATTTTACCATGAATGAATTGAAAATGGGAGCACACACGGTCTGTGATTGGACCAATTACATCCGCGATGTCCTAGAGCATTGGGTTTTTCATAAATCGGCACCTCAGCAAAGTTGTTGTTTCTCCGAAAGTTTTCGAACAACACACAGCGTATCCATTCTTTATTTACGGCAATCAAGGAATTCTTCGCCGATATTCATTTGGACAGCGACTAAATTGTAAATTACAACGTTAAAATGTGTGCGTGCGTTTGTGTGTCACCATCCGTATTACTACAATATTATTTCTAATACTTATTATTATCAGATTTTTTAAAATGATGTTGGGAGTCATCCCCTTCCTTAATATTACATGGGATATTATTTTCTTAGCATTTAAAATGCTATAAAAAATTTAGAGCTGTTTTAAGCTGCAGCCGTGATTCGGCATATTTACCCAAAAATATTAAAAATTTTTATATAAACATTTTACAAACAATAAAGTTAATATTTTAAGTAACCAGAAAAAATAGAAATCTATACAACATCACAACAAAATTAATAAAGATCATTATCTACGAATGAAACGACAATATCGAATGGTAATAATTTCAAAATTAATAAATGCAAATTTATTATGGGAAAGGACTTAAGACCAACTGGTCTGTCATCGTTTCTACTGAAAACGATGGAACGACTAATAGGATTTCATTTGGCTCAGGAGGCATTGTCGAGAGTTCCGCTTCATGCGAACCAACACGGGTATCAGGAGGGAAAATCCTATGAATCAGCCCTGCACAACCTGATATACAGGATTGAGGAGGGATTCGCAAGGAAACAAACCACCTTGTGCGTTTTCCTTGACATAGAGGGGGCATTTGACAATCCCTCTAACAATTCCATGGTTCATACTGCAAGTCGGCACGGAGTAGATGACACCTTTTGCAGGTGGATAAACTATATGCTTATAGGAAGAAGAATACAAACTTCCCTTCTTGGAGATTGAATGAAACGACAATATCGAATGGTAATAATTTCAAAATTAATAAATGCAAATTTATTATGAATACATAACAAAATTGATAAAGTTCGTTATCTAAGAATGAAACGTCAATATCAAATTGTGGTAATTTCAAAATGAATGAATATAAATTAATTATAACGCCGTAATAAAATTAATAAACTGCCCGGAGGTCTCAAAAGACATCAGCAAGTCAACTTGTTAGTGGAATGAGGACCAAAGGAGTCAGAGGCGAAAGTTTGCCAGCTATTTAACAGAGCAAGGAGGAAAGAAAACTGGGATAACTACCATGAAGCGCTTACCGAATACAAAAGGTCTCTGAAGAAAGCCAATATGGACTCATGGAGGAAGCTCTGTCAAGATGTTGAAAACACATCTGAGGGAGCAAGACTCCATCGTATCCTAGCGAAGAAACCTGCTGACACCATCGGGTCACTTCGTAAACCCGATGGTGAGTATACTAGCTCCGCGAAGGATACATTCGAGATACTGATCAGGATTCATTTTCCGGATTCGGTGGCAGTGGACGGAGAAAATCCTTCTCAAGAGCAGCTCAACCAGGGTCTCCCACCAAAAGATGAGCACTGGATAAGAGCGGCGATTGCCATAAACCGCTCAAGGATCGAATGGGCAATTAACTCATTCGACCCCTACAAAGCACCGGGAGAAGATGGTATATAATGCTTTTACAAAAAGGAGCAAATTGTATATATTTATGTCAAGAAATTTTATCTGTATAAATTTTATCCATATAGTCAGGGTATGGCTGGCTACGGGTTATATCCCAAGAGTATGGAAGCCAGTAAGAGTGACCTTTTTGTCATAAACCGGGGAGACTAAACCACTCTACGGGAAAGGACTTAAGACCAACTGGTCTGTCATCGTTTCTACTGAAAACGATGGAACGACTAATAGGATTTCATTTGGCTCAGGAGGCATTGTCGAGAATTCCGCTTCATGCGAACCAACACGGATATCAGGAGGGAAAATCCTATGAATCAGCCCTGCACAACCTGATATACAGGATTGAGGAGGGATTCGCAAGGAAACAAACCACCTTGTGCGTTTTTCTTGACATAGAGGGGGTATTTGACAATCCCCCTAACAATTCCATGGTTCATACTGCAAGTCGGCACGGAGTAGAAGACACCTTTTGCAGGTGAATAAACTATATGCTTATAGGAAGAAGAATACAAACTTCCCTTCTTGGAGAGTCTGTCACTGTGAGAGCCACAAACGGATATCCGCAGGGTGGTGTCTTATCCCCACTCCTGTGGACCCTCACAGTGAACAGCTTACTGACGAACCTCAACCAAAAAGGATACTACACACAGGGGTACGTGAACGTCATTGTAATTGCAATCCAGGGACCCTGTGAAGGCACAATCTCCGAGCTTATGCAAAACGTTCTAGGATTCGCTCAGGATTGGTGTATCAATCAGGGATTGAAAATAAACCCTAGTAAGACCGCACTAATTCCATTCACACGGAAAAGGAAGGTGGATAACATAAAACCACCCATCCTCTTCGGTGAAAGACTACAGATCACCACAAGGGAAGTCTAGTTCTTAGTTTTGATGTTGGACTCTAAACTAACATGGAACCGTCATCTGGAATACATAACAAATAAGAGCAAATCTTCGCTCATGCTTTGCAACAGAGCATGTGGAAAAGTCTGGGGTCTAAAACCCAAATTGATCCACTGGCTTTACACAACAGTAGTTAGGCCCATTATAACCAATGCTGCTCTAGTTTGGTGGCCAAAACTAAACCAGACTACAGCATGCAAAAAGCTGTCCAGGATCCAAAGACTGGGCTGTCGTTTGTGCATCACTAGATCCATGAGCAGTACACCTACAGCTGCCATGGAAGTCATACTAGGGCTGCTTCCGCTAGGCATTGTAATAATAGCTAAAGCGAGATCCAGCACCTATAGACTGTCTGGCAATAATAGGATTAATAAAAATCAGGTTGGGCATGCAAGGATCGTGGGAGCATCAATTATATAAAGACCCCGTCTTTTTAATGGGCACAGATATACTTCCCAAGACATACTCCTTCTCAAAACCTTTCAATGTAGTATGTGATAAGGCCATGTGGTCGGAAGGAGAACCAACCTACCTCAAGAAAGGAATCGTCTGGTATACAGACGGATCCAAAACTGAAGGTGGGACCGGGCGGGAATCTGCGATTAGAGACCTAATGCAAACATAAGCCTCAACTTGGGGAAATATGCCACGATCCTCAAACAGAAGTCTACGCCATACTGGCTTGCGTCCGTGAGAACCTACGTAGAGGCTACATAAACCAAAACGTATGTATTCTTTCGGACAGTCAAGCTGCTTTAAAAGCCTTGTCTGGAACCTAGGTCACCCCAAGGGTAGTCAAGGATTGTCTGGAGGAACTTCTGAAACCTGCAAAACGGAACAATGTTAAATTGATCTGGGAGCCAGGTCACAGTAGTTTCGAAGGAAACGAAAAAACAGATACCTTAGCAAAGAAGGAATTCCCTTCATAGTCCAGAGCCTATTTTAGGAATTCCAAGCACACCATGTAAACAGGTGATCAACGAGTGGTCAAATGCTAAACACCGTGATCACTGGAAAAAAATACCGCGGCAAGAGCTCGGGAAGGTGCTGCTTCAGAGTGAAAAGGAGGCTAACTCTCTTAACTGCGGACGGTTGCCGGATTCATTACCGGGCATTATCCCCTGCGGAAGCATCTGCACATAATGCGACTCCATAACGGGTCCATTATGTGCAGATTGTGTGGCGAGGAGGAAGAACATCCAGCCACATAATCTTTGACTGCCAACCTCTGGGTTACAGCAGATACAGAACATTCGGTGCATCTCACCCCGAATACATGAACCTTTGGGAGGACCTAATACGCAAGCTCCAGGCTATTGCCAACATATAAGTAGAAGGGGAAGCACAATGGGCCATAAAATCGTGCAATAGTTTTTTTTACCCCGATATAAATCAATAAATCAATCAATCAATAAAGTTCCTTATTTAAGAATGAAACGACTTTATCGAATTGTAATAATTTCAAAAATAACAAATATAAATTTATTATTAAGGCATAATAACATTAACAAAATTCATTATCTAAGAATGAACCGACGGCATATCACAACTAACGTTTATTTAAAAGAATGAAATAACAATATCAAATTGAAATAATTTCAAATTAATAAATATATATTTATTATAACGACTTAACAAATTAAAGGAAATTTCAATGAATGAAACAACGATATCAACTTGAAATAATTTCGAAAGGAATAAATGAAATTTATTATAAAGACACAACAAAATTAACGAGGAATCTTCAAGGTGAATGAACGAAGCAATTCAAATTGTAAAAATCGGCAAGCAAAATGAAATTTAACAAAATCATCAAGGAATGAATTTGAATAATATAAAAATGGTCTATTTCCGATAACGGAAGTTGCCATGATGGATTCAATATAGCCCCGATATAAATAAATATGAATTCGTCGGAATAATGTGGATATATAAAGGACTTTCATTAAGCATGATATAATAACAAGTTAATGTTAAATTGAAATAAAACAAGCCCTCCCATGGGTCCACCTTGTCGTGGTGTTCGTGCACTGTCGCAACATTACTTGTCGGCCACGTCATCCGGCCGACATTATCTACGTTGAAGACGTTTAACTGGCGATCCCGTGCATCCCTGCTGGGAGTTTCTCCGAGATATGATGTGAGCTTGCTCTGCCAAGGCAGGGTGTGCGGGACTTAGCCACCAGCCACGGTCCTTAGTAGGATAGTGTGCAATGGATGCAGAGATCGGAATCTGCATTGCTTCGGGTGCGTTCCAGCCTGTCCGCGTTTTCCGAGACTAGTAAAGTGGAGGCCGGGCCCCGGAGTACTAATCTAGGACATTTAAAGTCCGAGGGTATACCCGCGTCTGGCTATTCCAGTCAACCCCTTTGCACACGATGGCTGGTTTTTTTTATTAGTTTATGGATACAGAAAAAAACCCACAAACGGAAATGCCACCTTCCGTAAAAGGAGGTCCGGGCGGCGTCCCGGTTATCACCGAAACGTCGGGGGGGACCAAACCCCCCTAAAGATAAAAGATTGATTCCAGGTCCCAAAAACAGAGAGTTATGAAGTATTTTTTAATTAAGAAAAAGCATGACTTCAAGTCAGTGAGCCCCTTTTTAATAGCTACATGTTTATACGAGGCTGTAGGACGTCTTAAAGACGATAAGAAAGTTAATAACGGGTTGTTGGTCGAGAGATTCGGCGACAACGCCACGAATGAAAAACTTGCTAATCTAAAGATGTTAGGAGATCATGAGGTGAAAGTATCGCCCCATGGAACATTAAATAGTTCCCAGGGGGCTTTTGCGGGATGGTGAGTAATTGAGGCACGAAGTATTAAGTGGAGGCAAGATGGTGAGTTGAAAGATTCACCTCTCCTCCAACTTACCTTTAACACAAATGATTTGCCAGCAACAATAGATGCTGACATTCACAAGAAAATCCCCGTGCGTCCGTACATTCCAGCGCCGATCCGATGCTATCGGTGTCAAAGATACGGGCACACGGCAGGTAGATTTGATCGGCTTCAAATTTGTGTATGCGTGGAGCCATTGCACGATGGAAGACCGTGCAATGAGCCAGTGACATGTGTTAATTGTTGGGATAGTCACTCGGCAAAGTCGAGGAACTGCCCCAAACACAAAGAGAAAATGGCTATCCAGCAAGTGAGAGTTCTGGATAAGCTGACTTATCCTGAGGCGCGCAGGAGGGTGATCGGCTCCAGCCCTCGCACTCAACCTATCGTCTCCTGTGCCCGCGTCACAGCTATCACAGCAACCCGCCTCTTCAGCTGACGCTTCCACGCTCGTAAAAGAGCTCGCTCCGCTGATGATGAAAATCATCAGCAAGTTTTTTAATAAAAAAAGCGATGGCCAAGCATCAGCAAGGCCAGCTAAAATTTTAAGAACGATGCAGGAGGGACCCATTCAGGCCCCTCCCAGTTAAACGAAAAAGAGAGACCCTAATCACTGACGAAAAAGCTTCGGAGGTGGCAACCAATAAGCCCACCTCAGAAGAAAAAAGGATCGAGGTGGATCGTGAAAAGACTCCACCTCCATCTACATAACCGAAGCCGGAGAGGTCCAGGCCTCCGTCTTCAACATCGCCGGGAGGCAGCCCAGCGCACAAGATGCGCTCGAGTAGCCTCCCTCTTCGTGAAAAAAGGGTCGTCGTCTCCTACAGGGTGACGTCGGAGACGGATTCAGATTCCATCACTTTCTCCGTTAAGGAGACGTCAAACGACCAGGAGAGATAGAAGAGGATGGCCAAAGGGGAAACCCAGGAATTGATCTAACAACTTCCTGGGGCAACCCATCCTAGCCAATAGAAATTGTAAATATATTACAGTGGAATTGCAATGGGATTAAACAACGCTACTGTGATCTAAACATGCTTCTGGCAAAGCATACACCTATGTGTGTATGTATACAAGAAACACATCTTAGACCGGCGGAGACATATACCCTGAAGGATTATACCATCCGCCGGCGAGATGTTCTGCTAGATGTTCGAGCAAGGGAGGTGTCGCAATATTAATAAGGCAAGGCCTATCTTACCAGGCCCTTCGCCTTGACACTCCCCTACAAGCTATAGCTATTAAAATTTACGGATCGCTCGAACTCACAATATGCACAAGCTATCTGCCGGACTTCGATTGGAGTATCAAAGATCTGGCACGTTTAACCTTGCAACTTCCACAACCATTTCTGATGCTATTGCAATTGTGGGGCTGTGAGCATAGAGACGCACGTGGGAGACACATCGAAAGTTTTTTGAATGAGTCAAACACGTTTCTTTTAAATACCGGTTAGAAAACACGATTAAACGCCAGAACTGACGAGATGTCAACAATTGATCTGACACTATGTTCACCGGCTCTGGTTCATCGACTGGAATGGATGGTACTTCCTGATCCTTGTGGGAGTGACCAACTACCCATTAAAATTTCTCATAACTCACCGATGCCAACTGGGACACTTTTATGGAAAGTTTTCAAGTTCCCACGTTGGGGGGGGGGGGAGACGAAGAAGAGAATGTGTACAAAATAACCTCCAAAGTCATTGAAGCAGCTACACACGCTATAAGTAAGTCTTCCGGCATTCCACCTAAGATAAAAGTTTCCTGGTGGAATAAAGTCGTGAGAGTAGCGGTTGCAGAGACAAAGAAGGCGTTTAACAAACTGAAAAGACGCCCCACGCAAGAAAATTTGAAAGCCTTTAAAAGAAGAAGATCTATAGCAATCTGAACTATCACAGATCAGTAAAGGCTATCTTGGGAGCAATATGTTTCGGCCATTAATACCTCCATACCATCTTCGGAGGTATGGAGGAGGGTGAAGGAAATTTCGGGGAAATTTTCCTCATCACCGGCGCCTACCCTCCTCAATTTGGATGGCCGAGTCATATCGCAGCGTGCCGAAATCGCTGAGTGTATAGCGGAGCATTTCGAGTACGTCTGCAGCTCCCAAAATTATGACCCGGATTTCCTGCGGATCAAGATGCATCACGAACAACATGATGATCTTGATTTTTTCTCAGATGAATCCCTCCAGTATAACAACGATTTCAAAATGCAAGAACTACTGGAGGCGATAAAGAGGTCAACAGATACATCACCTGGTCCCGATACAATGCATTATGCCATGGTCCGGAATCTGTTTTATCCTGGTAAGTATGGATTACTGGATCTATACAATAATATTTTTCGGCAGAGCGTTTACCGTCAGCAATGGCGGGAAGCCATTATTATCCCGCTGCTTAAAGAGGGTAAAGATCCATCACAACCATCAAGGTATCTCGTCCAATATCTTTGACTTGCTGCTTCAGCAAGATATTGGAAAAAATGGTGAACAGACGTCTCTGTTCACCATTGAAAACTAATTTATCTGATAAGTAAATATCAGACAGGTTTCCGACAATACCATTCGACGACGGATCAACTTGTTCGCCTTGAAAATGCCATGCACGACAACTTTCTCCGGGGCTATCACTTTGTGGGAGTGTTCTTCGACCTGGAGAAAGCATATGATATGACTTGGAGGTATGGCATTCTCAGGAAGCTGCATGACTGGGGTGTAAGAGGATATCTACCTCAGTTCATTCAAAGTTTTATGTGTGACCGCAAATTTCGTGCCCGGGTGGGTGGCACTGACTCTGGGATCCATTCCCAGGAGAATGGTATTCCCCAGAGCTCGACGCTTAATGTCACCCTTTTTGATATAGCGGTCAATCACAATGCAGCTTCAGCCCCGATTCGCTGATGCCTGTATGTTGATTATCTTGTAATTTTCTATGGAGCTCCATCAATGGATACACTTGAAACGAGACTCCAGCAAGGCATCAACGAAGTGGTGCAGTCTGCAGAAAGTGTTGGTTTTCGATTCTCCACAATTAAAACTAAAGTGGTCCATTTCTGCAGAAAACGCAAGGCACATCCTGATCCGATCCTTTACTTCAAGGGATCCCGCTTTAGATGTGCCAACTTTATTAGGTTTCTGGGACTTGACTTGTCTTTGACACGAAATTAACGTGGCGTCCACACCTCCAATCCCTGGCAGCGAGTTGTCGCAAGGCAATGAATTTGCTTAAGGGATTGGCTTGTATATCGTGGGGCGTGGACCGGGAGATGCTACTGCGGCTTTATTCATCGCTGGTTATGCCCAGGATGGATTACGGCTGTGTAGTATTCTCCTCCGCCCGAATGTCAGCGCTCAAAATCCTAGATCCTATTTACCACGCAGGCATTAGACTTGCTTCAGCCTTTCGAACGAGTCCCTATATGAGTCTTTGTGTAGAGTCGTGATTACCCCCATTGAGTTTGAGGCGTGAGCGCCTGCTCCTCAATTATGTCGCGGGGGCATGGGCTAAGCCCAATCCTGTCAACTTCCCGGCTCTCTTCAGAAAATCCAGATTTCTGAGGAAACTTTATGAGAGACGTGCTACGGTCACCAGACCTTTGGCCGTTCGAACGCAGGAGCTTTTACAGAGTCTTAATTTCGAATTCGCTGAGGTACTTCCCTATAGTTTTCATAAAGTACCTCCTTGGGTGATCCTAAAGGTAAGGTGCCGCTTTGACCTGGCTGGTCTCCGTAAAGAAGAGACCAGTTCCCAGTTCTATCGGACCTGCTTCCAACAGCTTATTAGCGAATACAATGACTCTCTGTGCGTTTATACGGATGGATCTAAAACCGTTTCTGGTGTGGGGAGCGCTATTGCCATTGGCAATAGCTCACACACTTGGTGGCTCTCCCCACAGGCATCCGTATACACTGCTGAATTATATGCAATTTTGCAAGCCCTGCGATATTGTGAAGAGTTTTCGAACCTTCTAATTCATTCCTCATTTGTCCCGACTCATTGAGCGCACTGATGTGCGCTCGAGTATACATGGGAATGAGGTGGCTGATGAAGCTGCGTGGCGGCTGATTCAAACCACCTGGATCAAATTCCAATACGCCAAAAGGACCTGAAAGTGTGCATACGTTTCAAAATTCATGAAAAATGGCGGCGTGAGTAGAACAACCTCACGGAAAAGCTCAAACAGGTCAAGCCAAGCATCAATAAGATGCCGGCACCTGCAAACCTGAGCCGTAGAGAGACTGTGGCCTTTACACATTTGCGAATAGGCCATACTCTAATCTTACATGCATATCTTCTCTGCGGTGAGGATCAGCCAAGGTGCACTGTTTGCAGGACATTGCAAACCGTGAGGCATATTGTTGAGGAATATGTAGCCTTGAACCTTTACGGCATAGACTACGGCTTCGAAAGAATGTAGCACGAGCATTATCGTATAATGCGAGCTCCGTGAATAGGATGATTACATTTTTAAATGAATCTCACCTTCTACGGAGACTCTAGGGGAAACATCTCATATTTTATAAAAGTCGTCTCTTTTATGTGTTTTTTATGTTCACCCTCGTACAATTTTATCTTCATTTTTAAATATTTTGTGTCTTTATATTATTAATTGATTTTATCTGTTATACAGTGAGCCCTTTACACCCACAATATCACATTTTATTACACATAGTTTTTAAGTTTTATTGTTTTTACTGTAATAGTGTGGGCTCACACCCACACTATTACACGTTGTTATATTTTTTGTTTTTAAAACTTCTTATTGTTATCTAGTTTTTAAGTTTTTTTTATTGTTATCTAGTTTTTTAAGTATTTTTATTTTTTGCAGTGAAGGCCTTTTACACCTTCACTGCAACGTTATTTGTTTTTGTTGTTGTTGTTAATGTTATTATTATAATGTTGTATATTCTGTGATATTGTTAAGTTTTGTTATTGTTATGTTTTAACCTACGGGGGGTAATGAGCAAGTTCTCGAAGCCCCTAAAGACGGGTGGGTTTTAGTGTGCAGTTTGGTTGGCCAAGAGTCCCACACTCTGTGTGTCAATGTATTTCCCACCTCCTTGCCGCAAAGAAAAAATAATAATAAATAAATAAATAAATAAAACAAAAAGTATGAATGCTAAACAAGTTTTTTGTTGCATACTTGTTCACATAAAGCTGGACGAATATCATTAATAACTCGTTCGATGTTGACTTCGATTGTATCATGTATTCTAAGACAATTCGCTAAGTTGAAGCAGTTCTTGCTTAACGAATTATTTTATATACACAAAAGTATAATTAAACAAAAATAAAATCTAATTTTGATTTTTTTTCTTGCAAAACAGTTTTTGTTTCAAATAAATTAAATAAATCAAAATTTAATTTTTTTTAAGTTGTTTTTTTTTTACAATCAAATATGATTTGTTTGGTAAAGGAACAATAATTCGAACATGCTATCTTGCTGAAGTATTCGATAAACAACTGTTATGTTATGCATATATTTTAAATTTTGAACTGATAAAAATATCTGATATTAGCCACGCGCACTACATGGTCATTCTAGTGAGAGGTATCACATTTATACATTGGTTCGTATCCCAGTTGAATCAATATAATTTTTTATAAATTTAATCAATTATCGACCCCTGTAACTGCGTCTGTGTTTGTTGAGAAACTAATTATTTGTTCTGGAAGATTTTATAAAAAAATATGTTTTCAAAAACAATATTTTCTATTAGTTTAAACAAGCGTTCTTCTAGAATGATACATAGTCACTATGTAAGCAGCGTTATTCGCCGATTCAAAATCAGTTTAAAATAAACATTTTTTCGAGTAATATGAGTTTAAAATAAACATTTGTTTAAGTAACATCAGTTTGAAATTACCAATTGTTCGAGTAACAGTAAGTATAAAAGTAATATTTGTTTAGTTAAATCCGTAGTAAAAAGTTGTATTGTATTATAAAGAGAAATAAAATCATTAATTGTGTCGCGGTATCTTGACTCCCTTTAGCCCTTAAAGGAGCGCTGTAGAACCTACAAAACATTCCGATACTCGACACATACAAAAACACAAATAGTAGTAAAATGGATAACCGTGGCTGATCCTCACCGCAGAGAAGATATGCGTGCGAGATTTGAGAGATAAAAGTATTTAAAAACTAGATAACAATATAAAAAAATTTAAAAATTTAAAAACTGCATAGCAATAAAATGTTTGAAAAACCAAAAATATAACAACGTGTAATAATGTGGGTGTAAAGAGCCCGCAACATTACAATAAAAAGAACAAAACTTAAAACTATGTATAATAAAATGTGATATTGTGGGTGTAAATGGCCCACAATATCACAGATAAAACCATTAAGTAATAAAAAACACAAAACATTAAAAAAATAAGATAAAATTGTACGAGGCTGTACTTAAAAAAAAAAACACACATAAAAGAGACGACTTTTAAAACCAGAGATGTTACCCCTAGAGTCTCCGTAGAAGTTGAGATTCTTTGCTACATTCTTTCGAAGCAGTAGTCTTTGCCGCAAAGGTTTAAAGACTACACATTCCTCAACAATATGCCTCACGGTTTTCACCGTCCTGCAAACAGTGCACCGTGGCTGATCAGAGAAGATATGCGTGCGGATTTGAGAGTGGCCTATTCGCAAACAAGTAAGGGCCACTCTCTGCGACTCAGATTTACAGGTGCCGTCATCTTATTGATGCTTGGCTTGACCTGTTTGAGCTTTTCCGCGAGGTTTTTCCACTCACGCTGCCATTATTCATTAATTCTAAAGTATACGCATACTTTCAGGTCCTCTGGGCTTATTGGGATTTGATCCAGGTGGTCTGAATCAGCCAACACATAAAACTTTGAATGAACTGGGGTAGGCATGCAGCTTCTTGAGAATGCCATACCTTCAAATCATATCATATGCTTTCTCCAGGTCGAAGAACACTCCCACAAACTGACAGCCCCGGAGAAAGTTGATGTGAATGGCATTCTGAAGACGAACAAGTTGATCCGTCGTAGAATGGTATTGGCGGAAACCTGTCTGATATTTACGTGTCAGACTATTAGTTTCGAGCCACCTGGTGAGACGCGTGTTCGCCAGTTTTTCCAATATCTTGCTGAAGCAGCAAGTAAATGATATTGGACGGTAGCTTGGTGGTTGTGATGAATACCCTCTTTCAGCAGCCATTGCTGAGGGTCAACGCTCTCCCGAAAAATTTTTTTGTATACATCCAGTAATCTGAACTTACCAAGATAATGCAAATTCTGGATCATGGCATAATGAATTGTATTGGGGCCAGGTGATGTATCTGTTGACCCCTTTATCGCCTCCAGTAGTTCTTGCATTATAAAATCGTTGTTATAGTGGAGGGATTCGTTCGAGAAAAAATCAAGATCATCATGTTGTTCGTGATGCATCTTGACCCATAGGAAATCCGGGTCATAATTTTGGGAGCTGCAGACGTGCTCAAAATGGCCATCCAAATTGAGGAGGGCGGGCGTCGATGATGAGGAAAATTTCCCCGAAATATCCGTCACCCTCCTCCATACCTCCAAAGATGGTGTGGAGATATTGATAGCCGAGACATATTGCTCTCAAGACAGTCTTTTCTGATCACGGATGATCCTTATTGCAATTGATCTTCTTCTTTTAAAGGCTATAAAATTTTCCGGCTTTGGGCGTCTTTTAAGTGTGTTAAACGCCCTCTTTTTCTCTGCAACCGCTACTCTCACGACATCATTCCATATAAGAACTTCCCTATAAGGTGGAATGTCGACAGACTTACCTATCGCATGTGTTGCTGTTTGAATGCATTTCAATGACATTTTGTACACATCCTCTTCTACACATCCTCTTCTACGTCTCCCCCAAACGTGGGAACTTGACAACTTTCCATGAAAGTATTCCAGTTGGCACGACGAAGTCGCCATCTCGGCAAAGTAGGATGTGGACACATTAGTGAGTTTTGAGAAATTTTGATGGGTAGATGATCACTGCCACAAGTATCAGTAAGAAGTACCATACACTCCAGTCGATGAGCCAGTCAGATTAATTGCGGACATCTCACCAGTTCTCACATTTAAACGCATTTTCTCACTGGAATTTAAATAAACGTGTTTGAGTCATCTAAAAATTTTTCGATGAGTCTCACACGTGCGTCTCTTTACTCACAGCCCCACAATGGGCTCTGGGTATAGTTTAGGAGGGCGGAGCCCCCTTGTGCAGAGAGAGTTATCGTTATATAACGCGAAGCGACCTCCTGTTTAAATGTGAAAGAAAAAGAGTAATGTAACGCTAAGCGTAAAGTAACGCGCAGCGTTATGGGCGAAGCTTTACTTAACTCGAAACGTTCGGCATTGTATATTTAAGCATTTCAAAAAGTAGTGATATCCGATCAAAAACATAAATGTAAAAAAGAGCCGAGTTTTCGGGGAAATACTTCATATAATAGTTGCTCCTTAAAAAGTGATGATATGGGATAGAAGACCGAGCTATTTACCAAGTGTGAGTGAATTGAATATAAATTTATTATGTAAATTATTCCTTTGAAAATGAATGAGGGGTAAATTGATTAAATGTAATAAAAAATTTGGCTTAAATTTATTTCGTAAGTTTTCTCTTAGTCTGTTTTTAAAATTTTATACCGCGACAAGTTTTTTTTTCTTCTTTTGATACAATTATTTTAAAACTTGCCGCGTTATAAAATTTTAAAAATATATTGTACTATTATACAAACTCAAAACTATGCAATACCTACATAAAATCTTTTAAATCTAAATCATTCTAATTCAAGTTTCTATATTGTTATGCTAAATGTAAATAAACTCAAAACTATACAATACACAAAATCATATAAATCTTAATCATTCGAATTCAATTTTTGTATTGTTAATGAAATATGATCGTAAATCAAATATTTAAAAAATTCGTTACGCAGGAGCTGCGTTAACGAATTTCCTTAGAATACATAAATCACTCTCTAGCGGTCATAATTTTAGTGTGATCAAAATGAAATATAATATCTGATATGACTTTAGTATTTGCAAAAATTAAATTTATTAATAGCCCAAAAAAAACGGTAGAAACGATTATAGTTTATAGTTACTATGGAAACGACAATCAAAATTTATTACAATTAAATATATTTAATGTATTCATGTCAAACAAACACAAAATATTAAATATCTCTTTTAATATTAGAATAATCGAAAAATGTATAAGGAGTAAAGTTGTAGAAAATCAAGTGTGTTACATTTCATTACTTGATAATTTTTCTTAAACTCTAATGTGAACAAGGATATTTAGAATTTTAACTTTCAATCTTTAATTGTAAATATTTCTGTAAATATTAGTGAAACAGAAAAATGATAAGAAACAAAATTACAGTAAAACTTAGTACCTACAACTTAACTCCCGATAAATTTTTTTATTTTTCAAATATTAAGGGAGATAATCAAATTTTGTGTTTTCCCCTCCCTTTAAACCCCCTTTCTCCTCGTCCGATTTTACCCATTAACGAACTTGACCTTTAGAATACCAAAAGCGACTCAAATACCTAACTTCATTACCTCCGTGAACTGGGCATACGAGTTCAACCAAAATTAAAACTGACTATATGAAAAAATTGTACGAAAATTGTACCTAATTGTACCACAAAAAGAAAAAATTGTACCTTCCAAATAACCCAAAAAATCGACCCCGAAAAAATGGGCCGCATACGACTTCGTCGGAAATTAAATTTGAATATGCCAAAAAATTGTACCAAAATTGTACCTAATTGTACCGCAAAAAGAAAAAAAATAACTTTTCAAATAACCTAGAAAAACGACTTCGAAAATTTTTGATGTCGAATTCATCACTTCTACATGAAAAAAATATGCAATATAACTACATGAAATATTTGAACCAAAACTGTACCTGATTGTATTACAGAATAATCAAATGAAACCTTGGAAATAACCCAGAAAATCGACCTCGAAAAATTGAGCCGCACACCATTTCGAAAGAAATTAAATTTTAATATGCCAAAAAATTGTACCAAAATAGTACGTAATTGTACCGTAAAAACAAAATAATTAACTATTCAAACTACCTAGAAAATCCACTTCAAAAATTTTTGTTGTTAGATTCATTAGTACATAAAATTCTGAGGCTATTATATTTGAAGTGAAATAATTGTAGAACTATTGTGCATAACAAAAACCGCTAAAAACCAAAATTTAACTTACATATCTTATAAATAACTTCGAAAAAAGTAGCATTTCGAAAAATATTTCGTCAGTTTTACCTACTATTGGACCTTCTATAAAAATTTAACGTTGCCAAAATATTATGTTTGAAGAGTATTTTGACATACTATTCAAACCAAAAATTGTACCTCCTCGATAACGAAGAAATTAACCAAATAGACATATTTTTGGAGATTTGACCCTTTTGGGACGCATTTTGAGAAAATGTTTCTATGGCACCAGATAGCCTTTCACTAGAGGATAATGATTGCATGAAACAAAAAAATTGTACCTTTTAAATAAGAGAGAAAAATCAGTTTTTCTGTTTCGCCCATTTCGGTCATTCCTAGTGAAAAACTGAAAATGTAAAAAAATTGTACCAAAATTGTACTCCGTGTATCCGTAAACAGCAAAAAAATATCTCTTCAAATAAGGGAGATATTAAAGGTTGGATTTTTTAACTATTTCGGACCTGGCCAGAAAAAAAATTTTTTGACCAAAATATTCTGTTCGTGGAGTACTTCGGCATATCACGGTTAACAAAAATTGTACCTCTTGTATAAGGGCCAAAATTAACAAAATTGTACCATAATGGACATAATTTTGAAGATTTGAACCTTTTGGGTAAATGTTTCTTTGACACAAGATGACTTTTGACTAGAGGATAATGATTGCATGCAAGAAAAAAATTGTACCTTTTAAATAAGGGAGAAATATCAGTTTTTCTGTTTCGCACATTTCGGACACTCCTAGCGAAAAACTTAAAATGTAAAATAATTGTACCAAAATTGTACCCGGTAAATCCGCAAACAGTAAAAGAATATCTCTTCAAATAAGAGAGATATTAAAGGTTGTTTTTTTTACCCATTTCGGACCTGGCCAGAAAAAAATTTTTTTGACCAAAATATTCTGTATATGGTACACTTTAGCCAGCCATATAAAACAAAAATTGTACCTCTTGTATAAGGGGCGAAATTAACGAAATTGTACTAAAATAAACTAAATTTTGGAAATTTGACCCTTTTGGGACACTTTTTGGGTAAATGTTTCCCTGGCATAAGATGACTTTTTACTAGAGGATAATGAATACATGAAAGACAAAAATTGTACCTTTAACATAAGGGAGAAAAATCAGTTTTTCTGTTTCGCCCATTTCGGACACTCCAAGCGAAAAACTGAAAATGTAAAATAATTGTACCAAAATTGTACCCCGTATATCCGCAAGCAGCAAATGAATATCTCTTAAATATTAAATTAAATCTTAAATTAAAGGTTGTTTTTTTTACCCATTTCGGACCTGGCCAGAAAAAAAACTTTTTGACCAAAATATTCTGTTCATGGAGTACTTTGGCATGTCATGAATAACAAAAATTGTACCTCTTGTATAAGGGGCGAAATTAACGAAATTGTACTAAAATAAACTAAATTTTGGAAATTTGACCCTTTTGGGACACTTTTTGGGTAAATGTTTCCCTGGCATAAGATGACTTTTTACTAGAGGATAATGAATACATGAAAGACAAAAATTGTACCTTTAAAATAAGGGGAAAAAATCAGTTTTTCTGTTTCGACCATTTCGGACAATCCAAGCGAAAAACTGAAAATGTAAAATAATTGTAACAAAATTGTACCCCGTATATCCGCAAGCAGCAAAAGAATATCTCTTCAAATAAGGGAGATATTAAAGGTTGTTTTTTTTACCCATTTCGGACCTGGCCAGAAAAAAAATTTTTTGACCAAAATATTCTGTTCATGGAGTACTTTGGCATGTCATGAATAACAAAAATTGTACCTCTTGTATAAGGGGCGAAATTAACGAAATTGTACTAAAATAAACTAAATTTTGGAAATTTGACCCTTTTGGGACACTTTTTGGGTAAATGTTTCCCTGGCATAAGATGACTTTTTACTAGAGGATAATGAATACATGAAAGACAAAAATTGTACCTTTAAAATAAGGGAGAAAAATCAGTTTTTCTGTTTCGCCCATTTCGGACACTCCAAGCGAAAAACTGAAAATGTAAAATAATTGTACCAAAATTGTACCCCGTATATACGCAAGCAGTAAAAGAATATCTCTTCAAATAAGGGAGATATTAATGGTTGTTTTTTTTACCCATTTCGGACCTGGCCAGAAAAAAAATTTTTTGACCAAAATATTCTGTTCATGGAGTACTTTGGCATGTCATGAATAACAAAAATTGTACCTCTTGTATAAGGGGTGAAATTAACGAAAATGTAACAAAATAAACTAAATTTTGGAAATTTGACCCTTTTGGGACTATTGTTGGGTAAATGTATCTCTGGCATAAGATGACCTTTTACTAGAGGATAATGATTGCATGAAAAACAAAAATTGTACCTTTTAAATAAGGGAGAAAAATCAGTTTTTCTGTTTCGCCCATTTCGGACACTCCTAGCAAAAAACTGAAAATGTAAAATAATTGTACCAAAATTGTACCCCGTAAATCCGCAAGCAGCAAAAGAATATCTCTTCAAATAAGAGAGATATTAAAGGTTGTTTGTTACAATAATTTGAGATTCTTGGAAATTTCTTACATACTTTAATATACAATAAAAAATGATGCGTGTCGTACACTTCTGAACTTAGGGTTCCGTAGTATGTACTAGGTATAGCAATCAGTAATTTTACTACCCAGAATTTATAATTATTCATAAGTACATTTATATTTTATTTCAAATATTATTACCAATATGACGGGAGTTTGGTGGATGAGGTCAGTTCCTTGCAGATGAGCGCATAACGGATTAATATTATTATATTATTATAATTTTTTTTATGCGCAATGAATTAATATCTGTCAACCTAGCACAACAACTTTTTCAAATCAAGTCGTAAGTAGTCGCCAAATTTGCCGCTATTTTATCGTGTATTTGTTGTGTTAAACTAAATTTTGTCGCTCTTCTTTAACGGAGAAATTGTGTGTTGCTTTTTCCAAAGTACTTGAATGAGATCTCATCTTAAAAAACTATAACGTCAATGGCAGCTTGTGGGAACGTAAACGGGGTTAATAAGCAAGTGCGAAAACCACTTTGGATTAACTACCCTCAGCCACATTGTTTTTTTCGGGGATAAGTATCTTTGTTTCCTTGATATCCCCCTAACTGTTCAGTTTGTTGATATTGTTTTTCATATGAATTTGGTAGGAAATAAAAATGCACATATATTTTGTATAAACAATTTTTTCATAGCATCTATAGTTTATGCAATATTAGCCAAAAATAGAAAAAATCGGGCTTCGAAAATGATACTTCAATGTTAATATAACTTATAATACCCTTATATATATTGTCGTATCCAATAGGCGGTACGGCAAATCAGTACGGTTATTAGGCAGGGGCGCCGTCACCAGAGCATTTGTTCCAGGTACAAATTCGTAGACCTTTTGTCCAATTCCCAAATCAAAGTACTTATTGAATTATTGGCGTTGCGTCCATAAAATACCACTGTCCCAAATTGAAGATGAATTCTCCGTCCAGTGAATATTATGTCCAATTACAATTCCAATAATATGTTCAATGACTTGATTTTGACTTCAATAATAAGATGACTTGATTTTACTTTTATCAAATCAAATGAGAAAGTTCACCTTTTGAAATTATAACAATTTACTTTTTGGTTTTTAGTTAAAAATACTTTTATTAAAATTATTACTATTAAATACAATAAAATATATAAAATTAAATATATTCTCGCAATTAACAATTTAATTAAGTATCGGAACTAATTTAAACTGATCTGAACTAATCTGAACTAATCTGAACTAATCTGATTTGGCATTGAAGATGCTATTGGTTATATAGTAATTTATTGCTGAATTGCATTATTGGCTATTGACGTCAATCATCCAGGTGGACAAATGCAGATGTTCACGATGCTACATATCCTCCCCCTTATTGAAAGTTTGGCTCATATTTTGTTAGGGACAAACTTTTCGTTATCCTTGGTAGGTACTGAAGAGAGCGATTTTGAATATCTTGTTTTTCTTGCGACCACTTGTTATTGCGGCGGAGATTGCAAATAGATATTTGTACTTGAATGTACTGGAGAACCACTTGGATTTGAACTGTCATCGTCTGATGTGGTAATTCGTGGATTATAGTAAACTAATTCGTGTGTTGGCCCGGAGGGCTGGTAATGAGCTGTTTGGCGGCTACGTTGACCAAAACAACAATTGATGAATGTGTTTGAAGATTGACCATTTGGTTTGATTTTCTTCCAGAAATATTGAATAATTTTGAAGCGTATTAGAAAGTAAATGGTTGCTAATACGGTTGCGGAGATTCCAATAACTTTTGCGTAATGTAGGATACCATTTTCATGCTGTATGAAGAAGGGTTTATTTAGTTCTTGTTGTAGTTGTTCGTCAAATTGATTGAGACGATGCTGTGCGTATTTAAGTTCGTCTAGGTCCAGATGAGTTAGTTTTACAGGATGCAGTGCGTACATTTTCAACATGGTTTCGTTGAGTTTGTTAGTTTTACAACAGTCGTCTTCTGTTAAGTCGATGTCCGGAATGAAATCTTGGAAGGTTGAGTTTCGTATTAGTGTTTTAGATTCTAATGTGACGGTGTCGGTAAATGCTCGACAGTCTTGTTTGAGCGTGATTATTCCCATTTTATTGATTATTGTTGTGTAGTCATCTGATTCGTTTTTGCATAGAATTGTACAGCGTGTATCTTGTGTAGTAACAAATAACCATCGATTTTGATTTAAATTTTGCCATATTTCCATACTTGTGTGAACGTTGTTTACTTCGCAAACTGGAGGTATAAATTTTGTTGTCATTTGGTACAGTGCGGTTTCGCAATTATCTTCAGGTCGCTGATATGATATTGTAATTTCGTTGCAGATGTATTGTTGATCCAAATATTCTTTACATTGGTCCAAATTTTTAAGTAATGCAAATTGTGATCTACTTTTTGACACAAGGAGATAATCATGGTTTATTTTTAGGAAAGTGACTATTTTAGGATTTTCTTTACTTGGTGTGGGTAATGGATATATTTTTAATACATTGTATTGGTCTGAAGTGACTACCGGTACTTTCATTATGATTACTAATTTGTCGTGAGTTAAAAATGATTTTAATTTTATGATTCTATAGTATGACTCTAAATTTTGCCAAGTAGGTTCGAGTGGTAAATTAAATTTGACTGATTGTTGAAGTTCGTGTAATAAGGTTTTCGGTGGTAAGATTCGGTAATTTATTATTCCATGTCTAGATAATGTTAATGAGGTAGTATAGTCATTTAATTGTCGTTGTACTTCGTCATTTATTTGTTTTATTAACATCAAATGAGAAATTAAATCCATTTGTAATGAATTTTTATTAACAATTTTAGTACTGTCTTTCATGTAAGAATTAAATGTATTGATATTTTTATTAAGTTTGTCTTCTATTTCGTTTAAGTTTAACATTGTGCGATTAATGTTTCTAACGCTATCTGTGATTACTCTAATTTGTGATTGCATTAAAACGTGAGTTTGATCGTTAATTAGGTCGTCAATTGATGCTTTATAGAATTTAGCGTCGTCAGCGTCAGGTATTCCAAAGAGCCATTTAATTGGGTAGCTTACGCCGTCAATAAGTCCTCTTCGTTTTCTTTTGTTGTTTAAGTGTTGTGATTTTATATCGTCAAACTGACTTTGTAGGTCGTTAATTTGGTGTTGTAAAAGTGTTAATGTCATTTTACACGTGCTTGCTTCTTTTATATCGATAAGGTTACAATATGATACGGAGTCTGTATAAGTAGTTTGAGAAACTTTAAGCATATACTTAATTTTATAAATATCAAAAAAATGAACTAAACTAATGTATTGATTAGATATTTTGGCTTCGCCAATATGGTTATAATATATTCCAGCGGATTTATTTAAAAACTGGATATCAAATGTTGCTGGGGCCTTCGCCAGGGTCCATATGTTTTTCATCGAGTGTAGGATTATTATCAACCAAAGAGTTTTCATCTGAAACAAAGAGTTTCAGTTGGTTTAGGTGATATGTACGAAGTTTTTGTCTACTGATTCTAATAGTGGCTGTATTGTTGTTGTGTCGTTGAGCGACTTTGTATGGGCCTTTATAAGATGGCATTAGTTTTAAGTTATGATGGCTTTTTTGTTTCGCATCATACAACAATACTAGATCGCCTTCTTTTATTGGACTTTCTTTTGTTTTCTTGTCATAGTAGTGTTTGTTTACTTCTTTAGAATGAAGTAGATTTTCTTTAGCGGCTTGTCTTATAGTTTTCGCTTTATTCAAAATATCTTGAGTAAGATTTTGGTAGGTTGGAAGTTGTTTGGGTTTTTCTAATGAATGAGGAATTTTTGGTTCTCTTCCAAACACAAGAGTGTGTGGTCGTTCTTTTGTCGATCGATTTTCATGTGTATTGTAAGAATGGGAGGCTAAATACACCAGTTCATCCCAATTTTCTAAATTTGATTCCACGTAAGTTTTTATAAAGGTTTTTATTGAGGCGTGAGACCTTTCAATGCTTCCATTACTCTGAGGGTGGTAAGGTGTAGTAAGTTTGTGTTTTATTTCCAAAATTTTATTAATTTCTTTAAATAAATTATTTAGGAAAGAAGTGCCTTGGTCTGTCAGAATAGAATTAGGGAATCCAAATATGGTACAATATTTGACCAAATGTGTTGCACAAGTTAGTGCTGAAGTTTCGACAATAGGGTAGGCTTGTACAAATTTTGTTAATTCGTCTTGAAATGTTAATATGTATCTATTGTTATTTTTTGTGATGGGATATGGTCCCATTATATCAATTGCTACTGCGTCTCCAAAATCGTTTGCTGTGGTTGAGATTACCATAGGGGTTTTTAGATTCGTTTTCTTAACGGTTTGACAGGTTTGACATTTCTTTATATAGGTTTCAATGTCCTGTTTCATTCCTTTCCAGAAATATTTCCGTTTAATTTCCTGGAAAGTCCGATTTATACCCGGGTGGCCGGATAGTACATTGTCATGGTATTCTTTTAATATTTGGGGACGTTGTTCTTTGGTTGGATGTATTAAATCTCCGGTTATTAAATTAATTTTGATTTTCTGACGATTTAAATATTGTAACATTGATTCAAATGTATTTTGTTGGATTTTGTTACATATTTGGGGTATATTTATAATATTGATTTCGGTTTCGTTATTAAAATTTATTAGCAAAAATAAATTACTTATGGATTTGTATAAGTTTTCATATGTTATTTCATCTCTAGCTCTATCCTTTACGAACATCAGATAGAGGTTTTGATTTTCGACTGTGGTTTTTAGTTTAGCTATTTCACTTATTTTATTAGTTTTTATTTTAGATAATTCACATTCAGTATTAACAAAGAATGAATGAACATTATTTTGGGATAAGTCCGTTGAGTACGGTATCACCAAAGTTTTTATTTCGTCGAATGGTTTATTAATTTTTGGGAAATTTTCTATATCTAAATTTTTCTGATGATATAGTTTAAAATCTTCGTATGATAGAGAAAGTGGTGTTATATTTAGAACAGGGCGTGATAAGGCATCTGCGTTAGAGTTAGCTTTTCCAGGTTTGTAGATGATTTTGTATTGATATTCGCTAAGTTTTAAACGCCATCTAACTAAACGGCTAGAAGGGTCTTTGCAGTTCATTAGCCACTGTAAGCATTTGTGGTCACTAATAATTTTAAATTCCTGTCCATAGAGATAGGGACGGAAGTGTTTACAGCTTTTCACGATAGAGAGAAGTTCTTTTTCTGTGGTACTGTAATTACGTTCTGCGTCGTTGAGAGTTGAAGAATAATAAGCGATAGGTAAATCTTTACCCATTTCACCTTGTGACAAAACACTACCTACTGCATCATTAGAGGCATCGCATGTGAGTATGAATGGCTTGCTAAAATCAGGGTATTGTAGCAATGGTTAATATTTTTTTTAATTTATTGAAGGATTCGTGACATTTTTCGTCGAAATTGAATTTTACATCCTTTTTTAGAAGTGATGTGAGTGGTTTTGCGAGTTGTGCATAGTTAGGAATGAATTTTTTGTAATATCCAGTAAGACCCAGAAAAGATTTAATATCTTTTACATTACGAGGTGCTTTCCTTTCTAATATTGCAGATATTTTATCAGGGTTGGGCTCAACCCCTTTATCCGATATCAAATGTCCGAGGTATGCGACCTGTTTTTGTAAAAATTCGCATTTATCGGGCTGAAGTTTCAGCTTGTGTTGTCGTAATGAATTAAATACTCTAGTTAGTTTAATATTGTGTTCTTTTAGATCTTTGGCGAAAATAACGACATCATCCAAGTATACAAAACAATCTTGACCTAAGTTATTGATCAGGACTGTATTCATCAGTCTTTGAAACGTGCTTGGTGCGTTCTTAAGTCCGAAATTCATACGATTGAAGTGAAAATGACCTCGAGGGGTGCTAAAGGCTGTTTTTGGTTTATCATCTTCATGCATTTCAATTTGATGAAAGCCGCTAGCAAGATCTAAGGTTGTGAAATAAGACGCGTTCCCTAATTGATCCAAAATTTCTTCAATATTGGGTAATGGAAAGTTATCGGTGATTGTGACGTCATTTAGTCGGCGGTAATCTGTTACGACACGCCATTTTTGTTTTCCCGACGCGTCTTTCTTTTTCGGAACGACCCAGAGAGGCGCTGACCAGGGACTGTCACTATGTTCTATTATTTTTTGTTCAAGCATTTGATCAATTTGTTTTTGAACCTCTTGTTCGTGTATTTTAGGAAAACGATAAGATTTAACCGCTATTGGAGCAGGGTCCGTGACTTTAATTTCATGTTTTATGGTGGGGGTGGAAGTAAGCATGTCTCCATTTAAGAAAAATATGTCATTATATTTCGTACAGATTTCTATTACTGATTCTTTTTCTTCTTGGTTACAATGATCTAATCTGAGATTTGAATGTAAATCCTTTAATCTATGTCCCAAGTTTTTGTTGTTAGATAATTGAAAACAGTATGCTTGTTCCACAGGGGCGTTAATTGGTTTAAGTTTTAATGTTTTTAATGGATTTTTATTTATAACGGGGTAACACTGAGTTTGAGGGGTGATTAATATATGGTTAGGTACAGATATATTATCATCCTCAAGATGCTCCGTAATTACCGTATTATTTGTATTATTTGTAATGAATTGAATGGGTACTTGAGCCATTGAATTTGGAGGTATGTCAATAGTTTTGTGGAAAGTAATTGTATTATCTTTGTAATTGATTTCGGCTTGATTTTTTGTTAAAAAGTCATGCCCGATTATACCATCGTATGGTATGTTTGAATTTTGATTAATTAATTGGAAATCGAAAGTAAAATCGTCATTAGGTTTGAAGAGTTTTACTTTGATTTTTCCGAGAGTCTTGATTCCACCATTTATACCTGAGAGCATAGTTTATTGTGAAGTATCGACTTCATTTAAATTATAAATTAAATTATTTGCTTTAATTATAGATACGTGAGCGCCAGTATCTACAAGAAATTTAAATGTTTTATTTATTGACTGAGGAGAATCAAAACTGAATTTTTTATCACCTACTCCATTGCATAAGTGGATGTTATGTAATGAATTTGGTTGCTTGTACTGGCCGTTGGTTGAGAGTTGTCCACAGAGGCGGCCTCGATCTGGGACTGATAGGAGTTTAAATGATTATTTTCTTGTGTTGCTTGGGCTATTCGGGGATTAGGGTTAATATTTTGGCTAAACTTTTTTTTTCTACATTCGGCCTCCGTATGTCCACGATAGTTACAGAAATTGCATTTTTTTATTTCTGAAGTTGAATTGTTTGTATTATTTGAATTTGAATAATTATTATTAGAATTAGAATTGTTGAATGAATTTTTGCTACGACAATCTCGTGTATTGTGTGTTTTTGTTTTACAATTCCTACAGTATTTTGAATTATTTTGATTGTTTGTGTTTGTGCTAGGTTTTTTTAATCGTCCCTCGTTTATAAGGTACGCTTCTTCTGCGCATGCTAACGAGAAGGCTTCATTCAGTGTGTTGAATGGTTTGTGGCGGAGAATTTGAGAAATTTCCGGCACTGTGTGATGAGTGAATCGTCTTAAGGCGATTCTTTGGATAACTCGCTTTTCGCTGTCACGAGTGTGACTAGTGGCTTCTTTGTCTGTTGCAAGAAGGCATTTACTAGTTATTTTGTCAAGTCTGACGTAATATTCTTTAATGCTTTCGTTCGGTTTTTGTTTCGTCGTTTCAAGTTGTTCCATAAGATAGTCGTATGATTCCACGGGTGAATAAACTGCTAATAGTTTTTGTCTAAGTTCGGTATATGTAATAATGTCATTCATATTAATTTTTGTTTTAACCTCACTTGAAACTTTTGAGAAAATAAAGAGTTCTAGCGGCCATCTTTGTGATTGTGAAGCTAGACCTAATGCGTTATTAGCATTTTATAAGAAATTATTTAATTCTTTTGGATCACCACTAAAATCAGTAATCATACGTGATAAGAAATTTAATGGAATATCTAAGTCGCGATTGTGACTTGAACCGACTGTTTGTACCGAAGCAGAACCATCTTCGGATAATTCTGGTAAATTATCATGATTATTTTGAATTAATTGTTGACGGTTGACGTCGACATTTTCAATAGCGTTTACGTCTGGATTTGACATTGTATTAGAAATATGAATATTTTTTAATAGTTGTGAATAGGATATGATATTTGGAAAATGTGTCATATAGTAGAAAAACAATGAGCGTACTTACTGCGGTTTTTTGGGCGAATTCTTGATTATACACAAAGTATTGAAATACACCAGCTAACCAATATCTGGATCCGCACAGGTTCCCTCCGATATTTTCGTTGCTGTCGTAAAATTCCACCGACTGTCACCAATTTTATGTCGTATCCAATAGGCGGTACGGCAAATCAGTACGGTTATTAGGCAGGGGCGCCGTCACCAGAGCATTTGTTCCAGGTACAAATTCGTAGACCTTTTGTCCAATTCCCAAATCAAAGTACTTATTGAATTATTGGCGTTGCGTCCATAAAATACCACTGTCCCAAATTGAAGATGAATTCTCCGTCCAGTGAATATTATGTCCAATTACAATTCCAATAATATGTTCAATGACTTGATTTTGACTTCAATAATAAGATGACTTGATTTTACTTTTATCAAATCAAATGAGAAAGTTCACCTTTTGAAATTATAACAATTTACTTTTTGGTTTTTAGTTAAAAATACTTTTATTAAAATTATTACTATTAAATACAATAAAATATATAAAATTAAATATATTCTCGCAATTAACAATTTAATTAAGTATCGGAACTAATTTAAACTGATCTGAACTAATCTGAACTAGTCTGAACTAATCTGAACTAATCTGATTTGGCATTGAAGATGCTATTGGTTATATAGTAATTTATTGCTGAATTGCATTATTGGCTATTGACGTCAATCATCCAGGTGGACAAATGCAGATGTTCACGATGCTACAATATATATATTATACTGGGTTTAAACGACGCTTACAATCGGTTTTCTTTTTATTTCACTTAAATCAAGTAAATAACAAACTAATATTTCTGGCTTTTAAGAAATATGAGTACCATTACGGTTGATTTCGAGTTGAAACAAGTTATTAAACTAATAAAACTTATACCACAATACTCGAAACAAAATAACTCATAATTTGGCTCTTTTACAAAAAAATACCACAATTGATAATACCATTAGATTTTAAAAAAATAATTTACTTCTCAATCTATATTCCGAGCAAAGTATTAAAATTTCTGGCATTCATAATTATATTTTAATAAAAATTGAAACTCTAATTTATTTAATGGTCAATAATTAATAAATTTCAATAGAAAATCGAATTTAAAAAAATATAAAGATAAATAAAAAACACAATAATATACTTGTAAATGTTTGTTATGAACAATAATACAAACATGTAGTATATTGAGTTAATATTTTTTACATGTGCACATCCTATCGTATGTCGTTTTATGCGATTTTTGAAACTGTAAAAGCATGGGTTTAAACATGCGTTTTACCCGGTATATAATATAATATATAAGGGTATTAAAAGTTATATTATTGTTGAAGTATCATTTTTGGGGCCCCATTTGTTCTGTTTTAGACTAATATTGCCTAAAATATTGACGCTACGAAAAAATTATTCGTACAAGAAATGTGTGCATTTTTATTCTCTTTAAAATTGTAAAATTGTTCTTACAACTTTTTTAATAGACTGAACAGTTAGGGGGATATCAAGGAAACAAAGATATTTATCCCCGTAAAAAACAATGTGGCTGAGGGTAGTTAATCCAAAGTGGTTTTCGCACTTGCTTATTAACCCCGTTTACGTTCCCACAAGCTGCCATTGACGTTATAGTTTTTTAAGATGAGATCTCATTCAAGTACTTTGGAAAAAGCAACACACAATTTCTCCGTTAAAGAAGAGCGACAAAATTTAGTTTAACACAACAAATACACGATAAAATAGCGGCAAATTTGGCGACTACTTACGACTTGATTTGAAAAAGTTGTTGTGCTAGGTTGACAGATATTAATTCATTGCGCATAAAAAAAATTATAATAATATAATAATATTAATCCGTTATGCGCTCATCTGCAAGGAACTGACCTCATCCACCAAACTCCCGTCATATTGGTAATAATATTTGAAATAAAATATAAATGTACTTATGAATAATTATAAATTCTGGGTAGTAAAATTACTGATTGCTATACCTAGTACATACTACGGAACCCTAAGTTCAGAAGTGTACGGCACGCATCATTTTTTATTGTATATTAAAGTATGTAAGAAATTTCCAAGAATCTCAAATTATTGTAACAAACAACCTTTAATATCTCTCTTATTTGAAGAGATATTCTTTTGCTGCTTGCGGATTTACGGGGTACAATTTTGGTACAATTATTTTACATTTTCAGTTTTTCGCTAGGAGTGTCGGAAATGGGCGAAACAGAAAAACTGATTTTTCTCCCTTATTTAAAAGGTACATATTTTTTAGTGCATGCAATCATTATCCTCTAGTAAAACGTCATCTTATGCCAGAGATACATTTACCCAAAAATAGTCCCAAAAGGGTCAAATTTTCAAAATTTGGTTTTTTTTGGTATATTTTCGTTAATTTCACCCCTTATACAAGAGGTACAATTTTTGTTAATCATGACATGCTAAAGTACTCCACGAACAGAATATTTTGGTCAAAAAATTTTTTTTCTGGCCTGGTCCGAAATTTGAAAAAAAAACAACATTTAATATCTCCCTTATTTGAAGAGATATTCTTTTGCTGCTTGAGGATTTACGGGGTACAATTTTGGTACAATTATTTTACATTTTCAGTTTTTCGTTAGGAGTGTCCGAAATGGGCGAAACAGAAAAACTGATTTTTCTCCCTTATTTAAAAGGTACAATTTTTTTCATGCATGCAATCATTATCCTCCAGTAAAAGGTCATCTTATGCCAGAGAAACATTTACCCAAAAAGTGTCCCAAAAGGGTCAAATTTCCAAAATTTAGTTTTTTTTGGTACATTTGCGTTAATTTCACCTCTTATACAAGTGGTACAATTTTTGTTAATCATGACATGCCAAAGTACTCCACAAACAGAATATTTTGGTCAAAAAATTTTTTTTCTGGCCGGGTCCGAAATTGGTAAAAAAACCAACCTTTAATATCACCCTTATTTGAAGAGATATTCTTTTGCTGCTTGCGGATTTACGGGGTACAATTTTGGTACAATTATTTTACATTTTCAGTTTTTTGCTAGGAGTGTCCGAAATGGGCGAAACAGAAAAGCTGATTTTTCTCCCTTATTTAAAACGTACAATTTTTGTTTTTCATGCAATCATTATCCTCTAGTAAAGGGTCATCTTATGCCAGAGATATATTGATACAAAAATTGCCCCTAAAGGGTCAAATTTCCAAAATTTAGTTTATTTTGTTACATTTTCGTTAATTTCACCCCTTATACAAGAGGTACAATTTTTGTTATTCATGACATGCCAAAGTACTCCATGAACAGAATATTTTGGTCAAAAAATTTTTTTTCTGGCCAGGTCCGAAATGGGTAAAGAAAACAACCATTAATATCTCCCTTAGTTGAAGAGATATTCTTTGCTGCTTGCGGATATACGGGGTACAATTTTGGTACAATTATTTTACATTTTCAGTTTTTCGCTTGGAGTGTCCGAAATGGGCGAAACAGAAAAACTGATTTTTATCCCTTATTTTAAAGGTACAATTTTTGTCTTTCATGTATTCATTATCCTCTAGTAAAAAGTCATCTTATGCCAGGGAAGCATTTACCCAAAAAGTGTCCCAAAAGGGTCAAATTTCCAAAATTTAGTTTATTTTAGTACAATTTCGTTAATTTCGCCCCTTATACAAGAGGTACAATTATTGTTATTCAAGACATGCCAAAGTACTCCATAAACAGAATATTTTGATCAAAAAATTTTTTGTCTGGCCAGGTCCGAAATGGGTAAAAAAACCAACCTTTAATATCTCCCTTATTTGAAGAGATATTCTTTTGCTGCTTGCGGATTTACGGGGTACAATTTTGGTACAATTATTTTACATTTTCAGTTTTTTGCTAGGAGTGTCCGAAATGGGCGAAACAGAAAAACTGATTTTTCTCCCTTATTTAAAAGGTACAATTTTTGTTTTTCAAGCAATCATTATCCTCTAGTAAAAGGTCATCTTATGCCAGAGATACATTGACCCAAAAATTGTCCCAAAAGGGTCAAATTTCCAAAATTTAGTTTATTTTGGTACATTTTCGTTAATTTCACCCCTTATACAAGAGGTACAATTTTTGTTATTCATGACATGCCAAAGTACTCCATGAACAGAATATTTGGGCAAAAAATTTTTTTTCTGGCCAGGTCCGAAATGGGTAAAAAAAACAACCTTTAATATCTCCCTTATTTGAAGAGATATTCTTTTGCTGCTTGCGGATATACGGGGTACAATTTTGTTACAATTATTTTACATTTTCAGTTTTTCGCTTGGATTGTCCGAAATGGTCGAAACAGAAAAACTGATTTTTTTCCCTTATTTTAAAGGTACAATTTTTGTCTTTCATGTATTCATTATCCTCTAGTAAAAAGTCATCTTATGCCAGGGAAACATTTACCCAAAAAGTGTCCCAAAAGGGTCAAATTTCCAAAATTTAGTTTATTTTAGTACAATTTCGTTAATTTCGCCCCTTATACAAGAGGTACAATTTTTGTTATTCATGACATGCCAAAGTACTCCATGAACAGAATATTTTGGTCAAAAAGTTTTTTTTCTGGCCAGGTCCGAAATGGGTAAAAAAAACAACCATTAATATCTCCCTTATTTGAAGAGATATTCATTTGCTGCTTGCGGATATACGGGGTACAATTTTGGTACAATTATTTTACATTTTCAGTTTTTCGCTTGGAGTGTCCGAAATGGGCGAAACAGAAAAACTGATTTTTCTCCCTTATGTTAAAGGTACAATTTTTGTCTTTCATGTATTCATTATCCTCTAGTAAAAAGTCATCTTATGCCAGGGAAACATTTACCCAAAAAGTGTCCCAAAAGGGTCAAATTTCCAAAATTTAGTTTATTTTAGTACAATTTCGTTAATTTCGCCCCTTATACAAGAGGTACAATTTTTGTTTTATATGGCTGGCTAAAGTGTACCATATACAGAATATTTTGGTCAAAAAAATTTTTTTCTGGCCAGGTCCGAAATGGGTAAAAAAAACAACCTTTAATATCTCTCTTATTTGAAGAGATATTCTTTTACTGTTTGCGGATTTACCGGGTACAATTTTGGTACAATTATTTTACATTTTAAGTTTTTCGCTAGGAGTGTCCGAAATGTGCGAAACAGAAAAACTGATATTTCTCCCTTATTTAAAAGGTACAATTTTTTTCTTGCATGCAATCATTATCCTCTAGTCAAAAGTCATCTTGTGTCAAAGAAACATTTACCCAAAAGGTTCAAATCTTCAAAATTATGTCCATTATGGTACAATTTTGTTAATTTTGGCCCTTATACAAGAGGTACAATTTTTGTTAACCGTGATATGCCGAAGTACTCCACGAACAGAATATTTTGGTCAAAAAATTTTTTTTCTGGCCAGGTCCGAAATAGTTAAAAAATCCAACCTTTAATATCTCCCTTATTTGAAGAGATATTTTTTTGCTGTTTACGGATACACGGAGTACAATTTTGGTACAATTTTTTTACATTTTCAGTTTTTCACTAGGAATGACCGAAATGGGCGAAACAGAAAAACTGATTTTTCTCTCTTATTTAAAAGGTACAATTTTTTTGTTTCATGCAATCATTATCCTCTAGTGAAAGGCTATCTGGTGCCATAGAAACATTTTCTCAAAATGCGTCCCAAAAGGGTCAAATCTCCAAAAATATGTCTATTTGGTTAATTTCTTCGTTATCGAGGAGGTACAATTTTTGGTTTGAATAGTATGTCAAAATACTCTTCAAACATAATATTTTGGCAACGTTAATTTTTTATAGAAGGTCCAATAGTAGGTAAAACTGACGAAATATTTTTCGAAATGCTACTTTTTTCGAAGTTATTTATAAGATATGTAAGTTAAATTTTGGTTTTTAGCGGTTTTTGTTATGCACAATAGTTCTACAATTATTTCACTTCAAATATAATAGCCTCAGAATTTTATGTACTAATGAATCTAACAACAAAAATTTTCGAAGTGGATTTTCTAGGTAGTTTGAATAGTTAATTATTTTGTTTTTACGGTACAATTACGTACTATTTTGGTACAATTTTTTGGCATATTAAAATTTAATTTCTTTCGAAATGGTGTGCGGCTCAATTTTTCGAGGTCGATTTTCTGGGTTATTTCCAAGGTTTCATTTGATTATTCTGTAATACAATCAGGTACAGTTTTGGTTCAAATATTTCATGTAGTTATATTGCATATTTTTTTCATGTAGAAGTGATGAATTCGACATCAAAAATTTTCGAAGTCGTTTTTCTAGGTTATTTGAAAAGTTATTTTTTTTCTTTTTGCGGTACAATTAGGTACAATTTTGGTACAATTTTTTGGCATATTCAAATTTAATTTCCGACGAAGTCGTATGCGGCCCATTTTTTCGGGGTCGATTTTTTGGGTTATTTGGAAGGTACAATTTTTTCTTTTTGTGGTACAATTAGGTACAATTTTGGTACAATTTTTTCATATAGTCAGTTTTAATTTTGGTTGAACTCGTATGCCCAGTTCACGGAGGTAACTTCATTCCAAGAGAGAGTCATTTAAAAAAAGTACATATGTATATATGTATATATATATATGTATATATATATATATACAAATTTTAGCGATAGTGATTTGTAACATCTAATAGATAGGATCGATGGACATTTGAAGAAAATTTTACGAAATTCCAACATTGGTGCAAAAACAATAGCTGCATTTTCTTTGGAGGAAATTCGCTAAAAATAAATAAAATAAAAAACTTTTCCTACGGAATCATTATATATTCCATTTTACTTCATAACTTAAATATGTGCCAAGTACCTACACCTTCTCGTACCACTATGAGAGAAATTTTAAATAAAAGCTCAAGCAATGCCTTTCTCTACAATCAAATTCCGAAACAAGGGAACTCCTTGTTGATTCTTCAACTATCGAATTCTTAACTTCATTAATAACACCATGTAACGGTGGACGTAATGAATAATACAGTCATTTCATCACAAATTCAAATAATGATTTGCAAATAGGTAATAGACTTCAACAAACTTTGGAATTTATTTACATAATCTATAGTTTATATCAGGAGAATGTTCATATTTTTACTTCAAAATCTAGAAACTATATAATAACTAGAAGATCTAGAATCTTCTAAACAAGGAATTTATGAAGATATCACAACTATAGCACGGTAGTGCAACAGGCCGAATTCGAGGGGCTTTTGTCTGTGTACGTTACCGTGATATTACAAGCCGTTCTTTTAGACGAGATTTGACCCCGAAATAACTTTTTAACGAAAAGAATTACAGTGCTGATTTTTCGAATATATAGTATTTACGGAATTATAAGACACTGTTTTTTCAATCATCGTTAAGGAATAAACAGTCAAAAAATTTTCATTCACAAATCGTAAAATAGTCACCACGCCCAGAATTTTTGGTAAACAGTATCATAATTCCAAGGCCTAGACTATAAGTCTTTAAAATTTGATATTTGACATACAGTTAGATATAGTGCCCAAACCGAACGCAAAATTATGAAACCACGAAATTTTTTTCGGGAAATCGAAAATTTTTGCATATATTGTTTTGATAAAATGAACATTATAAATGACTCGCTCTGTTTGTAAAGGTGTTCCGCTTCCTTGACCCTCTGGGTAGCCTTTTGCCTAGACTTCGCGTCTTAGAAAGAATACAAAAAACCGCACCGTTCTAGCATTTATAGAAGTATAGAAGTTATTCTTAGATGTTTCCCATATCCAGGAGGGTAAAATTGGTAAAATTAAAGTTTTCCGAGTTTTCCTGTTAGTTTGAAGTTATTCCACGTCGAATGCACAACCGGCATCCTTCTAACATGCACTTCTAATCATGAGTTTGATTTTGTATAGATCAGTCAGTAAATCAGTTACGCAAAAGGCTGTATATATTATAGGGCTCGCTCTGTTTGGAAGGGGCTCCCGCCCACTGACCCGTGCGTCGGCCTCTGATATTGACTTCGCGTCTTAGAAAGAATACAAAAACCACATCTTTCTAGCATGTCTGGAAGTGGGTTAGAATTTGTATACGCGGGAGTGAGTGAGTCAGTGAGTTCCACAAAGTCGTGTATATATTATAGAACTCGCTTTGCTTGCGAGAGGGTTTCTGTTCCTTGGCCCCTTTTTGTATAATGCAAAAAACCACACCATTCTAGCATAAATAGAAGAAAAATAGTTAAATTTTAGGAGGTTCGCGGGTTGCGTTTGAAAAAATTTAAGAAATCAACGAACTATTCTTAAACAAAGGAGGTGCAACTCCATCTGCTTGTTGGGAAAAACTCTAACGAGTGTCTACATTTTCCAACATCTGGGGCAGTTAATTTCAAATATGTTTGTGCCTCCTTTCTTCTCAAATAAAATGAATGAGTTAAATTGAAAGAAAAAATGGAGGCTCTTGTTTTTTGGCGCCAAACCGCACTTAACTATAGGTTTTGTTATTTGAATCCTATAATATATACAGCTCTTTGTGTAATTCACTAACTCATTGACTGACGTATACAATTCTAACCCACTTCTGGATATACTAGAAGGATGCATTCAACGCAAACTAACGTCAAACTTATAAAAAAATTCGTTACGCAGGAGCTGCGTCACCCTCTAGCAGTCACAACTGATCAAAATGAAGACATCAAACCAAATTGGGATATTTCCAAAAAAAATTCAATTAGAATCACCTCATTCTTCAATTTAAAATCAGAATCCTCACTACAATTTCAAAATCAGAATCCTCAACATTGCGATAATCAAAATCGTAATATATACATCCCTTTGTGGAACTCACTGACTCAGTCACTCACTCGTATACAAATTGTAACCCACTTCCAGACATACTAGAAGGATGTGGTTTTTTGTATTCCTTCTAAGACGCGATGTCAATATCGGAGGCCGCCACAGGGGCAGTGGGCGTTAGCTCCTTCCAAACAGGGCGAATCCTATAATATATACAGCCCTTTGCGTAGCTGACTCACTGACTGATCTATACAAAATCAAACCCATGACTAGAATTGCATGGTAGAAGGATGCGGCATGTGCATTCGACGTGGAATAACTTCAAACTAACAGGAAAACTTGGAAAACTTTAATTTTACCAATTTTACCCTCCTGGAAATGGGAAACATCTCCTAAGAATAACTTCTTTACTTCTATAAATGCTAGAACGGTGCGGTATGTTGTATCCTTTCTAAGACGCGAAGTCGAGGCCAAAAGCTACCCAGAGGGTCAAGGGAGCGGAACCCCTTTGCAAGCAGAGCGAGTCTTATAATATATACAGTCGTTTGTGTGACTGACTCATTCACTCACTGACTCACGTATACAAATTCTTACTTAGAATAATACAAATTCTTACTTAGAATAATCTCAAACATACGGGAAAAAATGAGAAACTTTAATTTTCCTAAGGCAATCCCCCGGAAATGGGAAAAACCCTGCCAAACAGACCATTGATTTCTTGTGTTCTTTAATTTTCCAAATTTACAAAACGTAGGGTGTGTTTTCTTCTTTTTCGGATTCACCAAACTTATGGGAAAAATCCGATTACTTTAACTTTCCCAATGCAATACATTTCCCAAATACACGCTTTTGCATTCTACATGGAATACTTTAAAACTTTCGGGAAAAATCGGAAAACTTGAATATTCCCAACGCAAGCACCTCGAAAATGTAAAACCTCCTAAAATACCTTCTTGATTTCTATACATTCTTAAAGGATGTGGTTTTTTGCATTCAACGTGGAATACTTCGAAACTTATGGAAAATATCGGAAAACTTTAATTTCCCTAAAGCAATCCACCCGCAAATGGAAAAAAGCTTCCAAAAATACGTTATTTAATTCTACACATGCTAGAACGATGCGTTTTTTTAATTCGACAAGGAATACTTTGATACTCACGAAAACTATCGGAAACTTTAATTTGCCCAACCACCCTCCCCCCACGCGAAAATGTAATAAACCTCCGAAAATACCATCGTTAGTCGATACATACTAGAAAGTTGCGTTTATGTGTATTCTACGCAGCCTATTTTGAAATTTACAAGAAATATTGGAAAATTTCTCAAATTTTCTCAAATCAACCCTAACGACAATGGGGAACACCCTCAAAAATACCTTGTTTATTTCTATTCAAGCTAGCAGGATGCAGTTTTTTGCACTAGAAGTGAAAGACACTAATACTTATGGAACTATTGTAAAAGTTTTTTAAGCCAACCCCTCCGAAAATGGATTAAACTTCCAAAATATACCTTACTTTTATACCTGCTAGAGCGATGTGGTTTGTTGCGTTCGACGTGAAATACATTGAAACGTACGAGAAACATTGGAACACTTAAATTTTTCGAACTCAACCACCTCCTCTCTCCGAAAATGGGGATCCCCCAAATACTGTCGCTAATTCTATAAGTGCTTGAAAGATACGGTTTTTTTAATTAAACATGTGTTACTTTTGAATAAACTTACGGGAATTATCGGATATCTTTTATTTTTCTAACGCAACCCCACTTAATTGGGAAAAACGTCCCAAAAATACCTTCTATACAAGCTAGAAGAGAAATCGATAAAATCTAATTTTTGAAACGAAACTATACCTCCTCCGAAAATATATAAGACATTAAAACCACCCCACCCCCTCCGATATCCTTTTTACTTATAGGCATATCCGAAGGATATGGTTTATGACATTCGTTTTACTGAAATATTAAGAGGAATAAAAAAAACTTAAATTTTCCGAACGCAAACTCCCCCCTCCACTTATTCCCAATAGGGATACGGTTATTTACATTCGACGTCGATTAATTTCTACATTACCCCTCAAAATACGCACTAATTTCCATCCTCGGATATCGTAGAAAAATAGCCCTATGTTTGTGAGAGGAAAACAGTTTTACTCAACGTATAGAACTTATTTCGCGAAACAAACTTGTCTCTTTATGCGTACGTTTTAGATACGAGGTTAACCCATACGGTGAAGTGTAAAAATAGATCAGTTCTTGTGCAGAAGTGTAATGTACCATTAATGTATGCGCAAGACATCCGCAGTTGTGTAACATCTGGTCCATCATTGCGCGGTAATGAGGTATGGGTTAAATTAACGCAGATGAATGAAAAATAATGTAAACGTATGCATAATTTTGAAAAAAGCCCTGCCTAAAATTATGTCCATATACAGAATTAAAAATAGACATAAATTCTATTACTTCGCTTATGAAAATGTAACAATCGACCCTCCGAAACCACTGTTTGAGCAAAACAAATATTCGACCTTGAGCCCATTAGACATCATTCTTGACCCCCCTTGCCCTCCATTGATACTCCTTCAACTCCACATTGATACTACCTTAACACCCTTGAAATTCCCATAACCCCTCTTGACGAACCCCTTGATCTCTCTTAACACCCTTCTTAATCTCCCTTCTCCACATAGTAACCAACACTCACTTTAACTTCTTTGAACTCCCAATCGTTTTAGCCCTAGAGACTTCCCGTTGGACCCCTTCGACCTTAGGACCTGCCTCCCCTTAACCTTTTTTTAACCCCTTTGGACTCTCCCTCTTGACCCCTGCTTGACTCTTCCTTTGAGTGTATTTACATTACGTAGGATATGTTCTATTAATTGGACGCGAAGCCTTTAGCATTCGCTTGGCTTCGCGTCGCAACAGGCGTCAAGGGTCGAACAGAGAGAATAACTGAATACACGATCATGTTTTCACTATGTGCGCGCTGTATATACATAAGATTCTTTGTATATTCATAAGTAACAAAATCCATATTTGAGTGCCGTTCGGAACCAAAAACAAGGACTTAGAAACCAGTTGTTGGAAGCCATAGACGGAAACACTCGTTAGCGTTTCTTCATTCAGCAAGATGGACCTGCAACTCATTTTTTTAAGAACAGTTAGTTGATTTGTTAATACTAAGTATACAGACCGTTGAAAATCGTGAAAAATGTTTTAAAAAATGTTCAGAACAAAATTGTTTTTCTTTTCTTCCGTCTTTTGATTCATATTCTATCTTAGATTTTCAGATATTTCCTTGGTGAGATTAAAATGGAACACCCTACATATGAGTTATTATTATTTCACCAATGTGTAACTTATTTATGATTTTGAAAATTAGTATTTTTCTAGATTTCGACAAATTATTTTCGAAAATGGGGATCACTCGTGTCTTTGTTGCTCGCGCTGTCATATTGGAAAAATGACGCCCAAAAACAGTTTTTTGTGAATATGTCCTTTTTGATTCATTTTACGATTAAAATGGTAATAAATTAATCTAAACAAAATTTGCTATAATTTATGCGAAAATCTTTTCTTTTTTTTTTTGTAAAAAGCATACTTTCAGCGTACGAGTTCCACAAACCAACACGCGAATATAGTATATTAAAGAAATGTATATCACTACACCTTGAAAAATCGGCCTACATCGACCTATAAGGTCCATCGTAGGGATAAAGGGTTGCGTCTCCTTGTTCTTGGCTTCCCATTCTACGCCGATAGAGCTCAAATATTATGCCTGATTTATCAGTACGAATCTATCGTGCTGATGAGAATTTAATCAGTGCATCTTTGTGTTGTGGAAGCGATGTCACATCTTCCTATTCCAAACAGCGATTCACTACCCCAATATTCTCATTCAGAGATCATTGTGTTTTGTGCGCTGCTGAGGTAACAGTACAGTTTAAAGTGAAATAAAAACAGGCGCCCTTTGAGATAGTTATATTGTGTATAGCATTCATAAATTATCGATGAAGAACAGCACTTCAGAAATTTCTCGAGCTTTTAATGATGATTGGGTCGAGCGATTGTTGAGCGTCTCGAGCATGTCAATGAATTGGTCGCAGCCTATGCACAGTATCACTATTCGACGAAAAACATTTTACATCAATTTTTAGTTTTTTTTTTGTTATAAAGAAAATACGCCAATTCAAATTTCTTGCAAACCTTCACAGGGGTGCATTATGAAATTATGTGACAAACGAAAATAGATTGGAGTCGTTATCATTTTTTGTTCTCGAGATAAATGAGACGAAAATCATTTTCCATCAATTTCCAGTAGTTTTTTTTTATTATAAAGAAAAACCGCCAATTCAAAGTTCTTGCAAACTTTAACATATTGCAATTAAGTGACGAACAGATTAAACTGTAGTCGATATCATTATTTGTTCTAGAGATATACGAGAAGAAAAGCGTTTTTCACCAATTTTTTTGTAGTTTTTTGTTATTAAAAAAATCAAATTTCTTGCAAACCTTATCAGGTAATCATTATGCCGTTTTACGTCGAATGAACTTGGTTCGGAGTCGAATCATTATTTGTTCTTGAGATACGCAGGACAAAAATGGAGATACAATAATTGCTGAAATGGGAAGTTAAAAATATTGAATTTATGACATGTGTAATTTGTTGTATCTGTGTATTCAGTAAAATATAAAAATTTTATTTTAAAACACGAATTATTGAAAGTAGCTGAAATTCTTAAGAAATAATAAACTTCACTCTTAAACCAACGAAACCAGTGTATACACTGAACAGGGCATTGTCCGCAATTTGTAATGTCCTTAAGAAATTTTATTTCATTTCAGTGATAACGCATATTGTTAGTTTTGCTATAACCTGTGCTGTTATCTCGGCAGCTCACAAAAAACATAATCTTTGAATGAGAATGTTGGAGTAGTACGCAAAGATACAGAGATTAATTGCTCATTATTTCACATTTCTCATCAGTACCATAGAATTGTACTGATGATTTGGGCATAATATTTAAGCTCTATCAGCAGATAACCGTAGAAGAGGCTCCAAGGCGAAGGAAATGTGCCCCTTTATACGAACCTTTACGAACCGTACAGTTTAAAATAGGCCGATTTTTCAATGGTGGATTATTCAATATATTTCTTGTAGATGTAGATGTGTGTTGGTTTTTGGAGCTAGTACGCTGAATGTATGCATTTTACAAAAAAAAAGTTAATACATCAATTATAGGAAATTTTCTCTTGTTTAATTTATTACAGAACTATTTTCATTGTAAAATGAATCATAAAGGAAATATTGGAAAGGAACCACGTTGAAATCGATAACAATGCCAATTTTCAAATCTCACGGAAAATTCCAGCTAACGCCCGTTTTGAACGCCAAACGATTGTGCTAATATTCAGTCATAGATAATAGATTGGTTTATATTAGGCAAAGTTTATGAACGTTTCAAATAAAGGTTATTACATGTTTTCTCAAAAATCAATACTTAATTTCTCAATACTACTTATCAACAGCAGATAAGTCGACTTTGAAAATACAAACAAAAATCGGAACGCAGGAGCTGCGTCAACTTAGCGAATTTCCTTAGAATACATAAATTAATCTATAGCGGTAACAATTTTAGTCTGATATAAATGAAATGTCGTATCTGGTATGATTTTGGTATTTGCAAGACCAAGTTTCTAATAAATGGTTTCTAATAAATGGTTTCATAAAGAGGACAGAAAACATAAAATGTCTCACTTGATATTCGAACAATCGAAAAATGTGTTAGGCATAAAGTTGTAGAAAATCATATTTGCTACAATCCATCACCTTATCATTTCTGCTCATACTCTAATGTGTACAGAGATATTAAGGAATTTTCAATATTTCTGTAAATATTAGTGTAACAGAAAAAATGATCAGAAACAAACTTATAGTAATACCAGAGATTAATAGAGAGATCGCACCTATACTAAAATGTGAGGCAGGTTTTGGGTACTAAAAAAGAGCGACACCTTAGCGATGAAAGTCGGCGGCTGGTTGCCAGTGCAAGAAGAGAGCTCTTATAGGAAATCGAGCGTTAGAGTAACAGAGACTCTCTTATGCGTTATTTCCTATATGTTGCATTGGTTTTCCTTCCAAGTATTATGAGTCTTCGCTCATAAGAATGTCTTTAGTACTGAACGGCAACATATAGGGAATATTATGTGAGTGATAAGGATGCTCTTATGCGTTTTTTGCTTTACGTTGTCAGCTGTGGTCTTCTCATATAACAGTGTCCTTGTTGGTCAATGGCGATATATAGGAAATATTATATGAGAGTGACAAGGATGCTCTTATGCGTTTCATACTATATGGTGCTATACTATATGCTATACTATACTATATGGTGCCATTTAGTACTATTATGCACACAGATAACATCCTTGTTGCTCTTACGCGGGACTAATAATTTTTTTTCATATTTGTTTAACTTATAAATTAATTTAAATTATTTTTTACATTAGAAATGTATACTGATTGTATTTTAAAATACACCCAATCTGCAAACAATGTATAGTCATCGCTGTCTATATGTAATGTACTTTGATATGATAAAGATTATTAAAATAATCAAAGAGAACTCTATGTTTTTTGAAAATACATTTCAAATTTTGCCCCAATTCCTAGAAAATTTGTTTGTATTTTATAAATACGTATTTCGACTACAATGTAGTCATCATTGTAGTCTGAATTAGCTAATCATAACTATCTCTGGGATATGGATTCAGAGATATGTTGCTTGTTGCTAATTTGGTAAGACCCCGTGAGACACGCACCAAATTAGCAACAAGCAACATATCTCTGAATCCATATCCCAGAGATAGTTACGATTAGCTAATTCATACTGATGATAACTACATTGTAGTCGAAATACGTATTTGTAAAATACAAACAAATATTCTAGGAATTGGAGTAAAATTTGAAATGAAATTTGAATAGAAAGAAGAAAACACAAAATATAAAATATCCCTCTTAATATTAGAACAATCGAAAAATGCAATCCATTACCTTATTATTTTTGCTCAAACTCTAATGTGTAATGTGAGTTATTAAGGAATTTAATTTTCAATCTTAAACCGTCAATATTTTTGTAAATATTAGTGTAACAGAAAAAATGATGAAACAAAATTATAGTAAAACTAAGTACCTACAACTGAAGTCCTAATAAATTTTTCGATTTTTCAAATATTAAGGAAGATATCCCAAATTTTGTGTACCCCCTTCTACCACCCTCCCTTTCTCCTTGTCCGATTTTATCCATTAGCAAACCTTACTTTTTCAATACCAATAGCAAATACCAAATATCATTTTATAATCAGAATAAAACTTGACCGCTAGAGAGTCCACAGACACATAAACTTATATATATATATAATTCATACTGATGATGACTACATTGTAATCGAAATACGTATTTATAAAATATAAATAAATGTTCTAGGAACTGGGACAAAATTTGAAATGTAATTTCAAAAAACCTAGAGTTCTCTTTGATTATTTTAATAATCTTTATTTTTAACGATAGCGATTTTCAACATCTAGTAGGTAGGATCGATGGACATTTGAAGAAATGTTTACGAAATTCCATCATCGATACAAAAGCAATAGCTGCATTTCCTTTGGAGGAAATTCGCCGCTAAAAAGCTCCATATTATTGGAATTGCTACATTATTCCACAAACTTTGGCCAAGCATATGCGTCTCATGAATTCATGTTTTAAAATACGAGCTTGTGTTTTCTTCTAATAACAGAAAGAAATAGATCATTTTCAGTTTTTAACATATTTTGAATAAAAAAGTGTTGAAAATGTTATTCATTTCCAACACTTTTATTTCATTTTAGGTTTAGCCCTGATCATTAGTCAGGGCAGGTATTATTGGTCTAAGATCCGACAGTGAAAACCTTCCCTCATCCGTTAATTGATTGAAATATTATTGAAAACGCTTATTGCAATATAAACAATTTGGCAATGTAATGTCTGCCAGGGTAGTTCTGCTGCAATTAACATTAATTAATTAATTAAAAATTGATTTTTTCATAATTAAATCCCTCACGTGTTAATTGAATTTTGCTTGTTAAATAACATAGTATACGATACGACAAATCTTGTAAAAGCAGGCAGCGCTGCTTATTACTGCTACGGTTACCTGCAGCCAGGTGTTCAAACTTAAAGTAAACTTAGGTTACTTCCCTCATATGTTAATTGAAAATTTTTTAGCTAATTTAAAAGTTCAGAATAATTAGAATACATCCATAACTGGCAGCCGTCTTAAAATCCATTCCAATCAAGTGCAGCCTATATAAGAAAATTTAAAAAAAATAGAAATTATAAAAAAATACCTTGTAGAGAGAGAGAGACTATTGCATTATTCAACGTAATAAACAAGGAAAGTATATGATCATGCGAATGTGAATCATGAATGTGAATTATGTATTCCGTTTATCGTGAACTCTACACAATCAACTATTAGTCATAGATAAAATATAGTAGTGGATACTATTTGTATAAATACACTTAGAAATGGAGTAGGCTTTACAAATGCATGATCATATACTTTCCTTGTTTATTACGTTGAATAATGCAATAGTCTCTCTCTCTCTACAAGGTATTTATTTATAATTTCTATTTTTTTTAAATTTTCTTATATAGGCTGCACTTGATTGGAATGGATTTTAAGACGGCTGCCAGTTATGGATGTATTCTAATTATTCTGAACTTTTAAATTAGCTAAAAAATTTTCAATTAACATATGAGGGAAGTAACCTAAGTTTACTTTAAGTTTGAACACCTGGCTGCAGGTAACCGTAGCAGTAATAAGTAGCGCTGCCTGCTATTACAAGATTTGTCGTATCGTATACTATGTTATTTAACAAGCAAAATTCAATTAACACGTGAGGGATTTAATTATGAAAAAATCAATTTTTAATTAATTAATTAATGTTAATTGCAGCAGAACTACCCTGGCAGACATTACATTGCCAAATTGTTTATATTGCAATAAGCGTTTTCAATAATATTTCAATCAATTAACAGATGAGGGAAGGTTTTCACTAATGCCGGATCTTAGACCATATGTCCAGTATTATGTTTAGGTACAGTATTATTTCCCGATCATGAGTCTGATATTTACTAATATAAACTTAACATTGTATGTCAAATATAATTACTATGTATTTATTTTTCAGTAATATATTTCTTTTTTTATAAATTTACATGTCTTATCAATCTTTGTAAAACGGAAACACATTGGTAGCCTAAAGGGGAAAATTATGATAAAGCTAAACCGTATACACCTGGCGATTTAACATCCCCAAGACATCGAGATCTGCGTGATGAGATGCTGAAAAATACATCAAGTGAGAAACTTATTTTACCAAATATAAATCATTCATCTACCGAACGGTTATCGAACTCAAGTGAAGATCATTTTCCACCAGAAGTAGCAATAGCCATCCATAATTTCCACATAGCAAAAAAATTTCATGAAGAGAATTTAGAACATCAACCTTTACCTGAAACGGTAACTGACCCATACTATAGAAAATTGCAAATGCAAGGACATCCTTATCCAGGAATTGGTTTAAAAATTGAACCAATTGTAACGGGAGTTGGTTACAAGCCATACGGTGGTTATAGTCCAACTCAATGTACAAAATTAAAAGTATACAGACCAAAAACTTGTACACCTTGTAGTAAACAAGACCAACATGTAAAAAACAGCCGTCCAAATACAACCGACAAACGTAGATCCGTACATACAATTATTCAAAAAGATATTACACCGATCGAATTAGCTATTTGTTGGGATGTGATACCAGAAAATCCCGAGGATGAACCAAAACGACCTGTACACATTGATGGGTCAAATGATTCTGCGGGTCCGGCAGTATTTACACGAGTATATTCACCAAAATCGAAAGAAGGCGGACAAGCGGAAACAAGTAGAATTCACACCCAATCATTTTTTGAAAAAGTTGAAAACCTACAACGCGAGCCTGGTGATAATGACAAAATGAATCATCAAAGAGAAAAACCAGCTTGTGGAAAGACTAATAAAGATTTATGTAACCATCTAAAACAAATGAAAATTTCTGAAAATGGTCAAGATGGGAAACATCCAGATACCCTTGGTGGTAGTAATAAAACCGATGGAAAAAATAGTACTAAGAGCAGTAGCCATAATTCGCATACATCGTACCACAATACTGATGCTTTAAACCATCGAATGCTAGAAAAGCAAAATCGTCATAGCCATAGTTCACCAAATTTATCCATTTATGGAGATAAAGTAAAAAAATTTACAAAATCCTATGAAAAACTTACACCACAATACAAACAATTATTTTGTCGACCATGTCCTGCATGCGAAGTAAAAAATTGGAGTAACGAAAAAATTCGACCCAAATCCGAATATAAAATGGCATTTAAAGCGGGTAAACCGAACAGTACTCATTCCGATACCAATTCCAATGAATCACATAAACCATATTTATGTATTCCAAAACCGAGGGATCCATTTGTTAGAAAAAACTATCGAATTACAACATTGGTACCACCATTCTGTTTAAAACCAGAGAAACGGGACTGCGAATATCCTGAACACTGGAGATTAGCAAGTGTTTATCAACATTCGTATAAACCAATGCAAACGCGTAAACGGTCGTTATTAGCAAGTGTTTATAATTAATTTTTTTGATATTTCGCAAAGTTTTCGATGGCTAAATTATCAGTGATTACAAATTGAGAGTATCACTTGTTTCTTGAACACCACAATAATATTCATTTTTTGACAAGATTTTTTAGGTAGGATTAGTTTTAAAACAAATTTTAATAGAACAAGCGTCTTTGTAGTTGTTATCAACAATTCAATAGAAAAATAGCTTGATTGAATGATTAAATAAATAGATAATGACAAAATTAGTTCCCAGAGAAGCCAGGTTTAAATGCCATGTTTCAACTGGTTCAATTTTAGATACGTATTTAAAATATACATGTCATATTTAAATAGGTATGTAAAGTGTAAATGGAATTTCCATTTTATATTTAAAGTATTTTCGTCTTTTTTTTTAATTCTTTCCTATTTTACAATCAAAACAGAAGTTAAATTAAAAGTTTTGTCATGCGTGACTGCATCACAACGATTTCTAATGGGGCTGTTCGGCCGAACTAAGAAGTTAGTAATCTTAGTAAGATAGTAGGATTAACTTACTTAGTCGTAGGCCGGGACACTTTATACTTACTAAGAAACTTTTCTTATGCCGCCATTTTACTTAGTATCTACGTTACGGGCAGTTTTGCCAGATATCTCGTTTAACGGTAGATCTACCGCTTTTTTAGTATTTCTACCGTTCTACCGTTTTTTTGAAATTTTTTGAGTAAATAAAAAAATTTTTGAATTTGTGTCATTTTTTTCAATTTTTTATAATAATAATTAATTTAAAACTCCCCAGTCGTACAAATACAAAATCAGTCATTACAGACCATATTCCATTATTTGAAATAATGGAATATGGTTCTGTAATTACTTTAAGGTATTATTTTATAATGGGATTTTAAACAATAAGTAATGCAATATATGATAAATACAAAGGATTAATATTATTTAATATTTGAAGAAAAAAATTCTATAATATATTAAATACTTATGTAATATAATTTTAATTATTCTGAATAAAAATATTTATTTCAAACTATTTAAATTGGAATTTTCACTTTTTGAATATACCGCTTTTTTTCTTAATCTTCCGCTTTTTAAGAAATCGGCTGGCTCATATAGAAGTTCCTCCATTAAAATACTCCTTATAAAATTATCCATTTTATTAAATTTTTATCTCACTTATTACAATGATAATAAATTGTCAACACACGAGAAATGTTCTGAATGTGATACATAAACAAATAGGTTATGATCAGTGTCGCCAGATCCGATTTCTTAAAAAGCGGCAGATCCACCAAAATACAGCGGTAGATTCAAAAAGTGAAAATTCCAATTATATAGTTTGAAATAAATACTTTTATTCAGAATAATTAAAATTATGCTACATTAGTATTTAATATATTATAGAATTTTTTTTCTTCAAATATTAAATAATATTAATTCTTTTTATTTGTCTTATATTGTATTACTTATTGTTTAAAATCCCATTATAAAATAATACCTTAAAGTAATTACAGAATCATATTCCATTATTTCAAATAATGGAATATGGTCTGTAATGACTGATTTTGTATTTGTACGACTGGGGAGTTTTAAATTAATTATTATAAAAAATTGAAAAAAATGACACAAAATCAAAAATTTTTTTATTTATTCAAAAAAAAAGGTAGATATACTAACAAAGCAGTAAATCTACTGTTAAACGGGAGATCTGGTAACACTGATTAAGAAGCAAAAGAAAGTGTGTCCAGGCCGAAACTCGCTGACTCAGATGCTCAGAACAAAATTTTATTTATTTTGACTATCTTACTAAGATTTCTTACTTCTTAGTTCGGCCGAACACAACCAATGTGTGATATTTATAGTCCACGTGCAATAATGCATGAAATGTAAACTATACTTTGAACAACAATTGCTTCTCAAAGTAAATTCCCAGCTTTGCACTTCAAAATCCACATTTATTTACTTACTTCAAGATGTTATTAGTGTAAATGGTATGATGTTTTTGAAAGAAGTTTCAACTCTCAAAATATTCTGCCTCCAAATTTAAAATTTCCAGAAAACCATTATTGGTAATGAAACCAAACCTCTATTTTATGGCCTTGTGGCAATAAAATAATTAATATTTATTATTATTCGTTTCAATTTAAAATCACGCCTTGTATTTTCTTATATACGGTAATGCCGCCATCTTATATACGATTTATGGCATATGAATTGCGTCAATTTTTCTTTAGAGTATGATGAAAAATGGCTTTGTTGTTAAAAATTCAAATGTTTTATTATCAACAACTATGTTTCGTCATTTTATAGTCAAATTTGCTAGATGATTTTGATAAATTAAATGGCACAATAATCTTGACTTCGGACACGCAACATTTAAATAATATTTACTAACAAGGAGCTATTTAGATACTCAAAACAAATTTAAAAACCAGATATATAATTATAGTCTAAGAGCTAGCGAACCATCCGACTAATCCATTTCCCATAAAGCTAGAAAATTTTTAAATGATGATTTATTATCGGTCAATTCAGAAAGTTCTGACAGGCATCTCGTGGTTGCGTCATCATCCCTGAAATTTTAAAAAATGTCAAAAAAAAAATTTTTTATCTACTCCCACAAAGCTACAATTTTAATATGTTGTAATTTACATATGTATAGGTGAAAAAAATTGACAACCTGTTTTGAGAGTTACATGTATGTGCCAGACGATAGCAAAGTTGTCATCGGGATAGTAATTCATAACCTGGCAAACACTTGCAACCGCCAAAATAGACTGGCTGTTTACATATACTTTTTATACTATTGAAAGAATATGCCCTCAAGATTTCAGCCTTGTGGGAGCAGGTTATGAATTACTATCCCGATGACAACTTTTCTATCGTCTGGCACATACTTGTAACCCTCAAAATGGGTTGTCAAATTTTTTTCACACTGAAACATATGTTGTAGTGACTCACACTAGTACATTACTGCACACACTATGTATAATACTATACGGCAGGACAGGGCGATGTATTTACGTATACATATATACCAGTATGACATATATGCACGTTCTAGAAGCATAGAAATATTCTGGAAACATAAAGAATATACAACGCATTTCGCTCACCTTCTATAACGCATGCATTTCACATATATAAAGTAGACATTCACACATCAACATCATTCAGTTCAATTCAGGGAAGTGACACACAGAAGCCATACATACATACATACATACAACACATTCAGTTAAATAATTAATTAAATAATCAAGCAGTTTAGTAGTTTAGTTGAATGTACAACAAAAATTTATGTATTGTAATTATTAAAATATAATAAAAGTTATTATTTATATCCAAGGTATCTCATTCATAACAATAACCACGACAAATTGGTGACCCCAGACATTCGTTAAAAATTATATTAACTACAAATTGGTGACCCGACATTAACGAAATTACCAGCATTTAACAATCGAGATACGCAACAATGACTGATCCTAATGACCCAAACAACGTTAACAACGGCGACAACGTCAACAACGGCGACAACGTCAACAATGGCAACAACAGCAACAATAGTAATGACGGCGACAATTGCTCAACGGCACCCAACTCAAATATCATAAATGAGCTACTAAAGCAAGTGAGGGAACTTTCAGCACAACTCCAGCAATTAAAATTCAGACACAATCACTCGCTATCTCGTTACCGAAATGATTACCGTTCACAAAGCCGATCACCGTCATCCAACGTATGCTACTATCATAGACGTTTCAAAAACAAAGCAAAGAAATGTCAGACACCTTGTACTTACGCAACCAAAACAACACATTCTAAAAACGACAAAGCCAGTCACTAGAGGCGGCCAGTGACACAGACCCCAAACCGCAGCGCCACCTATTCATTTTCGATCGATCAACCGCGTACAATTTCCTGATTGACACCGAAGCGGGAATAAGCGTTCTGCCAGTCAAAAGCAATACCCATATCGCACCAGCCGAATTCAAACTCTACTCAGCAAATGGCACAGCAATCAACACTTACGGCGAACAAACTTTATGAATAGATCTGGAACTTCGTCGAACATTAAAATGGACTTATACAATCGCAAACGTTGATGCGCCAATCATCGGCGCTGACTTTCCTTCTACAATCTAATGGTCGACATCAAAAACCGCAGGCTCATAGGCGCAACGACAACATTAAACGAACCACTATACAGTAGAACGCGCGCAGTCTCTTCCGAAATTTCAACTATCGATAGCAGTCATCAGTACGCCACACTATTTCTTAGTACCCAAACATCACAAAGCCAGCAAACTTCACCAATCGCGCAGTGTGTATTTCATTTCATCGAAACTCGTGGAGCACCTTTTACAACCAAACCAAGACGATTGGCTCCAGACAAATTAAAAATGGCAAAAAACTAATTTCAAACCATGATAGAACTTGGAATATGTCGCCCTTCAAAAAATCAATGGGTTAGTGCGCTCCACATGGTCCCGAAAAAAGTCGGAACTTGAAGACCTACCGGGCACTAAATGCCAAAACTTTGCGCGATCGTTACCCAATTCCACATATCTACGATTTTACGAGCATTCTGCTAGGTAAAAAGATATTTTCAAAAATCAACCTCATTAGGGCATATCACAACATTCCTGCCAACCCTGACGATGTTCCCAAAACCGCAATAATGACGCCATTTGGTTTATTTGAATTCACCGTTATGCTATTTGGACTCCGCAATGCTGCCCAATCGTTTCAGCGATACATCCACGAGTGTTTACGCGGCTTCGACTTCGTCGTTACCTACATCGACGATTTCCTGGTCGCCAACGAAAACTAAGAGCAATACATGGAACATCTCGACATACTATTTCAACGAACACAAAATTTCAATCAACATCGCCAAAAGTGACTTCGGAAAGCGTTAGGTTTCATTCCTTGGTTTTCTCGTCTCGAAAACCGGCATAAAACCGCATCCAGGTCGCGTCCAAACAATCGTCGACTATCCTAAACCTAAGATGATCGCTGAACTTCGCCATATCCTAGGTAAGAAAAACTTTTACCGTCGGCAACTACCAAATGCAGCATCGACGCAAGCACCACTTATCGAATTTACGCGCAACGCAGAGAAGAATGACAGTTTCCAATCGTCCAATCGCATGGAACGAAGATGCCGAAAAAGCTTTCACACAATTTAAAACCGAGCTTCAAAATTGCATAGCACTCGCACACCCGGATCCCGATAAACCGATATCCATTAACGTCGACGCAAATAATAATGCAATGGGTGCCGTGCTTCAACAACAACACGACGATAGCTTCCAACCATTCCAACGAAAAAATTCAATCCGGCTCAAACCAAATATAGCGCGTACGACAGAGAACTCATAGCGGTATACCAAACGATAAACCATTTCTGAAATCTTCTATAAGGTCACGCAATCACTATTTACACGGATCACAAAGCGATAACCTTCGCATTCACCAAGAGTTCGAACAAAAACGCTTCACCGCGACAGACAAGACAGTTTAAATTCATATCACAATTCACACCAAATATTCGTCATGTTGCCGGAAAAGACAACACAGTGGCCGATACGCTATCAAGACTTTCGGAAATCGTTATGCCTAGCACCAACTCCTACGACGAATTGGCACGTGAACAAGAAAACGACACGGAACTGCGTAAACTCCTCCTTTCGAATGGTACAGCGCTCGTCCTAAAGAAAATGAGCACACCGTTATGCGATTCCGAGATAGTCTGTGACATATCTACACCGATAATGCGACCGTTCATTCCGAAATCGCTACGAAAAACCGTTTTCTTCACACTTCAAACTTATCACACCCTGGCATCGCGGCTGGCTCCAAACTCGTGCGTCAACGTTTCGTGTGGCGAAGCATAAAAAAGGCCGCGCCGAATGGGCACGTAGTTGCATTAACTGCCAAAAAGTCAAAGTACACCGCCACACACGTTCTCCGCCAGTAGAATTCAAAATATCGGACACACGCTTTTCACACATTAACGTTGACATCATTGGTCCACTGCCAATTTCGCAAGGAAATCGTTTCTGCGTGATAATGATTGATCGTATATGCAGATGGATGGAAGCTGCACCGACACCAGATATCAACGCGGACACGGTCGCAAACGATATTTACACCAATTGGATTAGCAGATACGGCGCTCCAGAAGCTATCACAACTGACCGTGGATCACAGTTCGAAAGCTCGCTCTTCAAAGAACTAACGCGTCTACTATCAAATATAAACCAACGCTAGCATACCATCCAGCGGCAAACGGAAAAATCGAAAGATGGAATCGAAGTTTGAAAACAGCCATCAAATGTCATTTAAATGGTAACTGGTGTTCAATTTTGCTGGTTTTGCTTAGTCTACGCACTGCCGTGATAAAGGACTTAAACATGCCAGTTACCGAATTAACCTTCGGATCCATTTTACGAGTACCTAGTCAGTTCATAACAGACTACAAAGGCAGCGAATATACACCAAACGAATTCATTACATATGCATATGCGCAATTACATATGCGCATGATTAAGATTACGCCAACTCTGCACCGAACAAAAGCAACCTGTACATGCATCCAGATTTAAAAACGTGAGGTCATGTCTTTGTCCGAATTGATCGCGTAAGAAAACCACTCGAACCTCAATACTCTGGTCCACATCAAGTAGTAGAGAGAAACGACAAATTCTTCAAAATTTCGTTCAACAGACAAGAAAAATCAATCGCAATCGACCGCATTAAGCCAGCATACACCAGTCACGACGATACAACACCAGATAACTACAAAGAAACAGTTATTCCACGAACAACATCGGAATACCCTCCGCAAACGGAAACACAGTCAGAGAGCACAGAGAACCACAAGACAAGAGCCGGACGAAACGTCAGGCTTCCAACGCGCTACAAAGAATACATTTATTTTTCTTCTTAATCGCTACGCTAGGAGATGGGTATATGTAGTGACTCACACTAATACATTACTGCACACATTGTATTTAATACTATACAACAAGACAGAGCGATGCATTTACGTACACGCGCATATCTTCTTTGTCTCTTTTTGTATGCATACGTATAAAAACAGATTAACTGTATAAGCATATATGTATTACATATATGTGTATAAGTATATTCTGGAAACGTAAAGAATATCAATGCGTTTTTAGCAACTTCTTTGAACGCGTGCATTTCATATATATAAAGCAGACAATCATCAACAGTAACCATACAACGTTTGTACACCCAAGTATTTAAGTTGAATGGACAAAAGTAAGTTATTCAAATATATAAGATGTTATTTATATACAAGGCATTTCATTTATAACGTAAACTGTAAACCACTACAGTACATTTATTAAATATCACTTCGCATTAGTTTATTTTTACATTTTTGTTAACAATTAATTTTGATACATTTTTAATAACATTTGTGATGTAAATGAATACATTGCTGAATTGTAAATGTATGTTAATTAGTAGTGGTAGTAGGAAATTTTTATTAATCATGAAAATATACTCATATTACAGAATATTCTTGTTATTGTTTATGGTTCATACACCTTATTTTAACATAATTTATTTGGATTTGAATACGACAGGTCGAGTTAAGGTAAAATGTCAAACTACCGTTAAGCCTTAAAATTAACTTAACTAACTTAATACTAATTAAAACCTATGAAGAATATTTTGAGGCAAATGCCTTTATTTTCTAGTAGTTATTTTGTTTAACAGAGTACAAAAAAAGATAGGAAAGATAGACAGAAGTACAAGTATTTGCTAGATTTTTTCAAATGGTAGTAGAATTTTTTTCTCCCTTTTGGATTTGTTTTTGGGGTTTTTAAGAGAGTTTATTAAAGCGTTTTGGTGTTCGTATATTCTACCACGGCTTTTTAGGGCACGCTTGGTTATCTTCGATGGTGTCAGTGTTTGTTAATAGGTGGAGTTGTTTGACATTCGGTTGAGTGTCGCCATCTACCATTGAGCGGTGCCATTTGTTTTGGAAGCGTTGTATATTGTTTTTTATTGTTTTCGGAGCTGTTGGGCTCCACACATCTATTGCTTAATACCATTAGCATGCTTTGTATAGCTGCACCATCCTTTCCAGTTTCAGGTATTTGTTAGTTAATAGAGGTCTCAAACGGAAAGCATTGTTTTTGCCAACTGCAACCGGCCGCACCTACAACATACGTGACAAAGAATAATTATGAGAGGAAGAGTGATACAAGTAAATCCAATAATAGTACAAGTACCAAGCAATCGAGCAAGACAAAATTACAGAAGAAATCAGTGGAAGGAAATCAACCGCCAATTCGACGATCACAACGGAAAAGAAAACAAATTGAAAAGTTGGATCTGTGAAGAAATCATTAAATACGAAAGAAAGCATAATTTACTCAATTTTCGAATATCTATTTTTTGTAATATTTTTATAATTATTTAAAGTGATTTCTATGTTAAGCCAGGGTGATTGTTATGTCCATAAGTTATATATATATCATGGATGTTGCGAATACAAGTTGCGACAAAAATGAAATTGGGCGGGGCCGGCGAATGGCGCAAGCCGTGACAATGACCAATGGGAGAAAAAAATTGGTGACAAGATCCGACGCGTTTGTTGTGGTGCATAATTTGTTTCTTGTAAATAAATCGCTCAGAAACAACAGCAAACAATTCAGGACAAACTGAATCAACCTCATCTCAAAGTTTTCCAAGATTGTGTAACGCGATGGAACAGTACGTTTTACATCTTCGAGCGTTTTTCAAAGATAAAGGATGCCCTAAGTCTTTACATCAATAATAATGAGATTAACCCTATCTTGCCAGAAGAATGGAAAATCATTGAAAGTTTTATTCAATTACTGAGATCTTTTGAGGAAGCCACACGGGAACTGAGCAGCTCTCACGCCCTTATTTCGTCTCTAATTCCAATAATTCAAATGCTTGAAAAAAAGTAGATGACTGTTTAACTTTAACAGGATCACAAGAGTTTGATCCGATTCGACAGGCCGTCACGACTCTGAAAAATGAACTTTCAACAAAGTTTTCCAGCTTGGGAAAGAACAATTTATCCACCTACTTAGATCCTCGCTATAAGCACAATTTTTTTACACCGGTGACTGAGGAAAAGATTAAAGACGACATTTTGATTATGACAAATACTGAGAATGACGTTTTCGGTTCTCTTAATGCCAATTCCGAAGAGGCTAAAAGAATGAGAATGACTGATTCCACGGAAAAGGATATGGAACAACTAGGACTAGAGACATCAAGTTTCGTTAGAAAGCCATGCTTAAAAAACGACCTTGCTATGATGTTCGTCAAGTGAAAATGAGTGTCAAGAAATACCAGAAAATGGTAGCACTGAAGCTGTACTCAAAAAGGAATTACTTTCTTACCGCACTAAAAAAAGAGTCAATGTGGATGAAAATTCTCTTAAATGGTGTAGTGTTTATCGAGAGGAATTTAAGATATTATCACCGATAGCACGAAGATTTTTATCCACTCCACCAGGCAGTGTTCCTAGCGAACAATTATTTAGTAGCGCGGATTTAATTTACGAACCTCTGCGTAGCCGCCTTGAATCAGAAAAGGCGGCAATATTACTCTTTATTACTAATATGAAATACAATTGGCATTAAGAAAACGTCATTCTCAGTATTTGTCATCATCAAAATGTCGTCTTTAATCTTTTCCTCAGTCACCGGTGTAAAAAAATTTTGCTTATAGCGAGGATCTAAGTAGGTGGATAAATTTTTCTCTCCCAAGCTGGAAAACTTTGTTGAAAGTTCATTTTTCAGAGTCGTGACAGCCTATCGAATCGGATCAAACTCTTGTGATCCTGTTAAAGTTAAATAGTCATCAACTTTTTTTTTCAAGCATTTGAATTATTGGAATCAGAGACGAAATAAGGGCGTGAGAGCTGCTCAGTTCCCGTGTGGCTTCCTCAAAAGGTCTCTGTAATTGAATAAAACTTTCAATGATTTTTAGAATTACCAAAAAATATCGAAAACGGAGACGTTTATATTCCACCTATGGAAATAAACTCAATTCAATTAATTTCAGGAATTTATCTATTTTAAAGCAAAAAAATGCGTTACGCAGGAGCTGCGTCAACTTAGCGAATTTCCTTAGAATACAAAAATCACTCTCTAGCGGTCATAATTTTAGTGTGATCAAAATGAAATATAATATCTGATATGACATTAGTATTTGCAAAAATTAAACTTATTAATAGCCAAAATAGAACGATGTACAACGATTGTAGTTTATAGTTACTATGGAAACGACAATCAAAATTTTTTGCAATAAAATATATTTCGTGTATTCGTGTCAAACACAAAATATCTTTTAATATTAGAATAATCCAAAAATGTATAAGGAGTAAAGTTGTAGAAAATCAAGTTTGCTACAATTCATTACTTGATCGTTTTTCTCAAACTCTAATTTGAACAGAGATATTTAGAATTTTAACTTTTAATGTAACAGAAAAATGATAAGAAACAAAATTACAGTAAAACTTAGTACCTATAACTTAACTCCTGATAAATTTTTCGATTTTTCAAATATTAAGGGAGATAGTCAAATTTTGTGTTTCCCCCTCCCTCTAAACCCCCTTTCGTTTCTTCTGATTTTACCCATTAACGAACTTGACCTTTAGAATACCGAAAGCGCCTTAAATACCAAATTTCATTCAAATCGGAATAAAATTGTGATCGCTAGAGAGTCCACAGACATTTTAAAAGAAGTACATATATATATATATATACATATATATATATATATATATATATATATATATATATATATATATATATATATATATATATATAAGATGATATATATATACATATATATATACAAATTTTAGCGATAGTGATTTTTAGCATCTAATAAACATTTGATCGATGGACATTTGAAGAAATTTTTACGAAATTCCAACATTGGACAAAAACAATAGCTGCATTTCCTTTGGAGGAAATTCGCAAAAAATACAAGTAGTAAATAATAACGAAATTGAACAGACTCTAATCTTATCACATCCTGTACGTTGTGAATCAACTTAATAATTATCAAGTTAATAATTATCAAGAGTTGAAAACTCTTGAACAAATTGACGACTCAATAGACGATCAATTTGCATTTTAAAACCTACGTACTAATCATTAAAACAACGAGGAAAGAAATAAATTACTCAACTTTTGTTTAAACTATCGCGACATGTTCTATACACCAGATCAGAATATGACTTTCACCTCCGAAATCAAACATCGCATAGAAACTAAGGATGACATGCCTATCTATACAAAGTCTTATCGTTACCCTTTCATTCACAAGGAAGAAGTAACCAAAAAAATTAATGAAATGTTAAAAATATCATCAGACCTTCCAATACACCATGATGTTCACCCATATGGATTGAAAGCAAAAAGGCAGACGCCTCAGGCAAAAAGAAATGGCGCTTAGTCATCGACTATCGTAGGTTAAACGAAAAAACCATTGACGATGGATACCCGTTACCTAACATCTCGGACATTTTAGACAAATTAGGACGTTGCCATTACTTTACATTGGATCTCGCCTCGGGCTTCCACCAAATTGAAATGGACAAAAGGGATATAGCAAAGACAGCATTTTCAGTAGACAACGGACACTACGAGTTCACTCGAATGACCTTTGGCTTAAAAAAATCACCTGCTACGTTTCAAAGAGTAATGAATAACATGATCAGAGAATATATCGGACACAATGTATTAGTCTATATGGACGACATTATAATATTCTCTTCCTCACTACAAGAACATATTGAAAAATTACGAAAGGTATTCGACAAACTTCGTCAATACAATTTCAAGACCTAATTAGACAAATGTGAATTTCTTCATAAAGAGATAGAATTTTTAGGACATGTAGTTACTATGGACGGAATAAAACCGAACCCTAAAATGATTGAAATTATAAAGAAATTCCCAATACCTAAGACCATAACTGAAAACAAATCATTCCTTGGACTGATAGGTTATTATAGAAAATTCATTAACAACTTTGCAAAAATTACAAAACCTATGACCGAATGCCTACGAAAGGGAGCGTCATTATCATAAAAGACCCAAAATACATAGAATTCTTTAATTATTGCAAAACTCTAGGTTATTATTGCAAAACCCATATATTATGCTTCTCGCACTCTGAATAAATCTGAATGTAACTATAGTACAATCGAGAAAGAACTATTAGCTTTAGTCTGGGCATGCAAACAGTTTAGACCTTATTTATTCGGAAGACGTTTTAATATCTTGACAGACCATAAACCACTGAAATAGGTTATGTCTTTGAAAGAGCCAAATTCAAAATCAATCAGATGGAGAACAAAATTATCTGACTATAACTTTGACATAGAATATAAACCTGCAAAACAAAATTATAATGCAGATGCATTATCCAGAGTTATAATTAACAATATTGAAAACGAATCCCTTGATGTTGAAATATCTACTCAACATTCAACAGACATACAATAGAAAGAATAAAAATATCAAAAATAGCATTGAACGAATTCAATAACCAATACACAATAAACGTTAAAATGACAAATAAAATAACACATGAACACTTATTCAAGACAAGAAAACGCACCACAATAAATTATTTACTCTAAATGAACCAAACATAATCAAACTTTTTAAAGAATATTTTTCACCCAACAAACTTAACGAAATACACACTGATGACCGTACATTCTTAATTTAGATAAAATATATAAGGAATAAAATATCAAATGATACGTTGTATAACCAAATTACAAGACATCGAAAATACACAAGGGCATTGACGAGACACTAAATTACATAAAAAGACGTTACTATTTCGACAACATGAAATCAAAAATAAATTCATTTATTAATACCTGCGACACTTGCGCAAAAGGCAAATATGAACGGCATCCCCTTCATTTAAAACAAGAGATCACTGAGCAAGCCAACCAACCTCTAGACATTATACACATTGACTTACTTTTCATTGACAAAACAATCACACTGACTATAATACACAAATATTCAAAGTATTGTAAAACGTACGTACATACTACCATACAAAAATGGTAACGAAGTATTAAAGGCCTTAAGGAATTACATAGCTGAAAGAGGAATACCCAAGAAAATAATACACGACCCCGGTCAAGATTTTGAAAATATAAAATTTAGACAGTTCCTACCTACAGAATACACAAATATGTAAACGCAGCTAGAACATCTACAGGAAATTCCCCAGTAGAACGATTACATTCTACACTTTTAGAAACTATTAGAATACTAAAAATCAAAAATACAGATTTAGAAACCCCTCAATTATTAGACACTTATTAGACCTTGCAGCTATAGCTTATAATAACACAATCCATTCTACTACTAAATTAACACCCTTTGAAATTATGAATGGTAGACGCGAAACATTTGTTAATCAAAATACTAATAATTCCTTAACAGAATTTAACGAAAACCAAAATAGAGAAATTAAACTAATTCAAGGCATAATCTTGAAAAATTGAGAAAAACTTATAGACAAAACACTACATCTAACGAAACCAAAGCTGAACCACCTTCAATTGACGGACCCACTTATATAAAATCAAACCAAAGAACTACCTTTTTAAAACCTAACCTGCTTTCAACAAAGTAAAAGTAATAGAACAAAACAAATTAACCTTTCTAACGAATAAACGGTTAAAATACCACAAAGGAAAAATAAAGGTTAGAAAATAACTATCCTTTTATTTTCAGATGCTTGCTGACCCCAAGCTAGCACATAGATTATAGAGACATTGCGCAAACTAAAGGACTACTCGCATTGAACCTCGGACAAACTAAAATGATAACTCATTATAACAATCTTATTCATTTAGTTAATGTTACTAACCTTAAAGATACTTTAGAAAACTTAGACGATACTATTAAAAAATTATAATTTAACCATAAATTATTTTATAATCCTAAACACTTAAATAACAAATAAAAATAATTCGAGAAAAAATATTAGAACAGTAAATAAACTAGAATCACATTAAATAAAACTAGAAATAAAAGCGGACTAATAGATCAATTAGGCTCAATAATTAAGAAAATAACAGGCAATATGGATAACGACGACACTACCCAAATTAACGAACAGATTAAAAATCTTCAAGATAACGAACTTCTCATTAAAACAAATGCAGACTCTCAACATACATTAAATACTCAAATGATACAAAGATTTCAAAACATTACTAATTATATAATTACAGAACAAGCAAAATTACAAATCATAGTAAAATCAATTAAAAACTATGCTCGAATCGAACAACAACTCTTTCAAAGTCAATTCTATTTTTCGATGCAATCCCAAATTCAAATACTTAACGACCATGTAGACGCAATTATAAATTCAATCTAATTAGCAAAATTAGGAGTATTATCTAAACACATACTCACTAAAACAGAATTAAAACTAGGTAAAAGTTGTTTGAATAACCAATTGAATCTACTTAACGATGAACACATTTATGAAATACTACAACTTAAAGCTTATTTCAACAATAAGCTTAATACTAATACTAACATAGTATTCGCAATTCAAATCCCACAAATACCCTCAGATACGTTTAAAACATTACGTTTAAGACGCCTACCCGAAAACAATAAAATCATCAAACCTTCATCCAATAACCTTTTATACAATCCTAAGCAATTTACAAACATAGAAAAACCTTGCAACCAAATAGAATCAATCTATTTATGTAATCCACACTAACTTCAAAATACTTCAATCAATGTGAAATTAATATCACCGTGAATAAACCTGCAAAATGCCTATTACACCGAACTATGGAAAACAACTTCATAGAAGAAGTTGAAGATAATCATATCATAGCCTATACGGACCACCAATAAATATATCAAATACATGTGGAAAGAACATAACTAACTTCATTGGAAAAATTTATATAACCTTTCAAAACTGCCAAATCAACATTAACAACATATTATAAGGAACCATATTCAAATCAACTACAAATATTCAATTAGAACAAGTAATCTACAACACAATGAAAATAACGCAATTATTCAACATATCTGACTTCGATGTACTACAAGGTCAAAATATAGAAAACTTCAATGGATTAGAGCTCTTACGAACTCAACATATAATCCATATGGGATCAAATATTATTGCTCTTATTATACTAATTAAAACCTGCTTATCTTATATAATTTACAGACGTTCTAAGAAAGCTAAAACACTTAAACCTACAGCACCACCAGTAACTTATACACCCACTGCTGTTGAATTATTTAAGGATGCCAGCAAAACCAGTATCCAGTCTTTGACCATCCTAAACCCTGATCTTAAGGAGGGAGGAGTCATATATCCTGGTATAGCATCCTAATTATATAAATAACCAAGCAACATCATTTTACCTAGGTAAACAAATATTTGTCAACATCCGATCGAAGTCAATATAACCAAACAACGTCATTTTACTTAGCAAAACAAATATTTGTCAACATACGATCGAAGTCAATACTCATCATTATTTTTGGAATGTTTGGAAGAAATATCAAATAGTATAAAACCAGACACATCATTCAGCTCACTAATTGCTTTTGACATATGTTCGCCAACTTACGTTCCACGTGATTAAGTGTCATAATCGAAATATTATTGAAACTATTTAATTATTGTACTTATAAATAAAATATTGTTTTTGTAACTTCGTATTAAATTGTGTAATTTGGAATTAAAATAAAGATTGTATTTTTTAACACTCAAACGACTGGAACTATAACAGGACAACGTCCGTCGGGTCAGCTAGTATATATATAAATATATATATATATATATATATATATATATATATATATATATAAAGCTAGTATATACATATAGCTATAAAACTCCAGCCATATATATATAAATTATAAGTCTCAGAATATTCGAGTCTTAAAAAAAACAATTTTTATTCACTTTAAACAAATATTACAATTCAATTACAAAATACAAAATTAATTATTTAAATATTGAAAATAGATTACACGCTAGTGTCGTGGAAACATTTAGCTAACGTATGTAAAAACTAATGAATAATGAATGTTAATTTATATCGGTTTATATACTAATTATTAAACAAGTGCATTGGTTCTAAAAATCTGACGGTGCAATTTCTTGGTTTGACGTCAACGGATGTCGATATTGGAAATAACTAATAATGTAAGCAAATATTATTTGTATGTGTTGTCCTATGCTGGGTACCATAACTCTTCCATCCTTAAGAAGGAAGCTTAACCATAAGTGAGTGGTTAGCGACTGATGTTGGCTGAAGTTCCATTTCTGGTGTTGTTGGTCGTATGTAAACTGCTTTTGTTTTGAGTTTCCTGTAGGTGATATAAACTACTATGGCAAAGAGAATTATGATTATAATTACTGCGTTCGTCCCATAATGTAATTGTTGGTGGTATTTTAATAAGTCCAGTTGCTTTGTATTTTCTAAATTTTCCATTTGAAGTACATCAAAGTCTGTTTGATTAGAAATTTGAGTTATTTGTAAATTATTATAAATAATTTGTTCGATTTGGATTGATGATGTGTATGTCATTAATGATCCATAAATGATATTGTTTATGTTAACTTGACATCTGGTGAACGTAATGTAAAGTTGTCCGATGAAATTAGTAATATTTTTACCACATGAATTTGTTATATTGACTGGTTGGTGGGTATAGATTGCTATGTGATTTGGTTCTACTTCTTCTATGAAACTGTCTTCCATAGTTCTTTGAAGTATACATTTTGCTGGTTGGTTATTGAGGATGTTGACTTCGCATTCGTTTGATGATGAATTTTGTAATGTTAATGGATTGCATAGAAATATTTGTTCTATTCTAGTGCAAGGTTTTTCTATAAATGAGTACTGAATAGTTTTATAAAGGATGTAGTTGGTTTTCGGTTTAATGATTTTATTATGTTCAGGTAAAGGTCGTAGTCTTAGGGTTTCATAGGTATTGTTGGATATTTGAGGGATTTGTATTACGAAAATTAAATTGGTATTGTTAAAGTAGGCTTTAAGTTGCAGTAATTCATAAATATGCTCATCGTTTAGTAGGTTGAATTGACTATGGAGAGTTTGTCTGGCTAAAGTTAATTCAGTTTTGGTTAGTATGTGTTTCGATAATATTCCTACTTTTGCTAATGAAATAGAGTTAATTATTGCGTCTAATTGGTCTTTTAACAAAGATATTTGAGATTGCATTGAAAAGTATACTTGATTTCCAAATAGCTGTTGTCCCATGTTTGTGCATGATTTTATTGATTTAATAACTACTGCCAGGTGGGCCTGTTCTGTATTTATAAATTTTGTTATATTCTCGAATCGTTCGATCATGTGTGTATTTAGTTTATGTTGGTCGTTAAGGTTATTTTTGATTAAAAGTGAATTATCCTGGAGTTGCCTGATTTGGTCGTTAATTTGTAAAGCGTCGTCGTTATTCATGTTTCCTGTAATTTTTTTGATTATGTCTCCTAGTCCGTTTATTAATCCTCTTTTATATCGGGGTTTGATTTTTAAACTATCTATTTTGTTTCCTAGGTCGATTAGTTGGTTTTGAAGGTGCTTGGGATTATAGAAGAGGGTATGGTTTAGTTCTAAGTTTTCTAGGGTGTTCTTAATATTATCGTAAGCTATTTCTATGTTCGTAATGTTAACTATATGGATTAAGTTATTAAAGTGTGTAATTATTCTAGTGGGTCCGAGATTCAAAGCGAGTAGCCCTTTGGTATGCGTGAGGTCATGATATTCTATATGTTGGCTTGTAGTGAACACGAATCTGTAATTAAGAAATTGATTTCCTTAATTTTAGTTTGCCAACGTGATATTTTCGTTTCTTATCGGTATTAAAAGTCATTCTATTTTGTTTAGTGGCTTTGACACGATCGTAGGCGGCTTTTAGTTTAGTGTTTCTTTGATTGGTTTTAACATAGACTGTACCGTTGATATCTGGAGGTTCGTTTCTTGTTGTGTTAAGTTTGTCCTGTTTGGTTTCTAATTTCTGTTTCTGTTTGTCGATTATATCGTTAATGAGTTTTGTTTCTATTTGTCTTTCTAAGTTGTAGTCGGTAATCGCATTTTTTGATGGTTTTAGAATTGTAGTTTCTCGTAGTCCGTGAATAATTTCGAAAGGGGTATGTTTTGTGGATGTGTGGATGGAATTATTGTAGGTTAAGGTTGCTAGTTCTAGGAGTTCTTTCAGGGCTGCTTTAGGTTTTTGTAGTTTAAGTATACGCATGGTTTCCAATATTGTCGAGTGCAATCGTTCAACTGGTGAGTTGCCTGTTGAGGATCTGGCGGCGGTAGTATGATTTTCTATGTTGTACATTTTTATGAATTCTTTAAACTGAAGGTTTTCGAATTCTAGCCCAGGGTCATGTATAATTTTACGTGGAATTCCGTGTCTAGTTAGGAATTGGCGGAATCCTGATAAAGTTTCTAGACCGTTTTTGAAGGGTAGTGTTATTAGTTCGCAGTTTTTTGAAAATTTGTCAAGGATAGAAAGAATTGGTTGCTTTTCAATGAATAGGTAGTCTAAGTGTAGTATTTCAAAAGGTCGTGTAGCTTGTTCAGTTGCAATATGTTTTAATTGAAGAGGGTGACGTTCATATTTTGCTTTTGCGCAAACATCGCATGAGTTGATATACGTGTTTATTTTTGACTTGATATTATCGAAATAATATCGTCTTTTTAAGTGTTGCAGGGTTTCGTTCACTCCTCTGTGGATAGATAAGTCATGATATTGTTTTATTAAGTTTGATTGTTCGTCAATGTCCTCGATATCTGTTAAAATTTTCATGCAACGAATAAGTTTATACTTAGAGAAGTATTGTTGGTAAATTTTGTTTAATTTATTAAAAGTTTGATCATCTGTAAGTATTGCGTTTAGCGAATTAGGATGGAAGTATTCTTTAAATATTTTTATTAAATTTTGTTCATTAGAAAGTAACATCTCTATTGTCGTTCGTTTGCGTGTTTTGAAAAAGGTTTCGAGTGTAATGTTATTTTTGAGAGTTATGTCGATTACGTATTGATTTGAAAATTCGTTTAATACGCGTTCTGATATGGGGATTTCTGAGTTAATGTTTTCGTCGGCTGAATGTTGAGTAGAGACTTCAACATCTAGGGATTGGTTCTCTGTGTCTAGATTATTTATTTCCGGGACCTGAATTCGTGAAAGCGCGTCAGCATTTGCGTTTTGTTTACCAGGCTTGTAGTCAATGTTGAAATTAAAGTCTGAGAGTTTTATTCTCCATCGTAATAGTTTTGAATTTGGTTCTTTTAGAGAGAATACCCATTTTAAAGGTTTATGGTCAGTTAGGATATTGAATTTTTGTCCATAAAGATACGGTCTGAATTGCTTGCATGCCCAGACAATTGCTAGGAGTTCCTTTTCGATCGTGCTATAGTTGCATTCACTTTTGTTCAGTGTGCGGGAAGCGTAGCATATGGGTTTGTCTTGTCCAACTGGTCCTTGAGATAAGACAGCTCCTATTGCATAGTTACTCGCGTCTGTCGTTAGTATGAATGTTTTATCGAAATCAGGGTATTGTAGTATTGGGTCTCCTAATAGCAAGGTTTTGCAATATTCAAAGCATTCTGTATACTTGGGGTCTTTGATGTTGATTGTAGTTCCTTTCTTCAGACATTCCGTCATGGGTTTCGTTATTTTCGCAAAATTGGGTATGAACTTACGGTAGTATCCTATTAAGCCCAGAAATGACTTTATTTCCGTTACCGTTCTTGGAATAGGGAAATTTTTGATTGTCTGTATTTTTTTTGGGTTTGGTTTTATTCCGTCCGTAGTTACAATGTTTCCTAGGAATTCAATCTCTTTATGGAGGAATTCACATTTGTCGAGTTGTGTCTTGAAGTTAAAATGTCGTAGTTTATCAAACACTTGTTTTAGTTTTTCTATGTGTTCTTGTAAGGATGACGAGAAGATAATTATGTCGTCCATGTAAACTAATACATTCTTTCCTATGTGTTCTCTAAGCATGTTATCCATGACTCGTTGAAATGTCGCAGGTGCGTTTTTTAGTCCGAATGTCATGCGCGTGAACTCATAATGTCCATTGTCAACTGAGAAGGCAGTTTTTGCTATGTCGTTTTTATCCATCTCGATTTGGTGGAAGCCTGAAGCTAAATCGAGGGTTGTGAAATACTGACATCTCCCTAGTTTGTCTAGTATGTCCGTTATGTTGGGAAGGGGATATCGGTCGTCAATTGTTTTTTCGTTCAACTTTCTATAATCAATGACTAGGCGCCATTTCTTTTTTCCTGAGGCATCGGCTTTTTTACTGACTATCCAAATTGGTGAAGACCAAGGAGAATTGGATGGTCGTATTATGTTTTTTTCTAGCATTTCATTTATTTGTCGCGTTACTTCCTCTTTGTGAATATGGGGGTACCTATATGATTTTGTATAAATGGGAATGTCGTTAGTCGTCTCGATTTTATGTTTTATTTCAGATGTAAAATTCATCTGCTGGTCGGTTGTGTAGAATATGTCTCGATATTCAGCGCATAATTCTAGTAATTTTGACCTTTCTTCATCGTTAAGGTGATTAGTCCGTAAGTTTTCCAAAGCGAAGTGATAGTCGTAGTTATGAGGATGTTCATTTGAAATCATGTTGATTTCCTGATAATTGTTTAACTGTTCGCAACGTATTGGTTGGGTTAAAATAAAAGATTGGGTTAGGTCCGTTTCGTTTGCTACTAAGATTTGGGCCTTAAAATTTGTGGAGGTGTAAATGCCTAAACGATTTGAGTGTCGTTCAGTTTAATAGGGGATATGAATACATCTCCGTTTTTAACGTTAGTGGGTAGGGTAATTAGTCGTTGTTCATGTGGGTCCAAATTAAAGATTTGGGATTGGAGTATAGGTTTATATAGCAATTTATTTGTAATGTTTCCAAAGGTGATGGTGTTAGCTTGATAGTTAAGTCGAGCGTTGAGTTTGCGTAAAGTTTCGTTCCCAATGAGCCCGTCGAAGAAATGATGAAATTTGAACACTAAGAATTCCAAGGGTTGTTGATTATTTAGTTGTGATAAATAATCTACTTGGATTTTCTGATTGATTAAATGTTCCCGCAGGGCAGTTTTTACAGTTATGTCTGTGGGTATGAGTTGGAAATTTGAGGTATGTTTAGGGTCGATGAAATTGTTATCGGCTCCAGTGTCTATCAAGAATTTTAGGTGATCAATTTTGATGTAGGGGAGAGTTCCGTTAGTTTTGTGGTAGTTTAGTTCAAATAGTCCGGCGGTCTCGATGTAGAGGCATTTGTCGGAAAATTTTCATCTATGTTATCGCTAAAATTTCTGTTGTAGTTCTCGTTATGGTTATGTTCTAACGTTGGTTCGTAGTTATCTTGGGAGTCATAGATATTTTGATATTCGTCAACTTCGTATTGTTGTGAATATCGAATATCGTATTGTTGGTTATAATCGTAGTCATAAGGCACTTGTTGTTCATGGTCTACGTTAAAAAGTTCTTTAGACGTAAAGTTTGGGGGTCCCGATGGTCTAAATGAATTATTAGGTGTGTTATGGAATATTTGTTTGGTATGCCCTGAACTGGTGTCCATGGGTGTAGGTCTATATGGAGGTCTTTGTTGTTGTTGGTTTTGATTTTGTTGTGCGAACATGGGTCTGTTCGGCTGTATAGGTCTATAATGATTATTTTGCGTGAAAGGATTTGGTTTGTGCGTTTGTTGGGGGTATGATTGTTGTGGGTTTCTATACATTGGAGAATTGTGTATAGGTCTTGGATTGTTTTGGTAGTTAGGGGTATAATTAAATTTGGGTTGTCGTAAAGGTATTGATTGTGAGTTTTGTCTAAACTGATGATGGTTTGTTTGAGGTTTACTGTAACTAGTTCTGTTTCTGTCCATGCTTGATTGTTGCATGCTTAATTCGTTCAAGCATACATCATAAGCTTCTTTGATATCTTTAGGTCTATTGGCTCTGACTATATATCCTAGTTTTGGATCTAGTCCAGCAATAAATGATTTCAGAACGATAGACAAGTAAACTTCGTTTTGCCCTAATCGGTATTCTATAGATTTTGAGGTATCTACAGAACTAAGTAGAGCTGTTTGTAAGTCGGCAATTTCAGCGTAATACATTTCTAGCGTTTTATTACATTGTGAAATTGTATTGAGTTTGTGTAAAATGGTTTCGACTGTTCGTCTGTCTGAAAACTGTGTGCTCAGATGATTTTTAATTGTTGTCCAATTATTTGGGTCGCCTACTGAAATTAAAATTTCGTTTGCTTTCCCAATGATCTTTGTTCTGACTAAATCGATTAATAGATCCTCGTTTTGGTTAGCTGTTGAAATAGCTCTATCCGCGTTTCGAATGAATCTTTCCAGAGTACCAGGGGTACCATCGAAAGGTGTCATCATTTTGATTAAGTCTATTGTTGTAATGTGCGACATTTTAGAAATATTATCGATACTGTTATTAATTGAATTATTTTTTATTGGGGTATAGATTTGATTTATTTGGATTTGATTTAGTTTACTTGTTATTTCTTCAATTGTATCTGTTACGTATGGTGTAATTGAATATATAGAGTCAGTGTCTGAGTCTATAGTTTGAGAATCTAATTGTTGTGTCGACGTACTAGCGACACTTAGATTAGCTGGTAACAATAAGTCTTTGTTAACAATGTTTTTATTTGTTATTCGTGATTTGGGGAATTTAGGCATTAGAGGATTTCATTCAGTAATCAAAAGAAAAAAATGTACTTACAGTTGAATTATGAACGATTTCCACACCATGTTTTAACAAATAGGTTTCCAATCAATTTTCTCGATATTCGTAATGAATTACCACTTGTTTCGATATGCTGTCGAAGTGAAAATTACCAGACCACAGTGTTGCTTTTAGTTCCAAATTGTTTCCAGAAGTTGCTGAGTTATAATAAATTTTTTTGATTGTAGGTTCGTCCCGAAGAATTGAAATTCACCCGTTATAAGTCGATTTTTGTACTTTAAACGTTGGACGTGGTAGTGTCGAAGTTTCTACACTATCCTATCGGCTGCGCCAATTATAAGTCTCAGAATATTCGAGTCTTAAAAAAAACAATTTTTATTCACTTTAAACAAATATTACAATTCAATTACAAAATACAAAATTAATTATTTAAATATTGAAAATAGATTACACGCTAGTGTCGTGGAAACATTTAGCTAACGTATGTAAAAACTAATGAATAATGAATGTTAATTTATATCGGTTTATATACTAATTATTAAACAAGTGCATTGGTTCTAAAAATCTGACGGTGCAATTTCTTGGTTTGACGTCAACGGATGTCGATATTGGAAATAACTAATAATGTAAGCAAATATTATTTGTATGTGTTGTCCTATGCTGGGTACCATAACTTATATATATATATATATATATATATATATATATATACTAGCTGACCCGACAGACGTTGTCCTGTCTTAACTATGAATATTGAATTCGAATTGGTATAATTAATAAATAATAATAATTATTCCAAAAACATATTGTTTATTATTCTAATGCTTTATGATACACAACATTCTTAGTTTTATTTTCTAGCGACTTCATCAATTGTTGGCGCATTAAAACGTCTTGCGTGTTGTCACTTCTTTCTGCTTTTGGCAATTTACCGAGCTACAAATGTACTTTAAGCCATTTCAATTGAAAGCTGCTAACGTATTTTGCATCAGGCACGTGGTGGTAAAAGTATATTGTATTTCAAAATACTTACCTTGAAACTTGGCCTAAATTTTACTCGAATAACTTTTGTTGCACCAAATGACGTCATTTGAAACCAATTATTTTATTGCTCGATGAGTAAAAAAATGATTAGAATCTGTCCCAGTTCCCGAAACCAATGAATTTAGTGGCTCTTCTGGCGGTACCAATCGCGCCAATTTGACTTGACCGTTCACGCAACACAATCCAGGGGCTTCATTTTTAATCTTAAATGCCTTTCAATATTGACACACAACGTTCATTGGTCCAATAGCAACGATTTGCTGTGAACTGTAATCGATTTCCACATTATAATTAAATGCAGCTCGATTTGGTTAAACGCAACATTTCTCTGTTGTTGATTTCGATTCCATCGATTCCGTTCAACTTCAATCCGCATTTCGCGTTGCTCGTCAGTTTGGCTTTCTCTTGTGTATCTTTCACTTCTAGCTTTTCGAGTTCTGCGACTTAAGTTTGTACATCTAATTGCTGGCATTTTTTAAAACAAAAATTCATTTGAAAAAAATAATTCGTTACGCAGAAGCTGCTTTAACTTAGCGAATTTCCTAAGAGTACATAAATCACTCTCTGGCAATCATAATTTTAGTGTGATCAAATTGAAATATAATATATCTGATATGATTTAAGTATTTGCAAAAATTAAATTTATTAATAGCTAAAATAGAACGATATATAACGATTATTGTTTATAGTTACTATGGAAACGACAATGAAAATTGACATTTTAAAATTAAAACAAAATTTTAATAAAGTAATTTTATAGAATTTCATCCAAATAGGTTGATCCGTTTAGGACCCGGTCCAATTGTTTTCAAACCATCCAGGACCATTGACATATACACACGAAATTTCATCCAAATTGGTTCACCGTTTAGGAGGAGTTAGGTGACAAACACGTACAGATAAATATATATATATATATATATATATATATATATATATATATATATATATATATATATATATATATATGTATATATATATGCATATATATATATATATATATATATATATAGTTTCTACTTAAGCTAAAAAAAGTCCACAGGCACAAACAAATATATATATATATATATATATATATATATATATATATATATATATATATATATATATATATATATATATATATATATATATATATATATTTTAGCGTACCAAGCGGATACGAATACATGAAATGCAAACCAATAACATTTTTAACATGGGATCCTATACTTTAAACATAAATTTTTTTATTTTTACCGGTGTAGAGTATTAAGTTTCTACTTAAGCTAAAAAAAGTCCACAGGCACAAACAAATATATATATATATTGTGACGGTAGTTTCACCACCTTGGAATCAACAAGGTGATGACTAGCCGACAAATTGTAGCACCAATTCGAAACAAACAAAAATTATGTTGGGCGCCAGGTTTTTTCTGAGTACCACTCACGATTATACTAACGGCAACTCGTCAACCCTTAATCTGGGTGGCAGGTTAAAAAGGTAGACACTCGTCTGATTACGGATGATCGAATACAATAAAAAAAATTAAACAACAGAATTACGAAACAAAAATAAATTATTTATTCACGATAACAAAAAAAAATTAATTCAAAGAAAAACAAATACTTTAATTAACGGAAATAAATAATAATTTGGTTACAATACCGTTTTAAATCGAATTAATGAACAACAACAAAAAATAACCGAATTCAATAACAACAAAAAAAAATAACTACAGTAAAAAAAATTACATAAATTCGGTACCAGAACGTGTTTACGTGAATCGATTTTTAAAAAAAAAAAACAAAAAAAAATAATGAAATTAAACAATTCGAGAAACTAAAAATTAAATTTATTCCGCAAGAACGATTAAAACGAAATTACCTCACATAAACACGCTCACACGCAAAAAAAAATAACCAAACCTCGCTCGTATTAACGTTTCGATAAAACAAAGAAATATATCCAAAAAAATCACGATTAAAATTTACAAAAAAAATGCAATAATGTTCAACAGATCGACAAAAATAGTAGTTTCGCAGTTTAAAACAAAATATCGTATTAACAATTCGTCAATTACGCTACGATACGAATCGTACGGCTTTCGAAATAAGAATCTTTTGTCCCTCGCAAAGTCCGTCACAAGAAAACAAACAAAACAACACACAAATAACACTGTTTTTTCACATTTTTTAAATTCCTAAAATTTGTTTGTCACTAAATGTTTTAAATTTTAACACCAGGACCGGATTTAGAATTATTAACATTTTACAATATTCACTTGATTTGCTAACTTGGTAATGTGGATGATGCTATTTTGTTTTTCACCACCCATCATTAATTCATCCAATATCCAAGTATGCTTTTTCAAGTATCGTAAAATATTCTTCAAATATCGAACTCACATACACCTCCAACATTTCGATCCAACAACTCAACACAACGACGTACTATTTCCAATGTTAATAATTCATTATCCTTGTTATCCATCGTATTACAGAAATATAAACTTGCATATTGTTTATAAACATTTTTTTAATTCATCCGTTCAACGAAACGAGTCCCAAAACAAAACTTAACGATCACCAGTTTAACAAGTTCATAATACAGGCCTGTTAATTTAGCCTTAAAAATACAGCAACTGTTGACGAGCAGTAGTGAATGTTACAGACCTCCATACAAATAGTCGGCTCCTCGTACACCATTCCAACCTCCATGTCGACGATCGATGATTGAGCGAGATCGGTAGTTATTTAATGCGTGCGAACTTAAAAAAATAAAATAAATAAATACAAATAATTATAATTAATGTCGACAGCGACATCGGATTTCGAAGCCGTTCTCTTCGTTTCTGGCCCGGTGTCCTTCGGCACCAGCGACCAGTCGCGTCGAATCCACGAAAAATATCCAAAAAAAATAAAAAATAAATAAAGACATTCATCGAACGGTTGAACACTTTTCAACCGTTACAATATATATATATAAATATAAAATTCTAAATTAAATTAAATTATCAATTATATTAAAATTCTAAATATCTCTGTTCACATTAAAAAATGATCATATAATAAATTGTAGCAAAAATGGGAATGTAGCAGAAATGGATTGGAAGAAAATTGTAGCAAACATGATTTTCTACAACTTTACTCCTTACACATTTTTCGACTGTTCTAATATTAAGAGATATATTTTATATTTTATGTTTGTTTTTAACGTACCAAGCGGATACGAATACATGAAATGCAAACCAATAACATTTTTAACATGGGATCCTATACTTTAAACATAAATTTTTTTATTTTTACCGGTGTAGAGTATTAAGTTTCTACTTAAGCTAAAAAAAGTCCACAGGCACAAACAAATATGCAATGATTCCGATACTCGACAAAAACAAAAAAAATATATTGGTAAACGATATTACTAAATATTTTGTAATTGGAACAACACGCACGTTTTTGTTTAAAGAAAAGAAAAAAAAAATTTAATTAAACACAAGTTTTTACGAAACAAAAAAAAACCTGATTTTATTGCTTTAAAAAAAAAAAGATTATCTAATTTCTTTTTCAACAATTATTTTAATTCTTTTTCACACAATGTTAAATTTCGAATTACTTGATCAAATTACTTGTACAAATTCCAACTTTAACTTGATCTGGATTGAACAACAATTATTTACTTTGAACTAATTAGACAATACTTGATTTCAACTTTGATATTAAACTTTGATACTAATCGCACAATGATCGATTTAAAAAAACTGAACGAATCGCACAATGGCCGATTTAAAACTGATTTGAATCGACACTGGTCACGGTTTATATACCCACCATGGGTCGTTCTAGAATATGATTGTTTTTATGAATAAATATTATGTTTTTGACAATATATTTTTGCATGGAGGCTTCTAGAATATTTAGTATATCAACACCCATGGACGTAGTCGGAGTGTTCAGACTATTTATAAAATTAATTAAAAATTATACCTCTCCTTGGGTTTGACCCATAGTCATACCCCGCTTGGTTGATATTCAAGCAGTGACTTAATGCTCACGGCCAGTGTCAATTTAAAATCTATACACAAGTTGTATGATACATTCATAACTGTAAGCTAGCTTACTTTTGTTTACAAAAATTATCTTGTTTTTACAAAATTATTTATTTGTGATCTGTTTTTGTTATTTTGTAAAACATTCAATTTGTATAACTTTTGATTCTCTTAAATTAAATTATATGCAATAATTTTTTTCAATTTTTGATTTTTTCTTTCTAAATAGAAAAACTTTAAATCAAAAGTATCTATTAATCTTATTATCATTTTTCGACTAAAAAAAAAACTTAGTTTAAGAAATAAATAAATAAATCGAGCTACATTATTTTCTTTTTGTACTTCTTTCAAAAAAAAAACTCCTTCTTTTTGCAAGGAGAAAAATATTATTTTGTTAAATATTTTTCGTAATATTTTACTTTCATAATTAAAATGTGTGTTGGATCAAAAAAATTATTCTTAATAATTTTCATTACAATATATATATATATATATATATATATATAAACCCTACACCACTGTAATGTCCCATCCCTCAGGAGTAATATAATTTATAATCACTCTTTGTTACTTCTCCGTTTCCTGGCCATCTTATTTCACTCTAGCCTACTATATTGATACTATTGTGTTTCATCTCCATTATCAAATTGTCAAGTTTTCCACTCTTATTTAACGTTCTGACATTTCAAGTACCAATTCGCAGGTCGTTTTTAGATTTATTCAAACTACTACTATTGCTGTTACTATTGTGGTTATTTTCTGTTTTGGGTTCATTTTTGGTTGTATTATTTTCATGGGAATTTCTTACTTGAATTGTTTTGTTATTAACAGTTTCATCATTGTTCGTATTATAGCTAGTGTATTGGTCAGTTTTCTTATTCTCAGTTTTATTAAAGTTTTGTTTTTCGAAGTCGTAGTCCTTTTGTTTCTTTTTAGCTGTGGTTATCCTGGGCAACATACAGCAGTGGGATGCCATTACCTTCTGCCGGATGTTGTCCTTGTGTGCGTTTTCTATTATTTTTATTGGCTGACTTTTCTGGCTTTGGTTTTGGGAAAGAAAAAAGAAGACACGTTGTTTTTCTGCGGTTGATTCGGATTAATTCCAGAAAAACGGAAAACGGAAAAACCAGTGGTTCTGTTTGCTCTATTACGTATTGCAAATAATGATTTGTGCAGTTGTTGATCCCAGTTTTTATGTTCTTGATCCAACAAATGTAATCGTAACAACTTCTTTAATTCCTGGTTCTGGCGTTCCGTGGGGTTGGCTCTTGGATGGTATATTGGTGTAGTCCATATTTCTGTGTTCCATTCTCTGTTCACTGCTTTCCATTCTTTTGATCTGAACTGGGGACCATTATCACTAAGTACTGCTCTTGGATATCCATAACGACTAAATACTTCGTCTTTCAGTACTTGGGCTATCTTCGAGGTCGACGTGGCCCCCAATGGAAATGCTTCGATCCATCTAGTGAAAAGATCAGTCACAACCAATATATTTGTCTTTCCACGTGATGTGCGTGGGTATGGACCCATCAAGTCGATGCTGACTACCTCCCATGGTGAAGTAGGTCTTCGACTTCTCATTGCTGTACTTGGTTTCTTATTCAGTGGCTTTACTCTAGCGCACACGTGTCACACCCTTTTACATATCTGCGTATGTCATCTTGCATCCCATACCAGTACACGCGGTTACGGATTTGATGATACGTTTCTCTCCATCCAGGGTGTGCCGCTTCATCACTGTCGTGATATTTCCTCAGAAAACCAAGTCGGCGTTCTTCGAGAACCACTGGCACTTCTTGTACCATCTGTTGACTATGGTACCAGAGGATCCCGTCAGCTACGGTGTAGTTAGCTCTTGTTCTGTCCACTCGTCGACGTAGATTGCTTCTCAGTGGACTATTGTTATCTACGATGTATCTTCTGATGGCAGTCACATCACGATCTTCATCCTGCCATCGTCGAATATCATCAAGTGTGGGTGTTTCCACTTCGATGACGTTGAGGGTTATTGGTGTTTTTGCCCTCTTTTCAATCACCCACTCTGGAATGTCCTCCACTTCTTCGTCTTCAGCCTTGCCCTGTGGTTGTCTGGACAAGGAGTCGGCGGCTTGATTATCTTTTCCGGGGACGTGAATTATTTCATAATCATAGGCTCCCAATGCTAATGCCCATCTTGTCAATTTTGCTCGACTATCTTTAGTTTTGTTCAGCCATTGGAGCGCTGCATGATCTGTGTATAATTTAAAATGTCTTCCTTCAAGATATCCTCGAAACTTCCTCAATGCCCAGATTATCGAGAGACATTCCTTTTTTGTAGTGGCGTATTTTCTTTCTGTGGGTCCAAGTTTCTTGCTGGCGTAGTTTATTATTCGTCTTGTCTTGCCATCATCTTCTATTTGAAACAATATTGCACCCAGTCCGACGTCACTAGCATCCGTATTTAAACAAAATGTCTTCTTAAAATCTGGGTGTGCTAGTTTCGGTGCATTCACAATCGATGATTTCAGATTTTCGAACGCCTTCTGATGCAATGTTAGCCAGCGCCACTTTATGTTCTTTTTGAGCATTTCGCTCAGAGATGCAGCTATATCTTCGTAGTTCTTCACGAAGCTCCTGTACCAACCACATAATCCCAAAAATTGTCGTAATTGTCTTCGTGTTCTTGGTACAGGGTGATTACTGATAGCTTCATTCTTCTCTTCCTCTCTGTCAATGCCGTCTTCGCTCAAAATATGTCCCAGGTATTTGACTTTGTTGCTGCCAATGACACATTTGCTTGGTTTACAAGTTAATCCATGTTGTTCTAGTCTTTCAAGTACAAGATCCAGGTGATGTAAATGTTCCTTGACTGATCGACTGTAGATTAATATGTCATCCAGGTAAACTTGACAGAAATCTTCGATGTATCCAGATAGTACTTCGTTCATTAAGCTCTGGAACGTAGCTGGCGCATTCTTCAATCCAAACGGCATGACGCGAAATTGATAGAGACCTCTTGGGGTGGTAAATGCTGTGTATTCTTTCGATTGTGGCTCCATCTCAATTTGCCAATAACCAGTCTGAAGGTCCAATGTAGAAAATATTTTGGCTCCATTGACTTTTCTCAACATCTCTTGCAGATCTGGAATCGGAAACGCATTGCTCTTTGTGATATCATTCAATTTTCTGTAATCGACGCACAATCGAAAAGTACCATCTTTCTTCTTCGGCAATACGACGGGTGCGGCCCAAGGCGATGTGGATGGTTCTATAATGCCATCGCCTTCCATCTCTTCAATCATCTCTTCTAATACCCGTTGCTTCTCATTGTTGTACGGGTATGGTCGTAATTTAATGGGGGAATTCTTCGTAATCTCAATCTTGTGTGTGATCGTTTTTGTCCTTCCAACTTTGCCGAAAACGCTCGGATGTCGCCGAATGACATCTTTTAACTGCTCTTGGTTCTCAAGGAGTTTTATTTGTAACTCGCCCAATGCGTTGTTAATTGTTGCCACTTCTCTATGGGCTCCATCTGGTTTTCTCCATGCAATGCGGACTCTCTTATCACACCCCAAGTAAATTATACCACTCCGGTAATCGATGCTCACACCATTTTTTGTTAAAAATTCATGACCAAGTATTAATTGATTCCGTAGGCCAGGTACAACCATTACTTCAACATTGAACTTCATTCTTGATATCATCACATTCATGCACATTTTTCCAAGAATTCTGAAAGTATTATTGCTTGTGGCTCCACTCCCTGCACTATCTCTGACAGGGTGCCATTTTCCAATACTTCTTGCCAATTCTTCGCTGATAAAATTGTGTGATGCTTGACTATCGATCAGTGCCAATATTGATCTTCCACGCACATCAACTTCCACAATTGGCCCATTCTGGTGTGAGTTCTTGGTCTCCATTGTTGTCAAATGAACCGGTAATTGTTGGTGTTCACGCCGATGTTGTGTGGTTTTGTGGAGGTTAATATTTTCTTCAGAACCAATCTCCTCCATTATTGATCCTGGCTCTTCGTCCAGTGTTCGAACCGTGGTGCGTAACTCGTCCACTGATCTTGGATTCGAAATTTTTACTAGTGGACGTATGTTGTTGCGTAATAAATTTAATATTATGGGCACCACGTCATCAATGTTCCTATCGGCGTGCACTCTTCTGAATAGCTGCACCTTCATGTTGACGAACGCTTCTGTCTTCATTCCTGTGGGTTGGGAAACGGTCATCAATTCCAGTTCGGCTTTGGCTTTCCTTCCTATACTGTTGAAGAAACTCTCCAGTTGCCATTTCCACTCATCGAAGGTGTAGCCCAACCCACGATTCATCAATGCCCAATCTCTGGCTGGTCCTGTTAATTTTTTTGTGACCATCTCAATCCAACAATCTACGGGCAGATGCGTTTGTCGTAGTAATGCCGTTGCTCTGTTCAAAAAAACTACTGGATCTTCGGCCGGTCTACCACTGAACTCCGGCATGATGGACAGAAGCGTCGTTGTGTCCAATGCGGCGGAGCGAATGACTGTATTCACTTCTTGTGGATCAATACGCATGTCTCGTAGTTGCTGTGTTTGATTCTGTTCGATCCGTATAATGTCATCCACGACTTTATTGTATTGTTCATTCATTTTCGTTTCCATGCCATCAAGTCGTGTGGTTACGTTGCTTTTTATGCCATCGATTTGTGTGCGGGTTACAGCGACATCGGCTTGGATGTTCGTGATCTCAGCTTTCACAGCCTCGACGTCAGTGCTTATTTGGCTGATACGTCGTACGCACACTTCTCTTATGTTCTCCATTCGCTCCGACAAGACCTCTTTCAGCTCTTGTTGGACTTGTTGCATTATACTTAATGTCTGTTCGCTCACTCTTTCTTCAGATTCCTGAAGTCGATTTCCAAGTCGCTCATCCATCCGTTCTTCAGATCCTTTGAGTTGGTCGGCCATCTTCTCCAATCGATCACCCATTCTCTCATCCAAATTCTTGAAGTTGGACATTATTGTCGCAAACATCATTTCCATTGTCGCAGCAGCTGGCTCTTCCGGGTTGGAAACCACACTTCTACGCCGTTCTGATGTGGGAATGAGTGGTCCTTGAGTCTTTGACGTCGGTGTTCCTTGTTGCCTAGATTGGTGCTCCTCCCATCTTGCCTGTAAGACCTCTCTAGTGCCAGTGCTGTCCAGCCCTTCGGCCTCCATCATCTCACGCAATCGTGGCATGGGGATGCTGCGGCTTGCCATTGTAATTCTTTTCTTCTTCCGTACGTCTCCTGGTCCTGTCACGGTCGCCACTTGTCGCGGTATCCTGGCTCTCTTTATCCTCAAAGGAGCGCTGCCCGAACCTGCAATGATTCCGATACTCGACAAAAACAAAAAAAATATATTGGTAAACGATATTACTAAATATTTTGTAATTGGAACAACACGCACGTTTTTGTTTAAAGAAAAGAAACAAAAAATTTAATTAAACACAAGTTTTTACGAAACAAAAAAAAACCTGATTTTATTGCTTTAAAAAAAAATGATTATCTAATTTCTTTTTCAACAATTATTTTAATTCTTTTTCACACAATGTTAAATTTCGAATTACTTGATCAAATTACTTGTACAAATTCCAACTTTAACTTGATCTGGATTGAACAACAATTATTTACTTTGAACTAATTAGACAATACTTGATTTCAACTTTGATATTAAACTTTGATACTAATCGCACAATGATCGATTTAAAAAAACTGAACGAATCGCACAATGGCCGATTTAAAACTGATTTGAATCGACACTGGTCACGGTTTATATACCCACCATGGGTCGTTCTAGAATATGATTGTTTTTATGAATAAATATTATGTTTTTGACAATATATTTTTGCATGGAGGCTTCTAGAATATTTAGTATATCAACACCCATGGACGTAGTCGGAGTGTTCAGACTATTTATAAAATTAATTAAAAATTATACCTCTCCTTGGGTTTGACCCATAGTCATACCCCGCTTGGTTGATATTCAAGCAGTGACTTAATGCTCACGGCCAGTGTCAATTTAAAATCTATACACAAGTTGTATGATACATTCATAACTGTAAGCTAGCTTACTTTTGTTTACAAAAATTATCTTGTTTTTACAAAATTATTTATTTGTGATCTGTTTTTGTTATTTTGTAAAACATTCAATTTGTATAACTTTTGATTCTCTTAAATTAAATTATATGCAATAATTTTTTTCAATTTTTGATTTTTTCTTTCTAAATAGAAAAACTTTAAATCAAAAGTATCTATTAATCTTATTATCATTTTTCGACTAAAAAAAAAACTTAGTTTAAGAAATAAATAAATAAATCGAGCTACATTATTTTCTTTTTGTACTTCTTTCAAAAAAAAAACTCCTTCTTTTTGCAAGGAGAAAAATATTATTTTGTTAAATATTTTTCGTAATATTTTACTTTCATAATTAAAATGTGTGTTGGATCAAAAAAATTATTCTTAATAATTTTCATTACAATATATATATATATATATATATATATATATATATATATATATATATATATATATATATATATATATATATATATATATATATATATATATATATATATAAACCCTACACCACTGTAATGTCCCATCCCTCAGGAGTAATATAATTTATAATCACTCTTTGTTACTTCTCCGTTTCCTGGCCATCTTATTTCACTCTAGCCTACTATATTGATACTATTGTGTTTCATCTCCATTATCAAATTGTCAAGTTTTCCACTCTTATTTAACGTTCTGACATTTCAAGTACCAATTCGCAGGTCGTTTTTAGATTTATTCAAACTACTATTGCTGTTACTATTGTGGTTATTTTCTGTTTTGGGTTCATTTTTGGTTGTATTATTTTCATGGGAATTTCTTACTTGAATTGTTTTGTTATTAACAGTTTCATCATTGTTCGTATTATAGCTAGTGTATTGGTCAGTTTTCTTATTCTCAGTTTTATTAAAGTTTTGTTTTTCGAAGTCGTAGTCCTTTTGTTTCTTTTTAGCTGTGGTTATCCTGGGCAACATACAGCAGTGGGATGCCATTACCTTCTGCCGGATGTTGTCCTTGTGTGCGTTTTCTATTATTTTTATTGGCTGACTTTTCTGGCTTTGGTTTTGGGAAAGAAAAAAGAAGACACGTTGTTTTTCTGCGGTTGATTCGGATTAATTCCAATACTATTTACTTGTTGGCTAGTAGTTTCCTCTAAATTATTATCGTCTTGGCTTCTGATTCTTTTGGGCCTTGTGGGTCTATCATTTGCTTCAGATCTTCAATATTTTCAACTCCATATATTTTTCCTTCTACCATTAATTTATTTTTACGTTAACTAGTTCTTTTTCCGCTTTTTATTAGATCCATCATAATATCACCCAAAACTCGCCGCTGTTCACGAACTTCGTTAGAAAAATCTTCTTTGATTACAATTTTGGAATTTTTTAATCGCCATTTGTTTTCCAGGATTTCTCTTTTCACATTCCATGTAGTAAACGCTACCATTACAGGACGTGAGAAGTTTTGAGATTTTCCGAGCCGAAAGGAGTAGTTAATGTCTCCTCTGTTTATGTTTACTTGTAATTTATTTTTAAATATTTCTTTGATATGCATGCCTAATTCCAAATTACTTCTTTCTTTTTCTTCCAATCCCATCACAATAATATTATTTTTTCGTTTGCTATCTTCTAATTGAATTATTTTTTCTTCGTGTTCTTTAATTTTATCTTTGAAATCTTCATTTTCTTGTTTTAGTATATGAATTTATTTTTTCTGTTCTTCCAAAAATTCGCTGAACTTATTAATAATACTTTCTTCAGTATTGTCTATTTTGGTATTCAATTCTTTTAACATATTCACTATTTGATCAATTTTTTGCTCGCTACCCATACTGTTATACTCTGTATATATGATTTTTTGTTAGTTTAATTATTTTAATTGTTAGTTCTAAACTTTTATTAGTTAGTTCTAAACTTTTATTAAACTCCTTGTTTATTTATTTGTTTATTTACATTACACACAAGTAAACAAACATAAACCAAAAAACTTGTAATTATTATTTATTATGATTATTATTTTTAGTTTTTAACCATTAGGTAGAGCTTCTGTGTTTGTTATCGATCAAAGATCACAATCAAAATTTATTAATTTCAATAGCTCGATAGATGTCAGCTGTGTACCCGTATTTCTTTAACCGTTTTGCTGTCAAATGGTCTAATTTTATATAACCAAAAAGAGAATAAATAATTTATTTTTTTTTCTTCTTCTGGATATTAACACTTTTAATTAACAAAAAACTTCACAAAATCAGTACTGTATTAAATCACGATCAATCACAACTAATTCAGTATCAATGAAGATACCTCTTGTACTTTTTAATCAAAAAAAAAAACAGTCACTCAAGAAAATAAACGTCTACACACCTTGGCACACAAGATTCAACTCAACAACAAACTATAGTAAAACTAAATACCTACAACTTTACTTCTTATAAATTTTTCGATGCTTCGAATATTAAGGGAGATGTCAAATTTTGTGTTTCCTCCTCCCTCGAAACCCTCCTTTCCCCTTGTCCGATTTTACTAATTAACGAACTTGACCAAAAGCACCTCAAATACCAAATTTTTCAGTAGTCGGTTTTTAGTTTTATTATAATAACAATAAATAAGAAATGGAAGCAAAGTGAGAGCAAACGAAGTTTGGAGACTGAACGGTACTATAATTGAAAATGTTAGAATTTTCCAATATCTGGGGGTATATATTAGCTTTAATGGTGAACATGTGCAGAGTTTAAAAGAAAAGGCGAACCGTGTGGTAAGTATATTAGGAAATATGTATACGGATTCAAGAACATCCCCATAAAGATGATTCTGAAAATGTTTCTAGTAGTACCAGTTATAGTCCACAGTACACCACGGTTTTTTTTAATGATAACAGACAAAATTTTTGTCAGTAGCATCCTTCCGACGAGACGCTCTACTTTTCTCTCGCGAAAATTCTCGATAATAGTGACTGACGAAGCGCGTAAAAGAGTAAATTGTTGGTTTGACGAGAGCAGAAATTTTATCAGTAACAGTTAATTTGTTAGTTAAATTGAGAGATAATGTAATAAAGACATCAAAAAAACTTGTGTCCTACAAAATGGATGGTGTGGCAGGCAGGTCCTCCACCCCCAACTTGTTCAAATAACGGGGTATACATAAGTTATTAGTAACAAACTGATTTTTATACTGTTAATTAATCATGGTATGTATAATTTCATGAACACCATGTCCTTCAAATTCAGTGGTTCAATTTCCCAGTCCTACGCTCTCAAAATTTCAATGTTATTTTTATCATTAGTAACAAGCTCATTATTTTTTTTCTGTAGGGGATTAAATATGGAAAAAGATTTTTCACCTGTCCTACAAAACATGTAGTGCAAAAAATCAATACAAAGTATTTAAAAATTTTTAACGCAATCAGATAGAGTACACTACACCTATGGTAAATTACATTAGTATAATCTAATATACTATAAAGCTGAAAGTGTATACACGTAATGTACTCACATATGTAGCATACACAAATGTGTGAGTATCTACATACATACATGTATGTATACATGCCGGTTCTGTCCATAGGCCAAAGCTATATAGTGAGCTAGCAGCAGTGTTCCCATTCTACACAAAACTATCGTACACGTCACATAATTTCGGGTGTTGAACAATCATATATACATCCAACTTTGATTATGTGACAAAATCTACGATAATATGATGTGTACGTACGATAATTTTAAGTAAGTTCAATTTATTCGAATTCACTAGTCTAAGCATACAGTACTCCAAGAGTCCTCTACAGCAGAGGTGAGCAGGAGTTGACTCGGCCAAGCTCTGAGTGAGAGGTAGGGAAGAGAGATAGAGTTAATACAGGGTACCTATCAATTATTAATATTTTCTTTTTTTAATTAAAACATTTTCTGAAAAAAATATAATAATACCAAATCTTGGTAATTTGGGTCATAAAATGTACCTTTTTAGTATATATCACATTTGTGTACGAATAAAATAAAAATATATAAAAAATATATATAAATCTTTTGAACCTTTAAGTTTACCGCTGGACCATTGTAATAAAAGAGGGAAATTTTTGCAAAGGATAATTTAAATAGAAATATAGTTTTGGAAATTCCAAATAATTTGTCTAAATATTTTACTATTCATATCCGAGAACTAATAAAGAATTATTTACCTGATTTAATTATTTTTTCTTCGTATGGAGTATGCTCAGTATAGTGTCATGGGAATTTGATGAATTAAGTTAAATTTTACATAAAGTGGGAATTTGAGTTCTTCGAGTTAGTCTACTTTGAATTGAAAAAGTGAAAAGTACTTTTTGTAGTAGTGGAAATTATTTTTCGCATAATTTGTTTTTCAAAAAAAATAAAATATTGACTATACTATAGACGATACTATATAATTATTGGGCAATAATCGGTAGGCAACCTGTATTGAAACATCGTTTCGTCTTGCTTCAAAACATACCTTCTTTACTTACTCTCACCCAGCTTATGGAGAGCCCGTAAGGCTCAGACGAGCTGTCTGTGCCCACCTCTGAGTTATAGAACTTCAAAGTCAATAAAAAGCGAGAAATAAAACCTATTTTGACAAAATGGAAACCCGACTTCTAAAATCAAATATTCTATAACAAAAGATGCACTTAAAAGTAAAAAAATAATTGCATATTCTTGTGCCAATTTTAGTCCACCAAAGCAAATAATTTTAAATATATATGTACAATTATTGTTATTTTTGGAGGCGGTGTCCAAAAGTTATGTGAATTTCTCTATGGTGACACCGCCTCCAAAAATAACAATAATTGTACATATATATTTAAAATTTTTTGCTTTGGTGGACTAAAATTGGCACAATAATATGCAATTATTTTTTTACTTTTTAGTGCATCTTTTGTTATAGAATATTTGATTTTAGAAGTCGGGTTTCCATTTTGTCAAAATAGGTTTTATAATAAATTAAATTGATATTTAATTTCTAACAGTTAATTCTTAATTTCAAAAAAAAAATTATTAATTTTTCAAATTCAGAAGAATTTTTTTCATCGTACGATAATTTTTGTGGAAAACCCAAATTTTATGGCTCTGTGTCGATCAAAAGTTGGTAATTTTCAACCAATCTTATTTTGCAAAGTTCGAAGATAGATCTACCACCAATATTTTTCTCGAGTTTTCTAGAGGCTCTAAATTAAAAATGTGATACACTTAGTTCACTTTTCGATTGGATAAGAAATATTTCGCCTATTTTATTAGGAAGCCAATGATAAACCAAATCGCAGATCACCAATGTTCAAAATAAGAATAAACAAGTAACGGAACAACTAGCTGAGTTTGAACACCCAGTATATACTGAGTTGTATATCAATAAATTTCGATTTTTCCCCCAATTTCCTAGATCAAAATTTTTTGTATTTTATAAATACGTATTTCGACTACAAAGTAGTTATCATCAGTATGAATTAGCTAATTGTAATTATTCTCCGAGGAGACGTTACTTGTTGCCAATTTGGTGACGGTCTGCACACAGATTTTTAGTATGTGCACAATTTATACTTTCTAATAACCTACCAAATTGTTATGCCAACCAACATCGATCACGTGTTAAGTGATTGGTCAAAGTTCGGCCAATGATGTTGAAGTATTGGACCACGTGATTTTGACAGTTCAAAATCTCAAAATTAATAATAATAGATTCCAAAGCCGACTTAAGAAACCAAATCGTTTCAATTTTTCTAAATTGGTTTTAACTTCCATAATTCAATCTTAATTCTGAAATTTTTTTTGTTAAATCGGATATGATTTTGACAGTTAAGTAAGATTCTCAAAATAAATATAAAATTTAAAAATTACAAAACCAAATTAAATCATGAAACCAAATAATTTTAATCTCAAAATCAGTCTCAATCCTAACAGTTGAACTGGGCATTCGACCGATGGACTATTACATCCTCAAAAAATCACTCAATTATTACCGAAGAACTTCCACTTCAGATAAAGAATTACAAAAAGCATGCATGAAAAATAGATTTGCCAATCAGCTATGTGTACCATAAAGCTATATCAAGGATATATTAATCGAAAACGAATTTTCGATTAGTTCTGCTGCTATAAAGAAAATTCTGCAGGATCATTTCCTCTCACAAGCTCTAACTGGAATAGAGCAAAAGAATAATTTAACTTTCTTCAAAAGATTATACCATTATGAGAACGGATTCAGATACTTGCACGTGTAGGGATGTAAGGCGAATATTGGCAAAGTACATTCTAATGGTATTTAATGCTTTCTTGCGCTCCTTTTATCGTTTTTTCGACTGGGTGCATACTTAAGTGAGCGCACCCACTTTTTATTTTAATACTATTGACAGTCATTTATTGCGATTATAAGTTTCTGGTAGAAAATTTACGTTATCGCATTCAAACTGTAATTATTATATGTTGCTAGTAATGTATTTTTACGTATATATGTAATAGGGCAGGCATAAAATGTGATTGTGACATGCAGGCAGACCAAATACTGCTGTCTCCGCCGCGGAGACAGCACATTTATAATTTGGCCAAATGCCGCATTCACATTTATAATTTCTTATTGACGTGTTTTAATTTGAATTGTATGACAGTATACGTTCATTATAAAGGAAAAACACCTCGAAAGGAATATTTCAAGTTAGTATACATATGATAAATAGTTTGGCTAGAATAGCCATCTAGCTCTTAGACTATAAGTATTTATTTTTTGCAAATTAAACGTGATTTTAATGAATGAAATTCTTTATTTTATGTTATATTCATTTAATTTAACAAAAATAGGTATTAACATTTTTTTACGTTTAATTCAGTTTCATTTAATTGGTTTCGACGATTTTCCTGCAACAACGGTTTAATATATTTAGTAATATCAACAGTAGAACTAACTTTTTTCGATTCATTCTGTAATGTTTCAACAGTTGAAGTAGCTCCAACTATATCTCCACCATTAGCGACAACAATACTTTGTCGTTTTGGTGTTAAAAAATATTTCCAATTATTTGGTAATGTTATATCTTTATTATACTTATCACGAAATTCTTGATTTACATACCAACATTGTTTATTGAGCATAGGACCCTCATCAGGACATGCTTTATATTCAGCAATTTCTTTTAATTTAGCATCAAAACATTTTCGACTAACTTCTAAATCCTCTTCAATGCTACTTATAAATGTTTTAAATTCTTTATATAAAAATAGTTTATTATTGGTATTCCCATGTAACAGACGTGTTAAATCGGGAAAATATTTTTCTGGTATCTTTTTTCGTCGTATTGTATTGTTACTTTTAACAGTTACAAATGCTTCACTATCTCCCGATAAAAGTATCACAGGATTATTGTATAGAATGCGACGTGAACGAAAGTAACGTTGAATAGGTTCAGGTATATGTTTTGAATAATTATTATCTTTATCTGCCCAAAGACAACCGAATATACGTGGTTTTAACCGTTCTGGTTTTTCGTTACGTTCAGCTTGAAATTCTAATTCGAGTGCTTTCAGTTTTACTTGATGAGCGCTTGGGCTATCTGGTGTTGGGACTTCATCATCTTCGCCAAACACTTCTTCGTCACTTAAATATCCATGTGGAACCATAAATTCATTATCAATATCATATTCATCTTTTTCGTCACAATCAGAATCTTTTTCATCGTCAGAGCCATGCAGTGATTCTCCAGGTTCTTCTTCTTCCCATTCGTCATCTGAATCAACTTGATAATCGAATATTGCCTGGAAAAAAATAATAAATATTTTAGGGCATGCGTAAACAATGCAAAATTTGTTTAAATTATTTATACTAGCTGATTAACCGACGTTGCGGGAGAATAATAAAATTATACTTTAAACTTAACGGAATCAGGAATTATTATTCGTCTCAACGACCCCTGAAAAATATGGAGTCGACACTAAATATCAATCTTAACCATTATTTTTATATACTACTCCCACCTACTCCATCCTCGGGGGGTCAAATCCGCACAACAGTGTCTTTGCCGTACGGTATTATATATATATATATATATATATATATATATATATATATATATATATATATATATATATATAGATATACATAAATAAATTTTACAGATAATGATTTTTAACATCTACTAGATAGGATCAATGGACATTTGAAAAAATTTTTGCGGAATTTTGACTTCGGTACGAGACCAATAGCTCTATTTCCTTTCAGGAAATTCACTAAAAATGGCCCAAAAATTTTTTTTTTATATATCAAGCAAAACTCATATTTTGACATTTTAAAATTTAAAGCTTTGTTTTTATTGTTTAGTGAATTTTCGTAGATAAACACAGAAACATTTTGTTAACTTGTGTATTTTGTGAATAAGTCATATTTGTGCTATCAGTATCAATCAAATGTCCGTTACACGGATTTAAAAAAATTGTGTAAGGATTACCAGCTAAATAATTAAGAACAGTATTATACATATTTATTATTTGTGTATAGTTAAGCGTCAACAATGCAATGTTTGTCAAATTCCATTTCGGTTACGTAAGACAAAATTCGAGAAGACTAGCGTATACTTATAGACAAATGTCATTGAATTTTAATTAAATATTCATAAGAACCTCGGTCCTCTGGATATCTGGTCCAGCGTGCTTACCGCTACACCAAAGGCGACTTTGACGTAAGAGCCAACTTTTTCAAATCATTGATTTTTTCATATCTGTTTTCAGATATCAACATTATTATTCATATTTATTATTTATGTATACTTATTTGTGTATAGGGTCAACAATACAATATTTGTCAAATTTTATTTCGGTTACGTAAGACAAATTCGAGAAGACTAGCGTACACTTATACACAAACATTTAATTTTAATTAAAAATTGATAAGAAAAAATTAACTCGCCAACCAGAAATCGAACCTCGGTCCTCTGAACATCTAGCTTACCGCTACATCAAAGGCTGTAATATAGGGTTAAACTTTCCAAAGAGTATTCAATAAAGATAACTTTGTTTTGCGACTTTTTTTAAATGAACGTTATTTAGTGTATGTATTTCTATCAAGAGATAAATTTATCAAGTTCCTGTCCTATAAATCATCGTATCCTTGAGTATTTATATTATAATAAATTTTATTTTTATTAATTATATTTCTATATCTAATGTGTCTCAAATTACGTTTTTTAGCGGCCCAAAATTATCGCGTAGTTTATTCATATACATGGCATCAAAAAATTTCTATTAATTAAAAATCTGTTTGGTTTACTTTCTAAATTACATTATATTTTTCTTCTAAATAAAACAAGTGAACATAACAATTAATAAGTTAATTGCTTAAATATCCGGTATATACTGAGTATATGAAGAAAGTTTCGTGTAATTGTGTAATTTTACGTGTAATTTTGCTGTTTAGAATAAAATAATACGCCAAAAAGATTATTTCAAAATATTTTTAATTAATAGAAATTTTTATATGCCATATATATGAATTAACTATGCGATGAATAAATTTGTGCCGCCAAAAACGTAATAGGAGACACATTAGATACAGAGATATAAATAATAAAAAAATTTATTTTAATACTTTTACCCGGCATGGTTTGCATTGCCTCGCGCTTTAAGGAACGCTTCACGTTGACTAAGATTTTCACCTTAACTAACGCATTAATTTTATGAAAAAAGGCGAGGAGGGAAAGTATTTTTTTATTTTTAACGTCTACAAAATTAGATTATATATAACGGTTTCGTTCACACCCGGTATATTAAATATACTGCCAAGGTTCGTTATATATATTGTCAGTAATTTTTTTTATTGATTAAATTTAAATTTTGCAATTTTAAAAAGTGATCTGTATTGATAAGGTATTTATATACACAAAAAATTAATTCGTTTAATATAAACTAAAAAAATATAATTAATTCCTTTCCGGTGGATCTCAAAGAGGACCTTTAGAGTCCCAGGAGTTGACTCCGACCTGCAAGGTCGACCTAGCGGGCACAATTTTAGTCTGATGAAATGTCGTATCAGAATGCTTTTCGTTTTGCAAAGCCAGGTTTGTTAAGACGTGGCATAGGTCAAGGGGAAACAGGGACGTAGAGAAAGATGAAAACACAAAATATAAAATATCTCTCTTATTATTAGAACAATCGAAAAATGTATAAGGAGTATAGTTGTAGAAAATCAAGTTTACTACATTTCATCGTCTGATCTGTTTTTCTAAAACTCTAATGTGTACAGAAATATTTAGGATTTTAACTTTCGTAAATATCCCTATCAATATTAGGGTAACAGAAAAAATGATAAGAAACAAAATTATAGTAAAATTAATTATCTATAACTTTACTTCTTAGACATTTTTCGATTTTTCCAACACTATACCAAATACAGGTATACCAAATTTAGTATTTCCCCCTCCCTCTAAATCCCCCTTTCCCCTCATCCGATTTTGCCCATTAACGAACTCGATCGTTCAAATACCAGAAGCACCACATATACCCAATTTCATTCCAATCGGATTAAAATTGTGACCGCTATATGTATATAACATATACATACATACATATATATATATATATATATATATATATATATATATATATATATATATATATATATATATATATATATATGTATGTATATATATGTTTGTAATCGCTCTAGTGGTCACAATTTTAATCCGATTGGAATGAAATTGTGTATATGTGGTGCTTTTGGTATTTGAACGATCGAGTTCGTTAATGTATATATATATATATATGTATATATATATATATATATATATATATATATATATATATATATATATATATATATATATATATATATATATGATGGTTTGAGACCAATAGCTCTATATCCCTTCAGCAAATTCGCTAAAAAGTTGAGAGTGAATGCCATGTAGGTAGGTCATCAAAAGCTTTGTGGACACACTGCTTTTACTTTGTAAAAACTTGTACATTTGATACCAGTACAACCAGTAGCAACGGTTATCCAGACTTAGAGCAAGGAAATGATGTAATTGTAGTACATTAACTAAAATTTAAAATTTTCGAATACAAATAACTGAGATAATAAGAAATAAACTTGGTGCAGTTTTTATTAAAAAACGTATTAGTAAGAAAATTTTATTTTATAAATTTTCCATGGTCAACCCTATCGAAGTAGTTCTGTGTCAGCTGAAAAAACGTTAAATTAATGAATTTGTAAAAATTAGTTATTGGGAATGCAGGGTGTGTAAGACAAAAAGTTTGAAAACCTCTCATTTAAACTCACAAACCGAGTTTAGTTATCGCACTTTGTACGCGACTGTGCCTGCTACTTGCAGACCTTAGCAATATAGTACAATTAAATCCGGCAAGAGTCTTCAGTGGAGAAATTTATAGTTAAATATAAAACTTATTTATTTTTAATTATCAATATAGTCAATATAGTTTCAATTTCTGTGTCTTTTTCGAATAAAGTAAATGCATGGCTTTAATATTTCAAAAGTCTAAATTTAATAAGGAAATATAAAATATTTGTATTTATAATTAAAAAAACATACACAGATCTCATCAATAGTTATTTTCATTGTAAACAAATCATTAACTACACAGTAATTCCCATGGGGATCACGTTATTAGTGAGAAATCACACAAATGGCATAAAGTCTAATGGAGCACATGGCTTTTGTGCTAGGAGTGAAGCGACACGAGATATACAATTCTTTTAAAGTCATATTAATGATAATTATTACGTTATACTAAATTCAAATTATGATATCCCATGGGATAACTAAAAAAAATTATGTTATCACAATTGTAAATTTAATATTACAACAAACCACATACGTCACCATTAAAAGCCAATTGAATATCGAGATGACATACATGTGTTGAAGTAAGATAAAACAGAAAAATACAATCAAATCAGGCCCGGACAATTAGAGATATACAGTGCTTGGTACGTACGTTCTAGTATATATATTTCTATGTGTATATGGTTTTTAACGATTTATTTATCTTTTAACTATTTATTTATCTTAATTGATACTTGGATAGAATTGCATTCATCGATTTTTCCTATTAACAAGATCCAAACATAAAGTCAGTATTTAATTTTGTGTTCACCAGTGCGCGTTATACGATTGTAATTTTATTGTTCATGTTGCAAGTTCCGAAAACAAATTTTAAATATTTTTTTCATTTTCTTCAGAAAGAAAAACGTAAGAATTTAAACACACTAAGAGGCATAGAAAGAGTGACAATTCGTTTTTTTTTTTAAATGTAAATATATCCTCCATCGGTTATTTTTTTTCCTCTTTATATCTTTTATTGTATAGAGGTAGACTGATTTTTCGAGTATTTAAGCAAAAGTATTATCTTTCATTTTCCTCATACTCAGTGTAAGGAATTTTCACTTTTCTTATTTCGGGTTTTGAGGGGACACTTCATAACAGTTTCATTATAAAATTCACGTAAATTGACTCAAATGGGTCATACGAAGGTCAACTTTGTTTTTTTTATCTAAAAGTTAGCAGAAAATAAGTAATAGTTTCATCAACAATCATGCAGAGTATTAACAATCAATCCAATAATAACAAAATTTTGAAAAATTTATCTAAGTAGTTTCCAAGAAATGTGTGTCTATTAAAGATAATTTTGGGTGTTCACTTCAAATATAGTTTATCTTTTTTCTATCACAAAGATTTGAATAAAAACTTATTTGATTTTTTTAAATGACTGCTATTAAAATTTTAGAAAATTTGTTTATAATACAGACAAAATGTGGTTTTAAAAATTTTATAATGAAATTATATAACTACATAATTACTTTACTATTATAACCAACGTTTATGTATCACGTTTAAATGTTGGATAATATTTCTAAATGCAATGTTAACCTTTTTATTCCATTTTACTTATCTATTACCTCCAAATGGGGTTAGTGGTACTACTAAGTTAAATATTCTAGCGGTTTTCATTTTTAAGATATCGTGTTCACGAATACGTTACATCCATCCAGGCAAACTTATGATTATAAATGTTTCTTGGCTTAAGAGGATCCGAAAACGTTTAATCTCGATGTAAACTGAACATTGAAGAGAGAGACAAAAATCATAAATTTTTGTTTTGAAAAATATTCCATTTTCTGTGCCTTTTAGTTCGTTACTAATATTCGTTACTTTTTAAATATAAAATTTATATATATTTTTTTCAGAATGTTTGAAGATTTAACGCTACCAACATATTTAAACATCGATAATCGTGATACAAATAGTTTAGCTGAATATGGTTTTGATTTTAATTTTTTAGATTTACCACCATTATTAACACCAACCGATCTACAAATTAAAGACGATACTACACTTGAAAAATATATTTCACCTGATAATATTTCAAACACTGATTTTGTAATACTTGAATTAGAGAAAGATTTAGACTGTTTGTTAACACAAGAATTTGAAAATAGCAACGAAAGTTATAGTTCAATTTATCAGAATCGGTTACCAGAAAAAACACTTTTGTGCAATGAATTATGTGAAGATTTTTTAAAAGAAAGTGCAGAACAATTGTACTCGCACACACCAGTAGCTCCTATGCAAATATTGGGTATAAATTTGGATTTAAATGCAATTAATATTGAAACAAGTGATACGTTTTTTGAATTCGAAAATATTTTAAAATATAACAATCGACGATCGTTACTTCATGATAAAATTATCGTTCCGAATACGAAACAGACATTAACTCAGAATAAAACACCAACATTTACAAGTGCGAAAACAAATCGTGTAGATCAATCATCACCACAAGAGAAAATATTCACATGTACATATGACGGGTGTGGAAAAATTTACGCAAAAGCTTCACATTTAAAAGCACATTTACGTCGACATTCTGGTGAACGCCCATTCCCGTGTACATGGCCAAACTGTAATTGGCGATTTTCACGATCGGATGAATTAGCGCGACATCGTCGATCTCATTCAGGTATTAAACCATATAAATGTGAATTATGTGAAAAATGTTTTTCACGTAGTGATCATCTAGCTAAACATCGTAAAGTGCACCGACGACGACTTGCAGCTCAACAACAGCAACAACAGCAAAGTGGCAGTGTAAAAATTAATTCGTATTATGGACAAAGGTCGTATCGTAAACGGCAAATATATTATGACTAAATATTGTATTAATAATTTTAAAAATAATTGTTAATAATTATTTTAAAATAATTGTTAATAATTATTTTAAATATTTAAAATAAAAACTGTTTTCCTCATTTCAAATGTGTTTTATTGTAGTTTATTTTATATTATAAATCACATTAATATTATAAATGTGAAAGTTTGTGAAGATGTTTTTACCGCATCATGTTAAAACGTTTGAATCGATGAGTTTCACCCGACGGGTGATAATTTTACCGAATATAATATATTCGAATGCATGGAATATATGATATTCGAACCAAAAAATCTGCCACCCCTTTAAATAATCGAATCAGGACGACAAAAAAATTGGATCATATACACCGCATACCTAAGCACTGTACAAATTTTCATCGAACTACGTCAAATAACTTCCGACAAAAACGGTGTTTTGTATTGAAATTTTAAAATTTTCGTCTACTTTTAGGTGACACTATGGCATGAAACTGGTTGAAAATTTGTAGGCAGGTTAAAGTTAGGATCTAGATCAACGGCCACTAAACTAAGGCTCCTGAATCGCATTCGTCCCTCCCAAAGATCTTTATCCAACCCCCGACTTCTATATAAATTAAAAAAGTTTGGCTGTGAAATCACGACAACGTTTCATCTATTATTCTATTGGGATTTGGTATGAGACTTGAGATGAAGGGAGTTTCAATGTGTTGTTTAACGCAAGCAAATGTTTGACTACTCGGAAATTTTCATTTATTAAACCCAAACAACCCGACGTGAATATCTTACAAAATACTCACATATATTTTAATAAATATTTTCCATTATAAATAAACTATTAAAGCTAATTTATTAAGATTTTGTAGGTAGCTTAAAGTTAAAAACTACATGCCATTTCCTCATTTTTTTTATATTGACAAATTGAGTATCAAATATTTTTCTGATATAAATGATAGAAAAAAACTTACTATAACCAAAATATTTACCACAAAGAATACCAATTTGCAACTGTCATTTGTTAAAAAACTGTAGTTTTTTTGTATATAATGAACATTTACTGACTAAACTTTCAATCCAAAAATAAGTTAAGAAATTACAAAAATTAAAAATTAAATTTATTGATTTTGATACAAAATTAAATTGATTTTGGGGCATTATATTATGGCATAGGGCAGGTAGCTACATAATTCAGCAATAGTTGATTTAAATATATATTCAATTTAGTTATTCGTTGGTCTACATACAATAAGAAAAATATTGATTATAGTGAAGAAATCGTAAATCGTGATTAACTCGAAATTCATTATTATTAAAAATCAATAATGTTCTAGCATTATCGCGGAAATTGATTACTTCTAGAGCATTTTTTAGAAAATTTTATCTTTCATAAATGGTATGACAAACCCTATTCTGTCGGAAAAGTCTGTCATGCCTATTTAAAGAAAGCGACAGGTAACATAATTTCACCGTTATAGCGTAGACATGTTATTTTTTTAAATTTAACTCATTTCGATATGCTTTTTAAAAATATTTTGGTATGGCAGCCTCAAAAAATGCAATAGTCTCTCTCTCTCTACAAGGTTTTTTTTTTAATTTCTTTTTTTAAAATTTTTCTTACATAGGCTGCAATTGATTTCAATGGATTTTAAGATGGCTGCCAGTTATGGATGTATTTTAATCATTCTAAACTTTTAAATTAACTAAATATTTTTCAATTAACATATGAGGGAAGTAAGCTAAGTTTACTTTAAGTTTGAACACCTGGCTGCAGGTAATCGTAGCAGTAATAAGTAGCGCTGCCTGCTATTACAAGATTTGTCGTATCCTCTACTATGTTATTTAACAAGCAAAATTCAATTAACACGTGAGGGATTTAATTATAAAAAAATCAATTTTTAATTAATTAATTAATTAATGTTAATTGCAGCAGAACTACCCAGGCAGACATTACATTGCCAAATTGTTTATATTGCAATAAGCGTTTTCAATAATATTTCAATCAATTAACAGATGAGGGAAGGTTTTCACTAATGCCGGATCTTAGACCATAATCAAATTCCGCGATAATGGTAGAACAATATTGATTTTTAATAATAAATTTAATAAAAAATATTTTCGGCTTGTCAAACCTAGTCATACCAAGCTTATTTTTAACCCGACTTCAAAAAGGAGGATGGTTCTCAATTCGTCTGTATTTTATTTTATTTTCTTTTCTTTGTTCGTATGACTTTTTACTATTGATTTACATAAAAAATTTTAATTTCGCGATGACGATACTTTTGATGTCACCGGCTTCCGGGTTATTTTTTATGTGCAAAAATTTTGTATTTCTATCCGTTTTGAAGAGAATAATTTTTAAACACGTTTTAATTCCAAAAGACTGATATAAATAATATGCAACCTATAAGAACGTCACATACCAAACTTCATTCCGACCTGACTAAAATTGTTACGATATCAAGCTAAAAACTATTTCAAGTCTCAAGAAATATGTAGCCTTGAAAAACGTTCGAGATGTAAACTAAAAGTTTTGTTTGATTAAATGCTTAGTATGTTATCATTATTTTTAATTAAATAATGAAAATGATTTAGTGACAAGAAGCCGACAATGTCTATCGTTTTTCTTTAATAGGTACATTGTTTAGGTTCATCTAGATGATCCAATTTTGTTACCGACCCAATCCAATTATTTAAAGAGTTGGCAGATTTATAATTATATCCCTTTGCAACACCTAAAAAGTTTCGAATCTAATCGGCAATAAATTCTTATCAGCTAGTTTCTATTCTCTAAGTGCCTACAAATTTTCAACCAATTTTATTCAATACTTTCGGATTCAACATTTTAATTTACAAAATTTCCATCTTTTTTCTCTGAAGCCATGAACCCGAATCAGACGAAAATTAGTACAACGCTTAGGTGTAAAGTTCTTTTTAATATCCAATTTTCCCGCCCGATTCGAATATTTCAAGAGGATGGCAGATTTTTGCTATTTCTATTCAGGTTCTTAATAAGTTATATCATGTCGCTATTGACTATTATTTATCATTATTATTTTTAATTTATTTCGTAGCTAATTCTACACAAAAAAGGTTTATATAAAATTTACGAAATTTACGTAGACCAATATTTCTCAAGATATATGGCTGAGAAACGTTTTTCGTAACGATGCGATAAGCTGTTTAACTTTTTTGCACGCGCGATTTTGGTATGTACTTTTTACCATGTTTTTATAGTGCCAAAACGAAGATAATTCTGTTGGAAAATCTCCCCGAGTATTTTTAATAGATATAAGAACTATTTGACTGGGTCACATGATTTAATCAAACCACTTTGTGTAGATATATAATGGTTCAGTATATAAAAATTTCGAAAAATAGAATCATAATCTACTATTAATTATTTTAAGACGGTCATCAAAAATTTTGGTAAAAAATCTGAAAATATATCACTGAAAATAAGACTTTTCGATTGTGCTTAACATAGAGAGAGATCAGGATCTTTTGATATTGGAAACAGATGGTTACAAAATAAACGGATGGAAAAAACTAGTGTAAGAAATTTTTAAAAACTTACTGTATCTGCCCCTAAAGGTTTTCTTGCTTTAACCACACTACTCCTTTTCCGCCATGTACCCCAGTAAGGTGGACGACGATTTTCTTGAAATTGTAACAATTTTACTCTCATTTTTTGTGGACGTGGTGCTGTTTCAACGATACAATCAGCATCTAGTAAATCATCTGAAAATTGTACAAGTAAACGTTGAGTATATCAAATTCAACAAAAAATTGATAAAAATTATCAATTACCAACTACAATAACATCTTCGTCAACTTCATTTGACACCGTTTCATAAGTTCTAGTAGATTTTCTACCAACTTTTCCATTTTTTAATTCATTTAAATAAAGATCACTTTTATCGACATTGCAATTTAATTTATTATCTAAATTAATTTTATCTTGTTTAGTCAAATGTACCCTACATTGTGGCGCCATACGCATGTCACTCCTCACAGCGAATGGCATAAAATTAAAATCAGATGTATCATTTAAATTTTCATTCGTCGTTTTCATTTCAATCTTGATATTTGGTACAAAAAATTTTGCAAATGCTTCAACTGCTTTCTTTTTTTTCATTTCTTTTTCAATAATTTCTTGTTCTTTTTTTCGTCGTTCAGCATCTTTTTCTACTTCCCGTTTCTTACGTTCTTCCTCTTTTAATTTTTTTTCTTCATTTCTTTGTTCAATTTCAGCTAAACGTTTACGTTCTTTTTCTTCACGTTCTTTCTTTCTTGCTTCCTCCTTTTCTTCACGTTCTTTTTTCTTTTGTTCTTCACGTTCTTGTTTTTGTCGTTGCTTCTCCTCTTTTTCTGCTTGAATTTTTCTTAATTTTTCCTCTTTTTCTTCTTGCAATTTTTTCAATTTTTCCTGCTTTAATCGTTCTTTCTCTTCTTGCTTTTTGTGAGATTCTAATTTTCTTTGTAACTAAAAATATATTAAAAAACATTTTCTATACGAAATTCTAAATAATTATTTAAAATCGAAATTAGCTCTGATAAAGCAGAACCGAGTTTAAAACATTAGAACATTAGAGATCTACAAAATCGGGGTATTTTTTTTAACACTATACTTTAACCTTAGATGTTTCAAACATACTCAAGAAGTCAAAACGAATAAATGCCAACCATGGTTTATACTTCCTTAACTTCTCAATTTATTCCATGTCATATATATATGACTACTAAGATCGTGCAGTTTTTATTATTTTTATACCCGGTATATAATATATACCAGGGTATACTAAATTTAGTTCCGACTTTGTGTCGGCTGTCCATCTGTGAACAGACATGTTCCTTTTTTAAAAATAAACAACTTTTGTAATAAACTTTTTTTCCATAAATTCATTATATACCGGGTATTTAAGCAATTAACTCAGTTAGTCGTTATTTTCACTTGTTTAATTCGAAACTTAACACATATTTTTCTCAAAAATACATTACGGAAGCTGATTGAAAGGATAACAAGACTAGCAAGTGAAAATAACAACTAAGTTAATTACTTAAATACCCCGTATATATTGGGTTTATTATCAATGCGTGAACTGTTTATTTTACACAAGCACATTGTATAAAAATACAAAGTAGTGTAGAAAGGGGTTAATATATATTTGGTATTGTAACCAAGAGTAATTACAGACGCTTGAGCTGAAATTGTGGCTAAACTATTAACTATAAAAAAAAGTTATACACTAAAGTTGTTTAAGAAATGAACAATTTTTGTTTTATCTTTTTTTATACCTCTTACGGTTTCAAAGATAGACATTTTAGATTATGGCAGTCAGAGAAATCTTACTCATGCCAGAAATTATTTCTAAGTGTTAGATCATTCGGTAACACGGTCTAAAAAATACAAATCCGGTTAAGTTTTGAAATTTTAGATAACCCAGTTTTTATAACAACCGTTTAAGCAGATGTTCTGTGCGGATCAACATTCTAAGTATATAGATTTTGATTTTTTTTATAACAAAAATAAAGCAATTTCCACTTAATCATTGACATCGATTTATTACCTGTCTCGGAGTAAGTTTTCGCAAAGGACTATTAACATTCGTACTTTTCGGTGTTAACTCATCAGTACTAGCTAAACCATCTTTTTTGCTTGGTGTATTCAAATCACCACTTAAAGATGTTTGACTTTGATCGTCCTCTGTGTCTTCCTCATCATCATAAGAATCTTCTATTGCAACTAAATCCTCATCACTGTCCGCATAATTTTTAAATTCTGTTTCATTAATTTTACAGCAAGATAAATCTATGTAACAAGGTCTAACGACAAATTCAACTGGAGATGTATCAATTTTTTGAGTTTCAGTTCCATTTTTTTCTGCAAGTGTATCAAAATATACAATATCCGATTTTAGTTCCGATTCAACTTCAATTGTAGATGATGCTTCAACTTCAAATTTGTTATCATCTACTTCAGGTTTATCAACTTTAACTGTTTTTGATAGACTAGAAAAAAACGTAGCAATGTCTGGTTGATTGACAGGTCTTGGTTCATCTTCTGTATCACTTATGTTAATTACGTTAATTAATTCTGAATGATTTTCTTTACTTTCGCATCGTACTTGTTTCACAACTCTCTCGTCATCATTTAACGACGTATCCGATAATTTACGTTTCTTAGAACTATCACACAATTTTATTTTAGGGCTTACTGTTTGAAAAGGTAATCGAGTTTGTTTCAATTTTTTCTTTATTGGTTCCTTACTATCCACAACGAGCACTTCCATATTTTGAAACGTAATGTAAATAAATTAAAAAATAAAGTACGTTTATTTAAAATATTTATTTAAAAGAACATTTCGAGTAACAAATTGACAAACAACAAATATGGTTTATCTACCTAATTGTACGTTTTCGTTTATTTCTATCATATTTAGAATATTTATCGATAAATAATGGCATCTTTACCTTTCTTATTTAAAAAGAAAAAGATACCAACATATATTAATAATATGATTGAATTATCGAAAGCGCTAAATATAGCAGTTGGCGCGAAATTTGGTCTCTTAGGAATGTGTTTAATGATTTTAAATTATGGAGGTTAGAGTATAGAGGAGAACTATCTTCAGTGAATTGCCACAATAGCGCTTGTGAGAAGATGGACTTGCTCTGAAGATAGTTGCTGTAGAACGAAGTGAAGTTACCAATAGGAAGTAGTATAAAATATCACAAAATAATCACACAGACTTGAGTAGTTGACTCATTTTCCATAACCTAAAATCTTTATTGTGAATTGTGATTGAATCCCATTTTGAATGTGATCATCTTTAGTTATAAATAAAAAATAATATACAGTTTAATATAGAAATATTCAATTTATTCTTCATAAAATTTTTTTCAAACAATTTTTTAATTTCTATCTTCAATAAAAATTTGATTATTCTATTTTTTGAACAAAATTTATTAATTGAAATATACAATACTTCAAGTTTCTTAATTATAATTTTCTTATTAAAATACCTTTAACTTTTCAAATTTCTTGTGACTTGAAAATTCATCACTAATTTATTATATTCATGGAATTTCTTAAATAAATAGTCTTTCTACTTGTTTAATATCTGAGGTTTCATATGATTTATGTTATAATTTAAAAATTACCCCCCTTACAAAGCGGATGTTAGCCTGTCCTTGTTTATTTTTAATATCTACTTTTAGTTTCTTTAAAATTGGTATTCCAGTACACTAGCGTCATTTTAATTTTCGTCTATTTAGGGGCCACTTTTGTAACATGGAGATAGTTCTCCTCTATACTCTAACCTCCATATTTTAAATGAAGAAGTCAAGTTGACTGTACACCACCAACCACTGGTGTTATAACATTTTAATAATACTGATCTTTATAAAGAGAACTGGATTGTGGATAATAATAATGGCTGTTTTTATGGAAAGTAGATAGAATATTAACTCTATGTATCAATGAAGAAGTCTAGTTGACAGAACACCACCAACCACTGATGTTATAACCTTTCATTAATACTGATCTTTATAAAGAGAACTGGATTGTGGATAATAATAATAATGGCTGCTTTTATAGAAAGTAGACAGGAGGAATATCAACTCTGTGTATCAATTGTGTACCTAAAACAGCATCAAATTAGGATGACGTTGCTGTAGCAAAATTACCCCAGTTGTTACAGTATGGCAGAATTAAACGGAGAAAATCTGTTTATCAGGTTACTAAGATAATAACTGACTATTTGTACTAATTTTAATATAAAAAAGTGCTCTCATCGTAAGTTTTCATTACATCCACCAATTTTTAATACTTTTTTTATCGAATTTATGCACTTAATTCCACTGGTTTCTAAATGAATACATTATTTACGTACAGATCTGAGTACACGCTGTGCAGATAAGTAGATAGATATATTTGGGGCCAAAAAAGTATTGCACTTCGACATTATGGTCCATTGTACTTCAGTCTGACTCGCTTCTCCCATATGTTGGCAATATCCAGGAGCTTGTTATCAGGTCTACCTGAAGGTTCATATATTCGGGGTGAGATGCATGCCACACAATCTGCACACAATGGGCTCGTTATGGAGTCCCATTGTGTGTAGATGCTTCCGCAGGGGATAATGCCCGGTAATGAATCCGGTAACCTTCCGCAGTTGCATCCCGTTCAGCTTCTGTGCATCGAGATAGAGCCTTTTGGTTGCACTCTGAAGCAGTATTTTTTCGAGCTCCAGCCGCGGTACTTCTTCCCAGTGATCACGGTGTTTAGCATTTGACCACTCGTTGATCACCTGTTTACATGCAGTCCTTGCAATTCCTAAAATAGTCTCTGGGCCTATGAAGGGCATTCCGACTCCCTTCTTTGCCAAGGTCACCACTGTGACCCGGCATCCAAATCAATTTAATATTGTTCTGTTTTGCCAGCTCCAGCTGTTCCTCCAGACAATCCTTGACTACCCCTGAGGTAGTTCCAGACAATGCTTTTAAGGCAGTATGGCTTCTGCTTGAAAGGCCGTGGAATATTTCCCCAATTTGAGGCTTATGTTTGCTTTGGGTCTCTCACCGTAGATTCCCGCCACGGTCCCTTATTCAGTTTTGGATCCGTCTGTATACCAGACGATTCCTTTCTTGAGATAAAGTGGTTCTCCTTCCGTCCCTATCACAGACCACAGTGAAAGGTTTTGAGAAGGAGCATATGTTGGAAAGTATATCTGTGTCCATTCAAAATACGGGGTCTGAGATGATTGATGTTTCAACGACCCTTGCATGCCAAACCTGATTTCTTTAATCCAGTTATTAATGCAAGCGATGCAAGCTATGGATCTCGCTTTAGCTGTTATTACAATGTTTAGTGGAGTCAGCTCTAGTATGATTTCCATGGTAGCTGTGGGTATACTGCTCATGGATCTAGTAATGCACAAACAAGCCAGTCTTTGGATCTTTGATAGCACTGTGTATGCTGTTTTTTTATTAACCTTTGGCCACCACACTAGAGCAACATAGGTTATAATTTGCCAAACTACTGTTGAGTAGTCAGTGGATCATTTTGAGTTTTTGACCCCAGATTTTTCCACATGGTTTCATGTAAAGCATGAGAGAAGATTTGTGATTTGAGGGTTTCATGTTATTTTAGAGTCTAACATTACTCCTAAGAATTTAGTTTCCCTTGCGATCTGTAGTCTTTTTCCAAAGAAAATGGGTGGTTTTATGTTACACACCTTCCTTTTCGTGAATGGAATTAGTGCGGTTTTTCCAGGGTTTAATTTTAATCCCTGGTTAATGCACCATTCCTGTGTGACTCTTAGAACATTTTGCATAAGCTCCGACATAAGTAGCAGACTCTTTAAGAAGGGAAGTTTGCATTCTTCTACCTATCAGCATAGCTGACTGAAGCAGCCGTGCTGACTTGCAGAATTAACCATGAAATTGTAAGAGGCATTATCAAATGCCCCCTCAATGTCAAGAAAAACGCGCAAGGTGGTTTGTTTCCCTTTTCTTTTCGAATCCTTCCTCAATCCTGTATATTAGGTTGTGGAGGGCTGATTCACAGGATTTTCCCACCTGATATGCGTGCTGGATGGCATATAGTGAATTTCTCGATAGTGCCCCTCGAGTTAAATGAAATCCTGTTGGCCATTCCATTACCTTTTGTAGAAACGATGACAGACTAATTGGTCTAAGGTCTTTCCCGTGGAGTGGCTCCCCGGTTTTGGTAAGAAGGTTACTCTTATTGGCTTCCATACTGTTGGGATATAACCTGTAGCTAGGCTTGCCCTGAATATGTGTCCAAGTAGAGCTAAAATTTGCTCTGCTCTTTTTGGTAAAAGCACTGAGTATGTCCCGTCTGGCCCCGCTGCTTGATTGGGGTCAATTGAGATTGCCTATTCGATTTTTGAGCGGTTAATGGTAATTTCCACTCTTCTCTAGTCCTCGCTTGTCGGTAGCCGGTCTTGGTTTAACTGCTCTTGAGAAACATTTTCACTGTCCATTGCCACCGAATCCGGAAAATAAGTCTGGATCAGTGTCTCGAGTGTATCCTTCGCAGAGCTAGTATACTCACCATCCGGTTTACGTAGTGACCCGATGGTGTAAGCGGATTTCTTCTGTAGGTGGAGTAGTCGCATCATAGGATAGGTAGACCGAAGCGATGATTACTACTTCAGTTTCATTCTCCATGTTGTATTTTACTTTTACTGCTGTAATATCTCTCTGACAAAACTCTAACAGCGGCAAGAGAATGCTGCCTTTTTTTTATAAATGTAAGTTCTGGGTTACTTTACTGGGGAACTTTATTGTAAATAATTTGTTCTCCAGCATTTCCTAGTCCAAGAATCTTATGGTTCACAGCCCAATATTCCTGGACTAGGCTATGGAAATTTCCCATTCTAGCACATTTTGTGGCTGCCTTACTGTGCTAGAGGTTTATTTGAAGCATCTGAAGAGCTGGAATTTTTTCACTCTGATGTTTTCAGTGATCTAAGGTTGACTTGACCAAACCCGAGGTATAATTTAAACCCTAGGTTTTGAATCAACCCCAGATCTGCTGCACTCACGGTTGTCTTCCAGCACGATGGTGTGTCCCGTATCGACCTTCGTGTTGTTTATAATTCGCCACTCCCCAGTGCGCAGGTTTGTCTTCTGTGCTCCTAGAGTTTTGATTATTTTGTCCGTATCAACGGAGTTATAGATCTGGGGAGCATACAGCAGAACTTTTGATGTGTTCATCAGGGTTTTTGCATCCCCGATAATAAGTTTCACTCCCTCCATAACAGGTTTCTCCAGAAGCCAGTTTATGGCTGTTGTGCCTATGCACTGCACAACGAGGGCTCCACTGTCCAGGTAGCAACCCCAATACTGTGGGCTCTCAACAACCTCTTGGCTAGTTAGGTTTGCAGCATCGAGAGTTGTACTCTTTCGGATTGTTCTTGAGTCATTTTGACCCCAAGATACCCCCGCAGTACAATGAACATCCTAATTGTTGAGGCGGTTTCAGCAAAGGTATTAATAGCCCTTGCCTGTTCCCCCCTCTACGTTTTTTCGAGATCTATTTCGGGCTTGGAATCCAGTCTGCAGATTTCGACCTCTTTTCCTGATAAAACTGAAATAAATTTTTTCAACCAAATTTTTTTATTTATTTTACTTTGCACTTACATTCTAACGTTTTAGTTTTCGCTATTTACTTTATAAATAGCTCGGTTCTTTAATGGGATATCATCACTTTTTAAGGAGCAACTATTATATGAAGTATCTCCCCGAAAACACAGCCATATATATATATATATATGGCTGTATATATATATATATATATATATATATATATATATATATATATATATATATATAATCTATGATATATATCTAGGATGATTCCCTAGATTTTTATAAGTAAATTTATTTTAATTTTGTTTTTTAAATGTATATATATTTTAATAAATATAAACAGACTTGTTTATGTTCCTTGTTTTTATGTAAAATTTTAACATTTTATTATTTGATATGTGATGACTTATTCTATATTTTGTACGACGCTCTGCTGCGGACAGAACTGCCACCAGAAACCCAGATGGTAGCTTTCGCAGATGATGCGGGGCTACTTATCAAGGCAAGAAGACTCCTACGAGATAGCTCAGCGCTTCATGAGCTCAGTTGGCCTGAAACTAGCAAACCATAAAACAACAAGTAGGAAATCGGTAGAGACCATTACCCTTGACGTTGGGGATTGCAACATTACCTCGCAGCCGTATATTAGATATCTCGGAGTGATGCTAGACACGAGACTTAACTTCAAGCAGCACGTGGAAAATATGAGTAAAAAAGCAGCAAAAGTGCCTATGAGATTAGCACGGCATATTCCAAACATTGGTGATCCTCGATAAAATAGGAGGAAACTTCTTGCCTCTGTGGTGACGTCCGTGCTTCCGTACGGAGGGGTACAGGAAAAAAGTATCAGCAATCCATCGTCTCAGTGCTCTAACGGTGTCCTGAACGTTCCGCACAGTATCGAACGATGCGGTGTGTGTAATTGCTGGGATGATGCCCGTAGAAGTGCTGGTAGAAAAGAAAAAGAAACTGCGCAAAAAAAGGAGCACGGTCTCAGAAGAACAAGAGGTATTGAAGGAAATTGCAAGGCAACAAAACCTCCAAGGATGGCAAGAGAAATGGGATCCGAAAAAGGGAGATGGATACATCGCCTAATACCCCAAATAGAGTGTTGGGTGAACCGTAGACATGGAGAAATCAGCTATTACTTGACACAGATGCTGTCAGGTCATGGTTGCTTTAGGGCCTACCGGCACCCGTTTGGTTACGAAGAGACAGCAGAGTACCCGGCAGGGTGTGGAGTACCAGAAGATGCGGAACACGCACTCTTTCGATGGCCACAATTCCAGCAGGAAAGAACAAAACACGAAGAGGTACTGGAAGCAACACTGACTACAGAGACGCTAACAAAACACATGTTGATGTCGGAGGAAAACTGGGCAGCAATCAGCAGTTCGACAATGAGCAGTTTGGCGAGATGACAGCTGTCTCTTCTTAAGCATGAAAGAGCAGAGAAGACTGCTAGGAACAGAGAAACAGCTGCAGCTGTGACCGCCCCCGCGAAGTAATGCCTAGCGGCGGTTCCGCGGGGGTAATAATAAGGTCAATGAAGCAAGGAGGTTAGGGTTTTAGTCGATACACCAAGAACAAGTCCGACACACGGGTAAAAACCTACGGTAGGTAAAGCATTTCTCCCCTCCTTGAAAAAAAACACACACACAATTGAATGCGTAGTCATTTTTTAAATTACATCACAGAATGTCTTAGAAGTTGCCGACCATTAAAAAGTTTCACTCTATTTGAAACTTTTTAAATCGATTTTACGTAAAAAATATTATTTCTCAAATAATTATTGTTCTCTCTCAAACTATCTAATGGCTCTCTAACGATTTGCATAAAATAAAGTTTTAAGAAATGCAATGGAGCCAAATGAAGGCCAACTTTACACAAAAACTTGAAATCGTTTTTTCATAAAAAAATGCGTTACGCAGGAGCTGCGTCCACTTAACGAATTTCTTTAGAATACATAAATCACTCTATAGCGGTCATAATTTTATTGTGATCAAAATAAAATATCATATCTGATACGATTTTAGTATTTGCTAGGCCAATTTTTATTGATGAATGGCATAGATCAAGGGGGGAAAGGGGGCATAGAGAAAGAAAAACACAAAATGTAGACCCAAAATATAGAAAATCATTTTTGCTACAATTCATTACCAGAACATTTTTCTCAAACTCTAATGTGTACAGAGATATTTAGGATTTTAACTTAAATTAGTGTAACAGAAAAAATGATAAGTAACAAAACTATAGTAAAACCAATTTTCTAAAACTTAATTTATGATATTTTTTCCGATTTTTCCATTATTAAGGGAGATATAGCAAATTTTGTGTTTCTCCGTCCCTCCTAGCCCCCCTTTTCCCTTTTTGTCCGATTTTGTTCAATAACGAAATTGGTTTTTCAAATAGAAAATACCAAAATTCATTCAAATCGGAATGAAACTGTGACCGCTAGAAAGTCCACAGACACATAAACGTAGATAGATAGATAGATATAACTTGGGGGCTAAAAAGTACTGCACTTCAACCTTATGCATTGTGCTCCTCCTAATTACTGTTGTGTACAGCAAGTGGATCATTTTGGGTTTTACACCCCAGATATTTTCATATCTTCTTGGAAAGCATGAGAGAAGATTTGCTCGAATGTGTTATGTATTTCAGATGAGGGTTCCATGTTGAGTCTAACATCACTCCTAAGAACTTGGTTTCCCTTGAGACCGAAGAGGATGGGTGGTTTTATTTTATCCACCTTCCTTTTTTGTTTGAATAGAATTAGTGTGGTCTTACAAGGGTTTATTTTTAATCCCTCGTTGATACCATTCATGTGAGCATCTTAGAGCGTTTTACATAAAATTCGAGTTTGTGCTTTCACATGGTCCTTGGATTGCAATTATAATGTCGTCCGTATATCCCTGTGTGTAATATCCTTTTGGTTGAGGCTCGTCAGTAAGCTGTTCACTGTCAGACTCCACAGGAGTGAGGATAAGATACCACCCTGTGGACATCCTTTGGTGGCTCTCACAGTGACAGACTCTCCAAGAAGGGAAGTTTGTATTTTTTTACCTATCAGTATAGAGTGTATCCACCTGCAGAAGGTGTCTTCTATTCCGTGCTGAGTTACAATATTAATCATGGACACATAAACGGATATATATATATATATATATATATATATATATATATATATATATATATATATGTATATATATATATATATATATATATATATATATATATATATATGTATATATATATATATACGTATATATATATATGTATATATATATATTTATATGTATTATATATATATATATATATATATATATACTCTGTTTTGTTGACTATCAATTGTTGGTGTTTTTCAAAAGTGGGACCTTTGTTCGTACTGATTGACTGAAAGCATCTCGATCGTATTACCGTTCTGGTTCAAATTCTCGATTGAATGCAACGTGCATGGGGCGATTCGGTGTTCCTATTTCGGCATTCCTAATTCGTGCAACATCGTGTCGGACATCATCAGGCAAATATCATGTATAAACAAAACCACCTCACTGTGGATCTCTGTGTTAAATTCATGTTCGGGATTTGCTGTTGTTGTACGCACTCGATGCAAAATGTTTTTAGCCATATTGTCTTTGTATTTGTCCTATACATGAAGTAGGTTTGATGGAAAACACGTTGAAATGATGATTGCCAAAAGTGATAAAATTTGATGCACAGTGGTCGCAATAACAGCATCAGCGAGTGTATGATTCCAATGAATGTCATCCTCGAGCAAATGTAAACACTGACAAGCTCCTCGATATGTTGCGCAGAAGTCATCATTGACAGTTCGTAGAAATTCCAATGAAGTCGGTCCACGAACAACAATAAATAACAAACGCAGGTAAAAAAATTATTCATTGCTCGGATGAACTGTGTAAATGCACCCCGATGCATCAGTTGAATATACATTCACGTATCCATGAATAGACTTTCAGTGTTCTTCTGTCCATGTGTATGTAACGACTGGACCGATTTGGATGAATATATAATTATTTTATTAAAATTTTGTTTTAATTTTGAAATGCCAATTTTGATTGTCGTTTCCATAGTAATATATCGTTCTATTTTGCAAATACTAATTTTTGCAAATACTAAAATCTTACCAGATATATTATAGAGAGTGATTTATGTATTCTTAGGAAATTCGCTAAGTTAAAGCAGCTCCTGCGTAACGAATTTTTTTTTTCTAATGAATTTTTGTTTTAAAAAATGCCAGCATTTAGAAGTGAAAGATATACCGCGAAACGCGGAATGAAGTTGAACGGAATCGATGGAATCGAAATCAACAACATAGAAATGTTGCGTTTAACCCCTATCGAGCTATGTGGAAATCGATTTCAGTTCACAGTAAACCGTGAATATTGGGCCAATGAACGTTGTGTGTCAATATTGTAAGGCATTTAAGTTTAAAAATAAAGCCCCTGGATTGTGCTGCGCGAGCGGTCAAGTAAAATTGGCGCGATTGGTAGCGCCAGAAGAGCCACTACATTCATTGGTTTCGGGAAATGGGCCAGATTCTAAACATTTTTTGACTCATGTCGAGCAATAAAATAATTGGTTTCAAATAACGTTATTTGGCGCAACAAAATTTATTCGAGAAACGTTTAAGACAAGTTTTAAGGTAAGTATATTGAAAAAAAAAAACTTTTACCACCACGTGCCTGATGCAAAACATGTTGGTAGCTTTCCATTGAAATGGCGTATCAATTGAAATGGCTTAAAGTACATTTGTAGCTCGGTAAATTGCTGAAAGTATTTTAAGAGCAACATGGGAAAGCCACATGGTGATACAAACAATTCGCTATACAAAATCCTATATTACATCTATTTATTATCTGTTTACCTTAGCCGATTCAGGGTCAAATATATCATCTAACAGGTTCCTTATTGCGAACGCGGGATAGTGACTACAAATTTTTGCAGATTTATTTTATGGGCGATTCAGCAAGACAACTCAATCAGCGTTGTGCACACGTTCGGTGAAAAGATCAATTGTGGTACAACTCCAAATGTTTTTCCATCAGCACAACGAATTAGTTGCATTATTCACGACTGCATTAGACCGCATGTCATCAAAGCCGATAAGACAAAAGCCTGTAGGACAACACGCAAGACGTTTTATTGCGGAAACAATTGATCAAGTCGCTAGAAAATAAAACTAAGAATGTTGTGTATCATAAAGCATTAGAATAATAAACAATACGTTTTTGGTATAATTATTTTTTATTAATTATACCAATTCGAATTCAATATTCATAGTTATGACAGGACAACGTCTGGTGGGTCAGCGAGTGTATATATATATATATATATATATATATATATATATAATAATAATAATAATTGGAATTTATTCAATGAATTTTTGTTACAAAATATAGAATAAGTCATCACATATCAAATAATAAAATATTAAAATTATACATAAAAACAAGGAACATAAACAAGCAAATCCCGAACATGAATTTAACACAGAGATCCACAGTGAGGTGGTTTTGTTTATACATGATATTTGCCTGATGATGTCCGACACGATGTTGCACGAATTAGGAATGCCGAAATAGGAACACCGAATCGCCCCATGCACGTTGCATTCAATCGAGAATTTGAACCAGAACGGTAATACGATCGAGATGCTTTCAGTCAATCAGTACGAACAAAGGTCCCACTTTTGAAAAACACCAACAATTGATAGTCAACAAAACAGAGTATATATATATATATATATATATATATAATACATATAAATATATATATATACATATATATATATACGTATATATATATATATACATATATATATATATATATATATATATATATATATATATACATATATATATATATATATATATATATATATATATATATATATATATATATATATATCCGTTTATGTGTCCATGATTAATATTGTAACTCAGCACGGAATAGAAGACACCTTCTGCAGGTGGATACACTCTATACTGATAGGTAAAAAAATACAAACTTCCCTTCTTGGAGAGTCTGTCACTGTGAGAGCCACCAAAGGATGTCCACAGGGTGGTATCTTATCCTCACTCCTGTGGAGTCTGACAGTGAACAGCTTACTGACGAGCCTCAACCAAAAGGATATTACACACAGGGATATACGGACGACATTATAATTGCAATCCAAGGACCATGTGAAAGCACAAACTCGAATTTTATGTAAAACGCTCTAAGATGCTCACATGAATGGTATCAACGAGGGATTAAAAATAAACCCTTGTAAGACCACACTAATTCTATTCAAACAAAAAAGGAAGGTGGATAAAATAAAACCACCCATCCTCTTCGGTCTCAAGGGAAACCAAGTTCTTAGGAGTGATGTTAGACTCAACATGGAACCCTCATCTGAAATACATAACACATTCGAGCAAATCTTCTCTCATGCTTTCCAAGAAGATATGAAAATATCTGGGGTGTAAAACCCAAAATGATCCACTTGCTGTACACAACAGTAATTAGGAGGAGCACAATGCATAAGGTTGAAGTGCAGTACTTTTTAGCCCCCAAGTTATATCTATCTATCTATCTACGTTTATGTGTCTGTGGACTTTCTAGCGGTCACAGTTTCATTCCGATTTGAATGAATTTTGGTATTTTCTATTTGAAAAACCAATTTCGTTATTGAACAAAATCGGACAAAAAGGGAAAAGGGGGGCTAGGAGGGACGGAGAAACACAAAATTTGCTATATCTCCCTTAATAATGGAAAAATCGGAAAAAATATCATAAATTAAGTTTTAGAAAATTGGTTTTACTATAGTTTTGTTACTTATCATTTTTTCTGTTACACTAATTTAAGTTAAAATCCTAAATATCTCTGTACACATTAGAGTTTGAGAAAAATGTTCTGGTAATGAATTGTAGCAAAAATGATTTTCTATATTTTGGGTCTACATTTTGTGTTTTTCTTTCTCTATGCCCCCTTTCCCCCCTTGATCTATGCCATTCATCAATAAAAATTGGCCTAGCAAATACTAAAATCGTATCAGATATGATATTTTATTTTGATCACAATAAAATTATGACCGCTATAGAGTGATTTATGTATTCTAAAGAAATTCGTTAAGTGGACGCAGCTCCTGCGTAACGCATTTTTTTATGAAAAAACGATTTCAAGTTTTTGTGTAAAGTTGGCCTTCATTTGGCTCCATTGCATTTCTTAAAACTTTATTTTATGCAAATCGTTAGAGAGCCATTAGATAGTTTGAGAGAGAACAATAATTATTTGAGAAATAATATTTTTTACGTAAAATCGATTTAAAAAGTTTCAAATAGAGTGAAACTTTTTAATGGTCGGCAACTTCTAAGACATTCTGTGATGTAATTTAAAAAATGACTACGCATTCAATTGTGTGTGTGTTTTTTTTCAAGGAGGGGAGAAATGCTTTACCTACCGTAGGTTTTTACCCGTGTGTCGGACTTGTTCTTGGTGTATCGACTAAAACCCTAACCTCCTTGCTTCATTGACCTTATTATTACCCCCGCGGAACCGCCGCTAGGCATTACTTTGCGGGGGCGGTCACAGCTGCAGCTGTTTCTCTGTTCCTAGCAGTCTTCTCTGCTCTTTCATGCTTAAGAAGAGACAGCTGTCATCTCGCCAAACTGCTCATTGTCGAACTGCTGATTGCTGCCCAGTTTTCCTCCGACATCAACATGTGTTTTGTTAGCGTCTCTGTAGTCAGTGTTGCTTCCAGTACCTCTTCGTGTTTTGTTCTTTCCTGCTGGAATTGTGGCCATCGAAAGAGTGCGTGTTCCGCATCTTCTGGTACTCCACACCCTGCCGGGTACTCTGCTGTCTCTTCGTAACCAAACGGGTGCCGGTAGGCCCTAAAGCAACCATGACCTGACAGCATCTGTGTCAAGTAATAGCTGATTTCTCCATGTCTACGGTTCACCCAACACTCTATTTGGGGTATTAGGCGATGTATCCATCTCCCTTTTTCGGATCCCATTTCTCTTGCCATCCTTGGAGGTTTTGTTGCCTTGCAATTTCCTTCAATACCTCTTGTTCTTCTGAGACCGTGCTCCTTTTTTTGCGCAGTTTCTTTTTCTTTTCTACCAGCACTTCTACGGGCATCATCCCAGCAATTACACACACCGCATCGTTCGATACTGTGCGGAACGTTCAGGACACCGTTAGAGCACTGAGACGATGGATTGCTGATACTTTTTTCCTGTACCCCTCCGTACGGAAGCACGGACGTCACCACAGAGGCAAGAAGTTTCCTCCTATTTTATCGAGGATCACCAATGTTTGGAATATGCCGTGCTAATCTCATAGGCACTTTTGCTGCTTTTTTACTCATATTTTCCACGTGCTGCTTGAAGTTAAGTCTCGTGTCTAGCATCACTCCGAGATATCTAATATACGGCTGCGAGGTAATGTTGCAATCCCCAACGTCAAGGGTAATGGTCTCTACCGATTTCCTACTTGTTGTTTTATGGTTTGCTAGTTTCAGGCCAACTGAGCTCATGAAGCGCTGAGCTATCTCGTAGGAGTCTTCTTGCCTTGATAAGTAGCCCCGCATCATCTGCGAAAGCTACCATCTGGGTTTCTGGTGGCAGTTCTGTCCGCAGCAGAGCGTCGTACATTACGTTCCAAAGAAGAGGTCCAGCACAGTGCCCTGGAGTACTCGAGTACTCCTCCGGTAACTTGCTAATGCAGTGGTCTCTTTTCAGTCTCGTACATCAGTTCTCTTTTGTCGAAGTAGCTCTTGATCATTTTCCTCAAGTAAGCGGGCACCTTTAGCCTGTCCAATACCATGCAGATGTTGTCCCATCTGGCAGAATTGAAGGCGTTTTTTACGTTAATGGCTGCAAGTAGACAATACTTCTTGCATCCCCGTTTCCACCTTATTCCACAACTGATACTCTTTCGCCGTGTTGATGGCATCTATCACGTGGTTGATGGCATCTATCGTTGATCTTTCTTTCCTGAAGCCGTATTGGTTGTCCGCAAGGGAGTGCCCAATAGCGGCCACAATCCGATTGTGGATGATCCTCTCCAAGATTTTCCGGCTGTATCCGACATGCACAAAGGACGGTACGACGAATGTTCGTCTTGCGGTTTGTTACCCTTGGGCAATACAAGAAGTCTCTGCCGCTTCCATCGCTCGGGGCAGATTCCCTCTGCGAGGCATGCATTATACATGTCGAGGAACAGCTCGGGAGCTGTCTTGATCGCTGTCTTTAATGCTAAATTGGGGATACTATCCATGCCCGGTGCCTTTAAGATGAAAACCTCGCATTCATTGGAGAAATTTTCCTATTGAAATTTGTTCCATATTAAGGTTTGGGACATGCCCCTGAATAAAGATTAAGATTTGGCCCGGCGAAAATCTGGTACCAATTTTTATACCCGTTATATATCATATACAGACCGTTTTCAAAAACATTTCTAATAGAGAATCGATGTTAAATAAATATATAAAATATTTACTGTAAAACCATACACATACATACATACATCTGGCTATAGGCTTGTGGTGTATGGTGTTTGTTTGATGTCATTTAAGATAGGGGGTGTTGTGATGCACATTATAATTGATAATATTAATCATTATGTATGTGAAAGCATGGGAAATATTTAGTTGTGTGTTTTAATGGCACTACCGTATTTCAACAATGGGTTATTACACAATAATAGAAAAAATGCAAATTATCAAAAGATTCTTTGAGGGACATTCGGCACAGGAATGTGTCAATTTATTTATTGCGGCATTTGAGGGTAGCCAATCGCCAGCATTCAAACAGTTACTCATATTATTAGCTGTTTTGAAAAATGGGGTTGTATATCAGGTTGCAAAGACTGCCACAAAGATAAAGTTGATGAAGCCCCACAAAAAATGAAGAGAGAGATAGCAGTTTATTATCTATTGACGATAAAAAATCGACAAGAGAAAGTTGGTGAAGAATTGAGCCTAAGCAACTCTACAGTTGCAAACATTTTGAAGCGGAACAATTCCAAATGTTTTATGGAAAAACCCAAGAGATATTGGCTGAGGACCCTCGCAGGATGGAGTTTTGTGAAGCTGTGATGGAAAAGGTGAATTGAGAAGATAATTTTATCAAAAACATTTTATTTACTGATGAATCATCTTTTCCATTACATGGAAAACATAATCCATCTATCATGCGATATTGGTCTCAGACAAATCAACATCGATATGTCAGTACCCAAACTTAGTTTCCACAGAAACTGAATGTCTGGACTGGAATATTTGGTGACCATATTATAGGACCATTCTTCATTGACGGATCTATAGATTCTTCCTAATTTAGATCTGGAATCTGTATGGTTCCAAAAAGATGGTTGCCCTGTACACAATGCCATGATAGTAAGGCTGTTCCTGGAACAAACTTTAGAGAAACGTCTTATGAGTGATTTTGGGACCTTCAAGTGACTAGCTTGATCGCCAGATCTATCTCCTAACGAGAATTTTTTTTTTGTGGGGTTTTCTCAAAACACTTATCTATTCGAGGAATAGGCCTGAAAATTTGCAATAATTAAGGCAAATAATTGTTGACAATTGTGCGAATATTTTTCCTCAAGTGCTAGAAAATACCAGGGTAGATTTCTACAATCGACTCGGATATTGTTCAGCAAATAATGAAGGAACATTCGAACCGTTGGATTAAGTTTTTTTTGTCGGAATTCTATTTTTTTCTTTTTGGGGTTTAATTTTCTTTTAATTCATGTGGATTGTTGTTTTATGTTATACCGTTAATAGAATACTATCATTTATTTTCAAACATTCCACGTACTAATAATAAGGGATATTCAAAAAAGATTTTTCAATTGTTAGAAGTAATGCTAAATTTAAGAAGACAACAATGAACATATTTAACTCACTCTCATTACATGTTAATATAGTACTGAGTACAAAACAGTAATCACACAGGCCAGCAAGCATACACAACAGACACACTACAGAGTACCCCCACTATTTTTATTTCTTTATTAAACATTGTGACTTGTGTATAGTTATTATAGTAAATAATATTTAACATTGATTCTCTATTAGCAATGCTTTCCAACACGTACGGTATACAAGGGTATATTAAGCTTAGCATTTTTGCCAACAAAAATTCGGTCTAATTTCCGCATATCCATCTGTCCGCCTCCGTCTGTCGAAATAAAAAACTAGCTGAAATGTGTGTGTGTGTGTGTGGGTGTACGGGGAGAGAAAATATCCTTCTTTGAAATCGTAACTGGTAGGCAAAATATTTGTTTGAAATTTAATTCATAAACTCAGTATATACTGGATATTTTACACAAAGTTATCTCTTTTTTTTGAAAAACTCGACCGTTTCCATGTTATAAACAAATTAAGGTTTGAAAAATCGCAAAACCCGTTGTTTTCAAGGTATATGGCATAGATCAAGGGAGAAGCGGGACATAGAGAAAGAAGAAAACACAATATATAAAATATCTCTCCTATTATTAAAAAAAATCGAAAAATGTATAAGGAGTAAAGTTGTAGAAAATCAATTTGGCTACAATTCAACAATTCAACATCTGATCTTTTTTTCTTAAACTATAATGTGTAGAGAGATATTTAGGAATTTAACTTTAAATTTTAATTCGTAAAGATTTCTGTCAATATTAGGGTAACAGAAAAAATGATAAGGAATTATCTATAACTTTACTTCTTCGACATTTTTCGATTTTTCCAACATTAAGAGAGATATACCAAAATTTTTGATTCCACCTCCCTCTAAACCACTTTTCCCTTGTCTTTTCCCTTGTATATATATATATATATATATATATATATATATATATATATATATATAATGTGAATATATATGTATAAATGTGTATGTAATCGCTCTAGTGGTCACAGTTTTAATCCGATTGGAATAAAATATGGTATGTGAGGTGATTTTGGTATTTGAACGGTCTAGTTCATTAATGAGCAAAATCGGACAAGGAAAAAAGGCGGTTCAGAGGGAGGTGGAAACACAAAATTTGGTATATCTCTCTTAATGTTGGAAAAATCGAAAAATGTCCAAGAAGTAAAGTTATAGATAATTCCTTATCATTTTTTCTGTTGAATATATATATATATATATATATATATATATTATATAGAAATATATATATATATATATATATATATATATATATATATATATATATATATATATATATATATATATATATATATATATATATATATATATAATTTTAGAGACGGTTATTTTCGCATCTACTAGGTTGGATCGATGGACATTTGATCATTTATCATTATCAATAGCTTTATTTCCTTTCAGGAAATTAACTAAAAATGAAATTTTTGAACTAACGAAAATTCTTAAATGATCTTAAATGAACATTCCTTAACGAAATTCTGAGAGTAATTGCAGAATATTTAATTCAAAAGCTTTGTTTTTTAATCGTCAAAAAGTATATAAAACCCATTAATACGTATATAATAAATAAATACGTTTCAGTGTATATTTGACGATTAAAAAACAAATCAAACCCATACAGGAACACCCAGAGTTAAACTTCGGCCCCATGCCTGGGCCTTAACTGGGAAGCCTATCTTGGCACACCTACATTGCCCCATGCTTGGGCCTTAACTGGGCACTCAGCTTTGGCCATTCCAATGATGACCCAGGTATGGGCCAACAACGAATAACCCAGCCTTGGCCAAGCCTAGAGACACCCTAACTTGGGCCAAGACTGAGTAACCCAGCCTTGGCCAAGCCTAGAGTCACCCTATCTTGGGCCATGACTGAGTAACCCAACCTCGGTCGTTGAATCGTAACCCTAACTTGGGCCAAGACTGAATAACCCAGCCTAGGCCAAGCCTAAAGTCACCCTAACTTGGGCCAAGACTGAGTAACCCAACCTCGGCCGTTAAATAGTAACCCTAACTTGGGCCAAGACTGATTAGCCCAGCCTTAGCCAAGTCTGGAGTCACCCTAACTTGGGCCAAGACTGAGTAACCCAGCCTCGGCCGTTGAATGGTAACCCTGACTTGGGCCAAGACTGAGTAACCCAGCCTTGGCCAAGCCTAGAGTCACTCTATCTTGGGCCATGACTGAGTAACCCAACCTCGGCCGTTAAATAGTAACCCTAACTTGGGCCAAGACTGATTAGCCCAGCCTTAGCCAAGTCTGGAGTCACCCTAACTTGGGCCAAGACTGAGTAACCCAGCCTCGGCCGTTAAATGGTAACCCTGACTTGGGCCAAGACTGAGTAACCCAGCCTTGGCCAGTCCTGAAGTCACCCTATCTTGGGCCATGACTGAGTAATCCAACCTCGGCCGTTAAAGAGTAACCCCAACTTGGGCCAAGACTGATTAGCCGAGCCTTAGCCAAGTCTGGAGTCACCCTCACTTGGGCCAAGACTGAGTAACCCAGCCTCGGCCGTTGAATGGTAACCCTGACTTGGGCCAAGACTGAGTAACCCAGCCTTGGCCAAGCCTAGAGACACCCTAACTTGGGCCAAGACTGAGTAACCCAGCCTTGGCCAAGCCTAGAGTCACCCTATCTTGGGCCATGACTGAGTAACCCAACCTCGGCCGTTGAATCGTAACCCTAACTTGGGCCAAGACTGAATAACCCAGCCTAGGCCAAGCCTAAATTCACCCTAACTTGGGCCAAGACTGAGTAACCCAACCTCGGCCGTTAAATAGTAACCCCAACTTGGGCCAAGTCTGATTAGCCGAGCCTTAGCCAAATCTGGAGTCACCCTAACTTGGGCCAAGACTGAGTAACCCAGCCTCGGCCGTTGAATGGTAACCCTGACTTGGGCCAAGACTGAGTAACCCAGCCTTGGCCAAGCCTAAACTCACCCTAACTTGGGCCAAGACTGGGTTGGGCATTTACAGAGTAGCGGAAGTGTGAGGGAGGGGGTCAAACAGTCTATCTGAATATGTATACATATATTAAGTATACGTAAACACTCCGTTGTTCTCTCTCTTTCCTATCTGCTAATATCGATTTTTATTACTTCTCCTTTCAAAGTATACTCATTGCCATGATAAACTCTTGGAAACCCTTAAGTGGACAATTCCTGTCGTTTTCAGTTTAGTTGTCGAACTGCTTCAGTCACATCATTTCAAATTGTGGTTTTTCTAAACAACTCTAACCATGTCTAGTTCTTATTCACGTGTTAAAAAGTGGCGTGCATTACACAAAGCTGAAAAAGTTTCACCTGATAAAAGTGAGCTAAATGTTAGTCAACCAAGTGTAAGTAACCTAACTATCAACACGTGTGCAAGTGAAAACAATAATGCTACAGAGCAATTTCGTTCACAAGTGAATAATAGTTTTAGTGTTACTGATAGAGATTTGGATAGTAGCAGTGATAATAGTATCAGTAATGATTGTATTGTAAATACTGTCGATACTGAGCAAGTTTTAGATGATAACATATCTAATTCATCACAGCAAAGTTATGAAGAATTTACAAAAAAAAAGGCACTAAGTGAGAAACTTCGTTGTTGGAGTTTAGATAATATAAATATTTTGACATTAAATGTAGTTACTCAACTGTTGACAATACTGAGAGAAGAAGGTCATGAAGATTTACCCAAAACTTCTCATCAATTATTAGGAACGAAGCACTGTCGGCCGATGAAGTCATTAACAAGCAATCGAGAAACAGATGGTACTTACATATATACTGGAATTAAAAATGCCCTACAAAAAGTAATATCTCCTGATATTTATACCGAAAATACGATATCAGTACAATTGCATATTGATGGAGTTTCAATCTATAATAATTCATCGGTTCAAGTATGGCCTATTCTATTAAAAGTTCACCATCGTGATTACGAAAGCAAGCCTGTAACAATTGCGTTATACTGTGGTGACTCCAAGCCTCATTCTGCAAATAATTACTTACGTGACCTTGTAAAAGAAGCTAATGATTACATTTTGAACGGACTTATTCTTCATGAAGTTAAATATTCTTTTAAAATTTTTTGTATGGTGGCAGATTCACCTGCGAGAGCTTTCATAAAAGGTGTGAAAAATCCAGGGGGTTTTTTTGCATGTGAAAGATGTACAGTCGAAGGTATTACTAAAAATCACAAGCGTGTTTATCCGGATATGAACTGTGAGTTACGAACAAGGAAGTCATTTAAGAAAAAAAAACAGGCAGAACACCATGTAAAAGACGAAAAATGTATATTATTAAAATTGAAAAAGTTTGATCCAGTGCAGGAGGTGGTTTTAGATTCGATGCATTTATTATATCTTGGGGTGATGAAAAATATCCTAGAAAAATTACTTGTGGTGAAAAAACATAGTGCTCGGTTAAAAAAATGTAAAACTGAAGTTTTGAAAAAAATAATGAAATCCATATCTAAAGATATTCCCGAAGAGTTTGAAAGGAAATTATATGATACTGACCAAGTTTCAAAGTGGAAAGCCACTCAATTTCGGTTTTTTTTATTATACATTGGACCTATAGCTTTCAAAAATGTACTATCTGAAAATAAATATCGTCATTTTTTATTACTATTTGTCGCATGTAGAATTTTAAACGACGAATTGAACGCAGTAAGATTTGTTGACTATGCACAAGATCAGCTGAGAAAATTTTTTGAATTACTGCCGTCGGAATATGGAGAAGATTCTCAAGTTCTCACCATGCACAATTTAACACACATATCAGATGACGTTCGTTACTTTCAAGTTTCATTAAGTGAAATATCGGCATTTTGGGGAGAAAATTATATCAGTTTATTTAAAAATTTAATAAAGTCACCATACAAACCACTCACTCAAATAGCAAATCGATTAGACGAATTAGAGAATGCTGACAATATAAAAATTAAAAAAAAGAGAGCCTTGTGTGAGTGCATCTACGAACGTGTTATTGAATCAGTTGAATACAATAAAAAACTATATTTCAAGGTTAAAAAAGTTCATTTACGTGGAGTTACTCTATATTGTAATCATCCAAATAATGTAATTCAATTGCACAACAATAAAATCTTTGTCATTGACAGTTTATTAAATGTACGAAGTAATCCTGCGACTGAAGAAGATATAAACAATTTATATATCTATGGTACGATAGAAGATAGTAAGAAAGAAGTTTTCGATTTTCCTACTTCGTCTATTGACGTAGGTGTAATGGAAGTTGTTTCTTGGAAAAAGCAAAAAGTCATTGTAAAACTTTCTCATGTGAAGAGTAAATGTATTCTTTTTAATATAAACTACTCCAAAATTGTAATGACTCTACTACATGTTTGAATGTATGCACAAAATGAACATTATGTTCAACAATTTTAAAGATAATTATATTCGAAACAAAATTTTCAATATTCTAATTTTTTAAATTATTCGAAATACATACTGAAATTATAAAATTATTTATAATTAATTAATTATTATTAACTATGAACATAGTTAATAATAGTTAATAATAAATAGTTAAGTAATTAATTCTAAATAATTTTATAATTTCAGTATTTCGTATAATTTAAAAAACTAAAATTATAATATTGAAAATTTTGTTTCTAAAATAATTATCTTTAAAATTGTTGACATAATGTTCATTTTATATAATACACACATAAACATACACAACACATAGACAAATACTCTGTTACATATACAAAATAATGTTGATTTGAAGAAAATAAATTTAAACTTTTATATTTCGAAAACAAAATTGATGTTTTTATTTAAACACATTTTTATTTAAAGACATTGATGTTTAAATAAAGAAATAAATATATATGTTACGGTCAAAACTCTTAACTGGTCAAAAGTACGTTTGACCGTAGGCTTTCGACAATTTTGTCTGAAATAACAGTGAAAAGTACTATTGCCCAATGGAGCTGGTCAAAAGTAGTTTTGACTAACTGATTCACAAATTCTGATATGGTATACCAGGATCATTTGACTAAATTTGTGATTTTGCAACCATTGACATCAAAAAGATCTACAGAAGTTCGGAGCGCCAAGTATTTTGCATTCCGATAATGGAAGAGAGGTTGTGAATTAAGTTATAAAAGAATTAGCATTATATTGGCCTGAGCTGAAACTTGTAACTGGGAAACCAGAGTTAAGGTTCCGTAGAAAGGGCGAACCAAGACGTTGAGAAAATGCTAGCGTCGTGAATGCAAGATAATAAAACCACTAACTGGTCCAATGGTCTCAAATTCGTGCAATTAATGAAAAACAGAGCGTTACGTTATATGTAGTTTTAAAAAATCCGTAATACGTAATTTTCTTTTTTCATTATTTAACTGCCAATTTTTAAGTACTTGTTACTTTTTCTTTGTATTAGTTACAATAACAAACCTTTGTAATAAACAATTTCGCAATATTAAATATATAAATAGTTTTATTTCCATTCCAAACAAATGGGAATATGCATGAAAATTTTTTTTCACTTCAATTGAACCATGTTTACTTGATAAATATCAAGGTAAATTTACTTTTTAAATAACTTTAAAAATAAGCGAGATATGAATGATTGATATTCCCGATTAGACAAAGAGGGTGATCGTCCTTTTGCCATGACATGTGACGTCATAATACGCTATCACCATTTAAAATACACGTAAAACTCCGTTTTGCAAGAAAGAGACAGATAATAATGTTAAAAAGCTTATAGCTTCCTTGATATTTGTCGGATTTTAATTTCGTTTTTAAATATTATTTCAATATTAACAGTATTTTCATATTCTGAAAATAAATGTGAAACAAATTTTCATGCATATTCCCTATTAAAAGTAAATTTGACTGTCTAGCGATTAAAAGTAGTTTTGAGCAGAAGCGTCAGTCAAAACCACTTTTGACCGCAAATGTTCAGTCAAAAGCACTATTAATCAATGATTTTCAGGCGATTTTTGCCAGTTAAAAGTACTTTTGATCGGTTAATTGACTTTTGATCGAGTTTTGACTGTAACATATATATATATATATATATATATATATAGATATGAATATAGTTTTATATAGTCAGTTAGTTAGTGTTGCGACTATCGGAATGCATCGGAGTGCAAGGTCATACTTGGTTAGTTGTACTTGATAGATTTCTTATGGGTAGAGTGACTCTACGCATGTCCACCGAGTTTTTTACTGTTGGTTTTAGTTTATTAGTCAGTCTTGTAAGTTCATGATTATAAGATACAGTGTTTTCAGCCTACGTTTGATTTTTGTGGATTATTAATATTAAGTATTTTTGGAGTGCCAATATTATAATTTAGTAAAATGTCGGATACACTAAAGCAATATGCAGTAGTCGAATTCGATGAAACAATTGATGGAAAAAAATTGGTGGAATTAGTTCCGACTTCTTGGCTAACTTTAAACGACACGTTATGTTATTGGCCGCCTGAAAACCTGATACACAAGGTTGGGGAATTAGTGAAAATTCAAGATGATGCTGATGAAACATGGGATACATATCCAATCGAGATTATCACTAAAGCAAGTAAGTAAAGAAAAACATCAATTACTTTTTTTAATGATCTTATTCGAAGTGCTGTCTTCTGATTAACTTAATATTTATCAAATACGTTTTCAAAGTTTTAATAATTCTTATTATTTATGTCATTGTTGTAATTTTATTCTTTTTTATACATGACGCAGTGTTATCTAATAATCAAACATTAAGTTTATTCTACTATAAAATAATTTTTTTTAACCGAAATTATTAATTTAGAAAAAATACTTTTAAACAATAACAACTATTTAACTACTATGTGTTTATAGTTTATATCACTGTCATCTTTATATTACTCAATATTATTGGTCTCGACGTTTTTTTTATTTTTATATTTAATTATTAGCAATGTGCGATATATGGTTTATTGTCATTTCAGAAGATTACGAACAAGGCTCCCGAAGATTACAAAAGTCTTTCAAAAGACGCAATGTTGACAGTTCTGAAAATGAGTCACAACCAAGTCAAGATAGTCAAGTTGTGATGATGAAAACTGCAGCTGTAGCTCGGGCTTTAGCCAATCCGAAACCGCTGATAGATGATCTATCGTTAACCGAAATTTTAGAAGAAACACTCACGGAGGATTCCACAAAGGATAATGTTATTAACGATTCAGTTTCTCGTAAAGACGGGACGACATCAAAATTGCTGCCGACGAAACGTCAAGGTATTTACAATTGTTTTATTAATTGGCTATCATTTAATTCACAAAAAGTAATCACAAATATATGTAACAGTTATAATTAAGTCATTAACGTATTAATTAAGATATAAAAAATAATATGAAAATCTTGTGGTAATTAGTAAATTAATGTTCTTAAGAAGTCTACTTGTAAAAACTTAAACAATAAAAAATAATCTTGAAGTCATTAAAAGCTATTTGCAGATTTTAATGAAATTAATAATCATTATAATAATTATAATAATGATACATTTATATTGTATAAAATAATTATTATTACTATTAAATATTAAAATTAATTACCACATCTATTATTATAATTTTTAATACTTTTGTATGATTTGCAGAAATCGTCGATTTCAACGATCTAGCGAATTACCTGGAAGGTGTAAACTCCAAAAGGAGTTCAAAAAAATGAAACAGAGTTTTGAGCTCTCCATGACTGATAAATTTCAAAAAATTCTAAAAACCATCCAATATTCGACCGATCCTACCGAGAAACAAAAAGCCTGGCAGGACCTTGGCAATGATTTGCCATTTGACTCAATCGAAAAATTTTTAATTTCGAACAATCGCTAACAAAAGATGAGGAGAAAAAAAAATCATTGGTAGTTACAAAATATCCACAAATTACTTACGGATTATTAAAATATTATTGACTAATTATTTAAAAATTACTTATTAATTATTTACAGGTTATTTACAAATGATTTAAATGTTATTTTGTAATCATTTACAGATTGATATCTTTCAAATGATCACGGCTGGATCCGTTAACTGTGAAGATGATGTCCAAAAAATAATCGCAAAACTGATGAAAAAAAGTATCCAACTAAAGTACAGCGGATGTGGGAAAAAAATCAAGGGAGTTGGAAAAAAAAGTTATAAAGACACGGAGTCTTTCAAAATTATGGAAAGTAAGTTAATGGTTCATTTAAATATTAATTTTGATTTTACAACTATGTTTATTGTTTCAGATTTTCTCCTGGCTAAGTATCATATATCCCAAGATAAACTGGAGATAATCAGTTGGGTTAGTCGATTTTTATCAGGTGCAAAGGATAGAGAAGGCGGCCGAGCTCACCGTGAAAATAAAAATAATCAGCAACTCGACTAGAAATTTTCACCTGACTCTGATAAGGACCGAATCTGGTTCAACTGATTTATAAACTAAATAGCGAAATTGTAAGAATGTAAGTGCAAGTAACATGAAAAAAACATTTAGTTGAAAAAATTTTTTTCGAAAGTTTTCTCTTAGTATGTTTTTAAAATTTTGTAACGCGGCAAGTTTTAATTTAAAATATTTAAATCAAAACAAAACAAATTACTTGCCGCGTTGTAAAATTTTAAAAACATAAGAGAAAATTTTACTTTGCACTTAGATTATTACATTTAAATTTTCGCTATTTAATTTATAAATAGCTCGGCTATGTATAAAGTTACTCCTTTTTTACATTATATTAATAAATTAATTATATGGATGATTAAAAAAATAAACCTAATTATACACGTATGACTGTTTATTCAATAACCTAATTATTATTCGATTAATTATATTTTCAGTATTATTATTGCAAGGATTACTCTCGGCAATCAAACATGGGCCAAAATTGGAATTTAAGTTTGGACCATTCCTGATATCCATACATATCCCAGTTTCAGCAAATAACAATGGGCCAGTCGTGGCAATAATGCGTGGGCCAATAGTGACAACCAAGCATGGTCCAGTTTTGGGAACTAAGCAAGGCCTACTTGTGACAGCCAAACATGGCCCAGTTCTGGGAACTAAGAGTGGCCCAGTTTTGGCCATTAAGCATGGGTCAGTCTTGGTTAGCAAGCATGGCCCAGTTATGGTAACTGAACACGGCCCAGTTCTGGCAATTGAGCAAGGGCCAGTCTTGGTTAGCAAGCATAGTCCATTTCTGGCCACCAAGCATGGGCCAGCCTTGAGAATGTTGCGTGGGCCAATGATAAAAACCAAGCCTGGCACGCTGTTATCATTCCAGATTTCTACCAAGGCTGGGCCAAAACGGGTTTACAAGCATGGGACAGTTATGGTACTTGAACACGGCCCAGTTCTGACAATTAAGCAAGGGCCAGTCTTGGTTAGCAAGCATTGCCCAGTTCTGGCCACCAAGCATGGGCCAGCCTTGACAATGTTGCGTGGGCCAATGATAGCAACCAAGCCTGGCACCCTGTTATCATTCCAGATTTCTACCAAGGCTGGGCCAAAACGGGTTTACAAGCATGGGCCAGAGTTTGACAGCATTGCGCCAAGCGTGGCTCATGTCTGGCCCCGTCGTCTTTTCCTGTATGGGAAGTTTCAGTTAGTACTATTGATTTCCAGCCTTGAAAACGGCTGATAGTGCGATTTCATACGTTAAATTATTGTTTATAACTCGGAAACGGAAAACTTTTACAAAAAAATGACAACCTTTTTTTGTACATGCATAATGGCCCAAAATACATAAAAACTTCATTCAAATCAAAATATGCACTCATGTTCTTAAAAAAAATTAGGACCAGATTGTCGTCGGACATAATATTGTACCTTAGTCAGGGGCATGTCCTAAACAATCGCGGATCCAGGGCGGTGGTCATGGGGATCATGACCCCAAAACTAAATATAATTTGTTTTTTAATTATAATTTTATTGCTTCTTACTCAAATCTTACATTGAGATAATTAAATGATGGGAATGAAATCTATAGTATTACGTAATTTATTACTACGGAAAAAATGAGTGCTATTGTTTAATCAATCTTTATCAATTCATGAGTGACAAATATTTTCTAATTGGTTATTGATAATCATGGTTAATATAAGTTATGGTTAATATGGTTTGATATAAGTATAATTAATTCTCCAAAATAATTTTCAATGATATTTAAAAAAAATTAAGAATAAAAATAACTATCCGAAGAAAATAAATTCAATTATCAGTTGAATAACAATTATTCGAATAATTCAGAATCGATATCTTAAAGTTTTTTATAAACTTTTGTTTTCATTATATTTATTTATTACTATAAATTCAATTACTTTTTAAACTCAAATATACTTTATTTCCAGTTGTGAAAATTTACCGTTCAAATATTTAATTAGTTTAAAAAACCAAGTTTTCTTTAATTCTAATTCTTAATTTCAAAGTTTTTCAAGAATAATAATAAAAATTATTTTCCTAAGATTGATACTCTTTTCTAGTGCTTTATAGTCCAATAAAATGAAGATTTAAATTACAATTCAAAAAGCAAGCCTTCATTTTTGAAAGTCAGTTCATTTTGACATACATTTACAAGGCTTATATAGTATAAAATAAAGTCCCCCAGCCGCGTCTGTCTGTCTGTCTGTCTGTTCGTGATAAACTCAAAAACTACTGCACCGATTTTCATGCTGTTTTTACCAATGGATAGAGTAGTTTTCGAGAATGGTTTTAGTATATAATTTGTCAAGTTTTTGTATACATTGGTCCTTACATATTATAAAAATGATTCATGAGGAAGGTATAGTTGTATAATTTATTGATGTATAGGTGTATAATTTATCAGTCCTTGACGGGAGAAAATATTATGTTACTTGGTTATAAAGGCGTTACAAAATTTTTGCGGGCGAAGCCGCGACGGGTAATGCTAGTTTATAGTTAAATACTTATATTATAGTTAAAATCTCAGGTATATTTATACTTTTATAGAGATACAACATAGTAGTTCAGTAAAGTTAAACATAACAAGTAATGTAACAACTAACTGAGTTAATTGTTTGAATACCCAGTATATACTGAGTTGTATATACTTTGTATTGTTAATATTTCTGCCTATTCAATGTTTATAAAATATGAATTATCAAAAAAACAGCACTGTTGCTGGTTTTGTTCAAAAGATATTTCGGGGTCAAATCATCTATGATATCGAGAAGCGTTAATCGATACTCAGTACTAGCTAACGAGAGGAAGTTAACGCGGAGCGTATGCAATTAAACACAGAACGTAAGCAAGTTAACGCGAAGCGCTGGTAAACCAACGCATAGCGTTAGCAAACGCAAAGCGTTAACCAACATGAAACGCAAGATAAAGCAAACCGTTAGCCACCCAACGCGAAGCGTTGATGAATGAGAAGCGTTAGTCAATAGGAAGTGTTAAGTCAACGCGAAGCGTTAGTTAATCACCGCAAAACGATGGTAAAAGCAAAGCGTTTACTTACGCGAAAAGTAAGCTAAAGCGAACCGTAAGTCTGCCAACGCGAAGCATTGGTCAATGAGAGTCGTAAGTCCATAGGAAACGTTAGGTCAACGCGAAGCGTTGGTAAACGCGGAACGTAAACTTAAGCAAACCGTAATTCAGACGCGAAGCGTTAGTCAATGAGAAGCGTTAGTAATGCAAAGCGAAGCGTCAGAGATTCGCGAAGCGTGATTTCACGCGAATCGTTAACCAACGTGAAACGTTAGCTAAAGTGAACCATAAATCGGCTAACGCGAAGCGTTCGTCAATAGGAAGTGTTAGGTCAACGCGAAGCGTTAGTAAATCAATGCGAGGCGTTGGTATACGCAATGCGTTTACCAACGCAAAACGTAAGCTAAATGGAACCATAAGTAAGCCGATGCGAAGCGTTGGTTAATGAGAAGCGTTAGTTATTCAAAGCAAAGCGTCGGTGATTCGCTTTGGTGATTCGCGAAGCGTGATTTTACGCGAATCGTTAACAAACGCTAGGCGTTAACCAACGTGAAACGTAAGTTAAAGTAAACCGTAAGTCATCCAAGCGTTGGTCAGCGAAGCGTTAGTTAATCAACGCGAAGCTTTAGTAAATCAACGCGAATCGTTAGTTAATCAACGCGAAGCGATAGTTTATCAACGCGAAGCGTTAGTTAAGCAACGCGAAGCGTTAGTTAAGCAACGCGAAGCTTTAGTTTATTAACGCGAAGCGTTAGTTAATCAACGCGAAGCGTTAGTTAGACAACGCGAAGCGTTAGTTAGACAACGCGAAGCGTTAGTTATTCAACGCGAAGCGTTAGTTTAACAACACGAAGCGATAGTTAATCAACGCGAAGAGTTTGTTTATCAACGCGAAGCGTTAGTTAATTAACGCGAAGCGTTAGTTAATCAACGCGAAGCGTTAGTTAGTCAACGCGAAGCGTTAGTTAATCAACGCGACGCGTTAGTAAATCAACGCGAAGCGATAGTTAATCAACGCGAAGCGTTAGTTAATCAACACGAAGCGATTGTTAATCATCGTGAAGCGTTAGGTAATCAACGCGAAGCCTTAGATAATCAACGCGAAGCTTAAGATAATCAACGCGAAGCGTTAGTTTATTAACGCGAAGCGTTAGTTATTCAACGCGAAGCGCTAGTTAATCAACGCGAAGCTTTAGTTAATCAATGCGAAGCGATAGTTAATCAACGCGAAGCGTTAGTTAATCAACGCGAAGCGTTAGTTAATTAACGCGAAGCGATAGTTAATCAACGCGAAGCGTTAGTTAATCAACACGAAGCGATAGTTAATCAACGTGAAGCGTTAGGTAATCAACGCGAAGCCTTAGATAATCAACGCGAAGCTTAAGATAATCAACGCGAAGCGTTAGTTTATTAACGCGAAGCGTTAGTTAGTCAACGCAAAGCGTCAGTTAATCAACGCGAAGTGTTAGTTAATCAATGCGTAGCGATAGTTAATCAACGCGAAGCGTTAGTTAATCAACGCGAAGCTTTAGTTAATCAACGCGAAGCGTTAATTTAATAAACGCGTAGCGATAGTTTATCAAAGCGAAGCGTTAGTTAAGCAACGCGAAGCTTTAGTTTATTAACGCGAAGCGTTAGTTAATCTACGCGAAGCGATAGTTAGACAACGCGAAGCGTTAGTTAATTAACGCGAAGCGAATTAACAACACGAAGCGATAGTTAATCAACGCGAAGAGTCTGTTTATCAACGCGAAGCGTTAGTTATCTAACGCGGAGCGTTAGATAATCAATGCGAAGCGTTAGTTTATTAACGCGAAGCGTTAGTTAATCAACGCGAAGCGTTAGTTAGTCAACGCGAAGCGTTAGTTAATCAACGCGAAGCGTTAGTTAATCAACGCGAAGCGATAGTTAATCAACGCGAAGCGTTAGTTAATCAACACGAAGCGTTTGTTAATCAACGTGAAGCGTTAGGTAATCAACGCGAAGCCTTAGATAATCAACGCGAAGCGTTAGATAATCAACGCGAAGCGTTAGTTTATTAACGCGAAGCGCTAGTTAGTCAACGCGAAGCGTTAGTTAATCAACGCGAAGCGTTAGTTAAGCAATGCGTAGCGATAGTTAATCAACGCGAAGCGTTAGTTAATCAACGCGAAGCGTTAGTTAATCAATGCGAAGCGTAAGTTAATCAACGCAATGCGAAATGTAAGCTAAAGCGAACCGTAAATCACCCAACGCAAAGCGTAGCTTAATGAGAAGCGTAAGTCAATAGGAAGCGTTAGGTCAACGCAAAGCGTTAGCAAAGCGTTAACCAAGGCGAAACGTAAGCTGCAGCGAACCATAAGTCAGCCAACGCGATGATTTGGTCAATGAGAAGAGTTAGTTATGCAAAGCGAAGCGTCATTGGTTCGCGATTCATTGATATGCTACAGCAAACCGTAAGCCAGCCAACGCGAAGCGTTGGTCAATAAGATGCGTTAGTCAATAGGAAGTGTTAGGTTAACGCGAAGCGTCAGTAAATCAACGCGAAGCGTTGATAAATCAACGCAAAGCTTTGGTAAACGAAATGCGTTTACTAACGCGAAACGTAAGCTAAAGCGAACGGTAAGCGTCAATGAGAAGTGTTAGTCAATAGGAAGTGTATGGTCAACGCGATGCGTTAGTTAATCAACGCTGAAGTAAATCAATCGCGATCGTTTTTTGACGCTGAGCGTTAAATTAAGGCGCGACGTGAAGCATTAGTTTATCAACGCGAAGCAATAGCCGATGCTGCGTTAGAATACCAATATATATATATATATATATATATATATATATATAAATTTTATAGATAATTTTTGATAGGATCGATGGACTTTATATATTTAAATATTGAGTTATATAATTGACTTCTAACGCAAAGCGTTAGGCGACGCGAAAAGTTAGTTAACGCGAAGCTTAAGTAAATCAACGTAAAGCGTTAGTAAACACAAGGCGTTAACCAAGGCGGAAAGTAAGCTAAAGCGAACCGTAAGTCTGCGAAGCTCGATTTCACGCGAATCGTTAACCCTTATAGTAAGCGTGAAAAGTTAGTCAAATCGTAGCGTTAGTTAACGTGAAGCGTTAGCATGAGTTAGTTATACAACGCGAAGTGTTAGCCGACGCGAAGCGTCAGTCGATACGACGCACTAGCTAACGCGAGAAAATTAATGCAGAGCGTAAGCAAGTAAACGCGAAGCGTTAGTAACATTGGTAAACACAAAGCGATAACTAACGCGAAACGTAAGCTAAAGCGAACCGTATGTCTGCCAATGCGAAGCGTTAATTACTGAAAGCGAAGCGTTCATGAGAAGCGTTAGTTATTCAAAGCGAAGCGTGATTTCACGCGAATCGTTGATTAACGTGAACCGTAAGCTCAAGCGAGCCGTAAGTCAGCCAACGCGAAGCGTTGGTTAATGAGAAGCGTTAGTCAATAGAAAATGTTAGATCAACGTGTAACGTAGTCTAAAGCGAACCGTAAGTCAGCCAACGCGAAGCATTGGTTCATGAGAAGCGTTAGTTATGCAAAGCGAAGCGTCAGTGATACGCGAAGCGAGATTCTAAGCGAATCGTTAACCACCGCAACGCGTTAACCAACGCGAACCATAAGTCACCCAACGCAAAGCGTGGTCAATGAGAAGCGATAGTTATTCAAAGCGAATCGTACGTGATTCAACGCGAAGCGTGATTTCACGAGAATCGTTAATGCTTAAAGTAGACGTGAAACGTTAGTTAAATCGTAGCGATAGTTAACGCGAAGCGAAAGCACTCGTAAGATATACAACGCGAAGCGTTGGTCAATGAGAATCGTTAGTAAATAGGAAGTGTTAAGACAACGCGAAGCGTTATTAAATCAACGCGAAACGTTAGCTAAAGCGAACCGTAAGTCAGCGAACGCGAAGCGTTGGTTAATGAGAAACGTTAGTTATTCAAAGCGAAGCGTTGGTGATTAGTGATTCGTTAATTAACGCGAAGCGTTTACATGCGCGAGGCGTTGGTCTATCAGATGCGTAAGTGATGAGGAAGTGTTAGGTCAACGCGAAGCGTTAGTAAATCAACGCGAAATGTAAGCTAAAGCGAACCGTAAGTCAGCCAACGCGAAGCGTTGGTTAATGAGAATCATAAGTTATTCAAAGCGATGGGTCGGTGATTCGCGAAGCGTTATTTCACTCGATTCGTTAATCAACGGAAAGCGTTAAACAACGTGAATAGTAAGCTTAAGCGACCCGTAAGTCAGCCAACGCGAAGCGTTGGTCAATGTGATCCGTTAGTCAATAGGAAGTGTTAGGTCAACGCGAAGCTTTGGTAAACACAAAGCGTTTACCAACGGGAAACGAAAGCTGAAGCAAATCGTAAGACAGCCAACGCGAAGCGTTGGTTAGTGAGAAGCGTTAGTTATTCATAGCGAAGCGTCGGTTATTCGCGGAGCGTGATTTCACGAGAATCGTTAAACAACGCAAAGCGTTAACCAACGCGAACCGTAAGCTTAAGCGTTAAGTGGGAAGCGTTAGTTATTCATAGCGAAGCGTCAGTAAGTCGCGAAGCCTGATTTCACGAGAATCATTAAACAGCGCAAAGCGGTAACCAACGCGAATCGTAAGTTAAAGTGGGCCGCAAGTCAGCCAACGCGAAGCGTTGGTCAATGTGAAGCGTTAGTTAATAGGAAGTGTTTGGTCAACGCGAAGCTTTGGTAAACGCAAAGCGTTTACCAACGAGAAACGAACGCCGAAGCGAACCGTAAGACAGCCAACGCGAAGCGTTAGTTAGTGAGAAGCGTTAGTTATTCATAGCGAAGTGTCGGTTATTCGCGGAGCGTGATTTCACGAGAATCGTTAAACAACGCAAAGCGTTAACCAACGCGAACCGTAAGCTTAAGCGTGCTGTTAGTAAGCCATCGCGAAGCGTTAGTTAATAGGAAGAGTTAGGTCAACGCGAAACGTAAGCTAAAGCAAACTGTAAGTCAGCCAACGTGAAGCGTCCTCCAATGAGAAGCGTTAGTTTTCCAAAGCTTAGCGTCAGTAATTCTCGAATCGTGCTTTCACGCGAATCATTACCAAACGAAAAACATGAACCAACTCGAAACGTAAGTTTACGCGAACCGTATTTCAGCCAACGCAAAGCTTTAGTAAATCAACGTTAACTAACGCGACACGTAAACCAACGCGACACACAAGCTAAAGCGAACCGTTAGTCACCCAACGCGATGCGTTCGTCAATGAGAAGCGTTGGTCAATAGGAAGCGTTAGGTCAACTCGAAGCGTCAATCAACACGAAGCACTAGTTAACGTGAAGTGAAAGTTAACGCGGAGCGTATGCAACTCAACGCTAAGCGTTGTTAATTCAAAGCATAGCGTAAGCTCAAGCGTACCGTAAGTCAGTAAACATGAAACGTTGGTCAATGCGAAACGTTCGGCCTTAGTTCATATATGAATATATATATATATATATATATATATATATATATATATAAATATATATATATATATATATATATATATATATATATATATATATATATATATATATATATATATATACATGTATATAAATATATGCATGTATATATATATACATATATAAAAGTTTTATAGATGATTTTTGATAGGATATATGGAACTTTGAATAAACTTTTTGCAAAATTTTGACATCTGTACGAGACCAACTATTTTTTAAAAAAAGAAAATCACTTAAACCTTGACCTTATATATACACCTGGTTAACAAAACTGAAATAAACATAAAAACAATACTATTTGGTGTTTGTACATGTGCCTGTCTTCGATCGACACATTTTCAACTTTAAGCACAAAGTTTGAAAAAACGGTTGACTTTATGAAAAAATTTTTCAAACAAAAGTTGTTTATTTTAAAGAGAAGAAGATTTTGTGTCAACAAATATTTGTTCTATCTCTTTCGCTTTCAACGATATAAATTTTCCCCCCTAGCGGGGGGAATCACTTTCCGATTTTGCCCATTTACGAACTTGACCTTACTTTTTTGCTCTAGAACACACACAGAAATTTTCAGCTCGTTACCTTTTTTCGTTCTTGAGTTATCGTGTTCAAAGGCGGACGGACAGATGAATTAGGCCGAATTAGGCATATTTTATGAATACTTTTGTGAAGCATTTTTGTCAAGGATTAATATTTTCAAGCGTTACAAAGACGGGATTAAACATAAAAGACCTTGTATATTTACATATACAGAATATAAAAAATAGTCTGTACAGTTGTTGTGTATACCTACGGGTCCATGGAGCCCATGCCTTCATTCCCCAATTAATTGTATTTCACATTTTTTTCAACTTTGATAGCAAATTTTGAGAAAACTGTTGAGTTTATGAAAAAAGTTTTCAAACAAAAGTTGTTTATTTTAAAGAGAAAAAGATTTTTTGTTGACAAAAATTTTTTCTATCTCCTACGGTTTCAAAGATATAATTTTCCCCCTGGCGGGGGGAAACACGTTCCGATTTTGCCCGTTAACGAACATGACCTTACTTTTTTGCTCTAGAACACACACAAAAATTTTCAGGCCGTTATCTTTTTTCGTTCTTGAGTTATCGGCTTCACAGACGGACAGACGGACGGACATGTGAAATTGGCCGAATTAGGCCATTTTTTGAATACCTTGGGGAAGCATTTTTGTCAAGGATTAATATTTTCAAGCGTTACAAAGTCGGGACTAAACTTAATATACCTTGTATATTTACAAATACACTGGGTATAACAATACTATTTGATGTATGTTATGTTTGTCATGTGCCCGTTTGTACATGGAGACCATGCCTTCATTCGCTTATCAATTGTATTTATCATTTTTTTCAACTTTGAGGACAGATTTTGAAAAAACTATTGAGTTTATGAAAAAGTGTTTCAAACAAAAGTTGTTTAGTATAAAGAGAAGAAGATTTTTTGTTAACAAATTTTTTTTCTGACTCTTACGGTTTCAAAGATGTGTAATTCCCCCCTTTTATTTGCTCTTTCTGCACAAATTATGTGAAAACTATTGAGTTTATGGAAAGTTTTTCAAACAAAAGATGATTATTTCAAAAAGAAGAAGATTTTTTGTCTCAAAATTATTTTTCTATCTCTTGCGGTTTCAAAGACGGATATTTCCCCCCCTCATAGCGGGGGGAAACATGTTCCGATTTTGCCCAATAACGAACTTGACCTTACTTTTTTGCTCTAGAACACACACAAAAATTTTCAGCTCGTTAACTCTTTTCGTTCTTGATTTATCGGCTTCACAGACGGACGGACGGACGGACGGACATGTGAAAATGGCCGAATTAGGCCATTTTATTAATACCTTTTTGAAGCATTTTTGTCAAGGATTAATATTTTCAAGCGTTACAAAGTCGGGACTAAACTTAATATACCTTGTATATTTACAAATATACTGGGTATAAAAAGGTGGTCGTGCTTGCAAAAGGTCCGGTCGTTCTGAATTTTTTATATGTTGTTAGGACCAAAACCAATATTAAAAAACCAGATTTGCAATTTCCAAAGTGCTGTGCGAGCGGCGGTGTACCCAAAAAACCATGAAATTTTCGGACTTTTTTCAGTTTTTGCTCCATATCTCAGTGAAGGAAAGGTCTAATCGGTATAGTCATTCTATACACTTTTAAAGTAGAATAAAAATAAAATTTTCAACAATTTGAGATCAAAACAAGCTCTATACAGCTTTTGGTTTCCAAGATACAGTTCTTAGAAAATAGGCCATTTTTCCAAAAAGCGAAATTTTTTCGAAATGGTCTCATTTTCGTAAAATATCTTCTAAAATACGCATCCCACGTCAAATATTATATGTAATAAACTTGTAGTAAATTTAATTAGCTTTCATTTGAGATCAGACAGGTATCTGTATGCCCAGCGGTTCTCTTAAAAACGACACATAACCAAAAACAGTCATAAATTAACCAGCGCAGATAACCATCGCAGCGCACATATTTACCAGATGTTTGTATCCATATTTTCGGTAAAAGTAGGTACCAATTCCAATCAGAAGGAAAGAAACAAAAGATCGAGGTCGTACAGCAGTTATCAGAACATGAGAAACTGATACACACTTCTTCTTCCATGCTTCAAGGGGTCACGCTTGTTTTTGAGAACAGCAGTCTCAAAAAATAGCTGTACTGAGGGTCCCATTGTTGGAGCCCATCTCCACTATGACTATTACATCGACAAAACGTTTTTGGAGGTGAGTTTTCGCTGTTCTGACATCATGTATACAATCACCCTTAATTTACTGCAGAAGGTGTGATAAAGAAAACTGGCATTCATCAGTGTTTTCCAATAGGTAATCGTATACAGAATCGATCGTTTCTTCAGTATTACTAGCAGGACGATACCCTCTCTTATCCCTAGTAGCAGGTGGTAATCTAAACAGGTTCCTGTAGCACAATCTGTGGTACGCCCCGTCTGCAGCAACCAGGTCGTCAATTGCGAGGAGGCGCTCCGATTGTGCTACAGGAGCCTGTTTAGATTACCACCTGCTACTGGGAATAATGATCATAATAATTTATTAGACCCGAAATGATGTACAAATGTAATACATATTGGTTCGTCATATATTCCTAACATTATAGGTTGTTAGAAAAAAATGCATCCACATTGTATGGACAATGATCCAGCAGGCGGTTTCAAACTTCCTTTGGTTACATTCAAGATTCATATGAGATGATAACTTGTTGAAAAATTTTAAGCCATTGTAAGATGGACCATGTTCGAAGACATTTAAGTTGTGCTTGGGTACTCTTAAGTCGCTACCATGTCTTGTATAATACGTGTGATTAAAGTTATTTTGATTTACCGTATGAATATTCTTCTTTATGTGGACGAGACAATGGAGAATGTATATACTGGAGAGCGTCAAGATTCTCAGATCCTTAAAATATTGTCTACAGGAAGTTTGCTGGCCAACACCAACAATTACTCGTAATATTTTCTTTTGCTTTATTAAAATTTGTGTTGATTGAGAGGAAGACCCCCCTAACAAAATTCCATATTTAAGTCTGCTATGAACCAATGAATAGTATACCATAGCTAATGTTTTTTGACTTAGATTCTCTCTGAAATTTCTAAAAAGAAAAGAGTGGTCGTGGAATAAGAGACGGTATCGTCCTGCCAATAATACTGAAGAAACGATCGATTGTGTGTACGATTACCTATTGGAAAACAGTGATGAATGCCAGTTTTCTTTATCACACCTCCTACAGCAAATTAAGGGTGATTGTATACACGATGTCAGAACTGCGAAAACTCACCTCCAAAACCTTTTTGTCGATGACATAGTCATAGTGGAGATGGGCTCCAAAAAAGGGACACTCAGTACAGCTATTTTTTGAGACTGTTGTTCTCAAAAACAAGCGTGGCCCTTTGAAGCATGGAAGAAGAAGTGTGTGTCAGCTTCTCATGTTCTGATAACTGCTGTACGACCTCGATCTTTTGTTTCCTTCCTTCTGATTGGAATTGGTACCTACTTTTACCGAAAATATGGATACAAACATCTGGTAAATATGTGCGCTGCGATGGTTATCTGCGCTGGTTAACTTATGACTTTTTTTGGTTATCTGCCGTTTTTAAAAAAACCGCTGGGCATACAGATACCAGTCTGATTTCAAATGAAAGCTAATTAAATTTACTACAAGTTTATTAAATATAATATTTGACGTGGGATGCGTATTTTAGAAGATATTTTACGAAATAAGTGACAATTTGGAAAAAATTTCACTTTTTGGAAAAAATGGCCTATTTTCTAAGAACTGTATCTTGAGAACCAATAGCTGTATAGAGCTTGTTTTGATTTCAAATTGTTGAAAATTTATAGAATAACTATACCGGCCAGACCCTTCCTCACTGAGATATTGAGCAAAAACTAAAAAAAGTCCGAAAATTTCATGGTTTTTTGGGTACACCACCGCTCGCACAGCACTTTGGAAATTGCAAATCTGGTTTTTTAATATTGGTTTAGGTCCTAACAACATATAAAAAATTCAGAACGACCGGACCTTTTGCAAGCACGGATGTAGATCTTAATTGGACTATAGTCTCTTATGTAGAAATTTATAAAAAACGTATATTGATTTAAAAAAATTTTTTTTTCGAATTTAATTAAGAAAAAATTAATTTTTTTAAATAAAAATGTTTATAACTTCTAAATAAATAAATTAAAAAAAAATTTATATCTCTTATTACAGAGATGACTTATTACACTTTGTAGATACGATTTTTAAAAAAAGTTTTTAAAATTCATGCGGCTGAGCTATAATTTAGAATTGTTTATTGCAAATATTTCGGTTTTTATTGCAAATACGTCAAAAGTGATTTAGGATAATTTTATAGACAATTTTAATATCTACATTTTTCGTTAAGGACTTTTTTTCATATCTTCTTATATTTTCGAGATATTTTCCAAAAACTGGTTTTGGGGGTAGTTTTTACTTTTTTTCTATCCCCTAAATAGGATTTAATATTTTTTAACTATAAATACTTTAAATGTTTGTCAAAATGAACTAACATTCAAAAATGCATGCATGCTTGCTTTTTGAAATGTAATTTAAATCTTCATTTTATTGGACTATGAGTACCTAATTAAAATAATACGAATTTCATAATCGAAAATTTTTATATGGATAATCTATTACAATTTTTAAGAAAATACAGTTTTTTACTTATTCTAATTTTTTTGTTTAGCTTCTGCCCCCCCCCCCCCCCTAACTTTAACTCTAGATTCGCGCCTGGTCACAAACATGAATACGTAAAAAAAATCTAATGAAAAAATTACTTTCAACGAATGCAAAGTTATAATTATTAAAAAGACGTTACGCAGGAGTTGCGTCAACTTAGCGAATTTCCTTAGAATACATATATCACTCTCTAGTCACAATTAAGTCTTATCAAAATAAAATGTCGTATCTGATATCATTTTAGTATTTTCAAGGCCAATTTTATTAATAAATGGCATACGTCAAGGGGAAAGGGAGGCATAAAGATAGAAGAAAACACAAAATATAAAATATCTCTCTTAATATTGGAACAATCGATAAATGTATAACGAGTAAAGTTGTAGAAAATCAAGTTTACTTTTTTTCCTAAGAATCACCATTCCTAAGACATCGCCATTCTAAAAATTAAAGGTGTTACATTCTACATGATATGCACACATTTCCACACCACCTGTGACGTAGTGTACTTTTTAGCGCGTTTTTTTTAACGTAGTTTCCCCGGTAGGCCTGCTCCACGATTTTATGCGAAAATACTGTATTTACTGCATGATGATTATTGATTTTGATATTAATATAGGTCAGCGTTTCCCAAACTTTTTTTAAAGCAGCCCGGAACGAAGTTTTAAAATTTTTCGCGATCCACCTTATGAAAAAAAAACCATTTATTTACAAAAGAAATTTTAATTTTTAATGAAAATCAAATTTTTTGTTTGTTTATTTTTTACACAAAAATTGCAAAATAATTATATAAAAAAATATAAGTAATTAAAAAATTATGTTGTAGTGAAAATTATTGAGAATAATTTTTCTGCATCGAACACATGTTCTAATTATATTACGAAAAATATCAAGTAAAATATTACGGAAAATATTTTAGATAACAATATTTTTCTCCTTGGAAAAAGGAGTTTTTTTTCTAAGTACAAAAAGAAAATAATCGAGTTCGATTTATTTTTTTCTTAAATAAAGTTTTTTTTTAAGTCGAAAATTGAAAAAAGATTAATAGATGCTTTTGATTTAAAGTTTTTCTTTTTTTTTTTAAATCAAAAATGGAAAAAAATTATTAGATATAATTTAGTTTAAAAAAATCGACTATTGTCTGATTAGTTTCAAAGTATATCTTTGACTGTTGTTTAATCGGTTCAAAGTATATAATTGTTGTTCAATCCAGATCAAGTTAAAGTTGGCTTTTGTATAAGTAATTCAAAGTTTGACATTGTGTTGAAAAATTAAAATAATTGTTGAAAAAGAAATTGGATTCTCATTTTTTTTAAAGCAATAAAATCAGGTTTTTTTTTTTGTTTCGTAAAAACTTGTGTTTAATTTAATTTTTTTTTTCTTTTCTTTAAAAAATTTTTGTGCGTGTCGTTCCGATTAGAAAATATTTAGTAAAACCTTTTACTAATATATATTTTTTGTTTTGTCGAGTATCGAAATCTGTTGCAGGTTCGGGCAGCGCTCCTTTAAGGAATAAAGAGAGCCAAGATACCGCGACAATTAACATTTATATTCATTTAAAACTTTAGTAAATGGAGTAAATTTTGTTTCCATATATTTGGCCTTAGTGCGAAGGATGATGTTGTTTGTCATCACATAACAATTTCAAATTAGGAGGTAAGAATGTTAATTTTATTCTTAAATTAGGTTCGATATCCAATCTGTTTCGATACTTATTTTTAAGTCCACCAAGGCTGAAAACGCAGCTTCACACGTATAAGTGGTGACTAAAGGCATTAAAAATTGTATCGCTTTTTCGCTTACGCTTGGATACTCCTGAGTTTGCGGTACACGTACCGGAGAAGGCAATATTTTGAATAACGAATTGGCAGCAAACATGCGTAAGCATGTGTACAACAGGTAATGTGCGTGTGCGGGAAGGAGAAGACGTAGCAACGTCAGCAGCACAACGAGCAGGCGCGGGCGATAAAACTATATGAAAGAATACAAATACCGACTTTGCCACTTTTCCTAGTGTCTAAATAATGTTAAAAAAAATTTTTTTTGTGTTTTTACAATTTTATTATGCGACCCGGCAAAATATTCCTACATCCCCGTGCCGGGTCGTGACCCACACTTTGGGAAACGCTGATATAGGTGATTGATATAAACTGTAGTTCAGATTTCTGTTAATATTTTAATCTGATTCATACTCTTCAAATTCGACTTCAACAGTCATGTATTCTTCGATTTCTTCTTCTTCTTCCTCTACCAAAGTTCAGCTCTGTCGGAGTTTTTGTTATTTGATCACTATTTTTATGTCTATTTTGACTGAACTATTATTTTTATTTGTAATATAAAATTAAATAATTGTAAAGCGCTAATAGCAACTTTATTTAAAAAAAGCGCTAATAGCAGCTTTTTTATTTTCATTTTTAGTATAAAATTAAATATTTATAAATTTTGTAAAACATTTAATTTTCTATTGGTTACAGATGTGAACTTTTGTCGTGTTTTTATTCTCCTTTCTTTACTATTTTGGGTGATTTTGGCATATATTTTTACTCTGTAAAGAAATTTTAAAGCCTCTATTCTGTGACCATAGCATTTATCCTGTGGATCATCTGTATAATTTGGTACATGTTTATTGGTGACATACATTCCTACTTTTTAACCTGACTTCAAAAAAGGAGGATGGTTCTCAATTCGTCTGTATTTTTTTTTTTTTTTTTTTTTTATGTGTGTCACCTCAGAACTCCGACATTTATGAACCGATTTTTGTTTTTTGTTTTAAAGGGTTTGGTTTCCCATTGGTCCCATTGGCACCGAATCGTATTCTGATGAGGGGATCCCCGGAAAATCGAGAAAAATCCTCATTTTATATGTGATAACCGATTTCTACGAAATTTTTTTTTTTTTTTGAAAGGGTATACTTATTCATAATGGGAAAATAAGAAAATTTTTTTTAAAACCGACTTCAAAAATTTTTTTTACAAAAATAAAACCGACCCCAAAAAAACCTAAGCAAAAATTTTTAAATATATATGTACAATTATTGTTATTTTTGGAGGCGGTGTCCAAAAATTATGTGAATTTCTCTATGCTGACACCGCCTCCAAAAATAACAATAATTGTACATATATATTAAAAAATTTTTGCTTAGGTGAACTAAAATTGGCACAAGAATATGCAATTATTTTTTTACTTTTTAGTGCATTTTTTGTTATAGAATATTTTATTTTTGAAGTCGGGTTTCCATTTTGTCAAAATATGGTTTATATTAATTCAATTAGAATTCTTCTGGACGACCAAAATTGTTCATGAAATAGTTTAAAAGCTTGAAGTTTAATAAATATTAATTTTGATCTAAAGTCAAAACGAAAAACAAAAAATATTGTTAATTCCTTATAAAAACAAATCGTAAATTTTAAATATTTTTATTACAATTTAAGTATACAGCTTATATTTTAAAATACACCCAATCTGCAAACAATGTATAGTGCATCTATCACTGTCAATGCACAGTTAACAGTATACCATTATACTCTACTACTCTACAGGCAGACGTCCCCACTATGCAGCTTAATTTTTTCAAATTATTAATTCCTTGAAAAGTACATTAATTAAATTTTTTATTTTTTGAAAAATTTAATAAGTAAATTGTTTTATTAATAAATTTTTTTTAAATTCCTTACGCAGGAGCTGCGTCAACATAGCGAATTTCCTTAGAATACATAAGTCACTCTTTAGCGGTCAAAATTTTAGTGTGATCAAAATGAAATATAGTAACTGATATGACTTTAGTATTTGCAAAAGTTAAATTTATTAATAGCCAAAATAGAACGATATATGACGATTATAGTTTATCCGACCAAAAACATAAATGTAAGAAAGTGCCGAGTTTTCGGGAAAATCCTTAATGTAATAGTTCCTTCTTAAAAAGTGATGATATGAGAGTAAGGACCGAGCTATTTACAAAGTAAATAGCTCTAGACTTCATATAATAGTTGCTTCTTAAAAAGTGATGATATGGAAGAAAGGACCGAGCTATTTACAAAGTAAATAGCTCTAGACTTCAGATAATAGTTGCTCTTTGAAAAGTGATAATATCCCATTAAAGAGCCGAGCTATTTACAAAGTAAATAGCTCGGTAAACTATTAACTAAAAAAAATAATGAGGGGTAAATTGATTAAATGTAAGAAAAAATTTGGTTGAAATTTATTTCATAAGTTTTCCCTTAGTATGTTTTTAAAATTTTATAACGCGGCAAGTTTTAAAATATTTGAAATCAGAAAAAATAACTTGCCGCGTTATAAAATTTTAAAAACATACTAAGGGAAAACTTATGAAATAAATTTCAACCAAATTTTTTCTTACATTTAATCAATTTACCCCTCATTATTTTTTTTAGTTAATAGTTTACCGAGCTATTTACTTTGTAAATAGCTCGGCTCTTTAATGGGATATCATCACTTTTCAAAGAGCAACTATTATCTGAAGTCTAGAGCTATTTACTTTGTAAATAGCTCGGTCCTTTCTTCCATATCATCACTTTTTAAGAAGCAACTATTATATGAAGTCTAGAGCTATTTACTTTGTAAATAGCTCGGTCCTTACTCTCATATCATCACTTTTTAAGAAGGAACTATTACATTAAGGATTTTCCCGAAAACTCGGCCCTTTCTTACATTTATGTTTTTGGTCGGATATCAATCATTTTTGAAAGGCTTAAATATACAGAGCCGAAGGCTTCGCACAAAATGCGTAGCGTTTTGTTTCTCTTCGCATATGCTTCGCGTATGCTATGCGTTCCTTTCGCTTCGCGATACTTTACTCATTTTAGATTCACATTTACAAAGGAGACCGCTTCGCGTTATTTTACGTCAACTGGCTCTGCTCGCTTTTTGAAGGGCTAAGACATCAATATAGTATGGTTTTAGTATAATATTGGGGACAATGGGAAATCAAACCCTTTAAAACAAAAAATTCAAAATCGATTCATAAATGACGGAGTGCTGAGGTAACACGCATTAAAAATTGTCCTGCAATTTTTGTGTTTTTATTAATAAAACAATTAAATGTGTAACACTTGTATACCTAACATATATGAGATTCTGTACAATATTCTGTACAGTATGTTTTTATTAAAATTTTATGACGCGGCATGTTAATTTTTCTGATGATTTCAAATATTTTAAAACTTGCCGCGTTATAAAATTTTAAAAACATACTAAGGGAAAACTTACGACATAAATTTCAACCAAATTTTTTCTTACACTTAATTAATTTACCCCTCATTTATTTTTTTAATAAATAGTTTACCGAGCTGTTTAGCTTGTAAATAGCTCGAAACTTTATGGGATATCATCACTTTTTAAGGAACAGCTATTATTTGAAGTCTAGAGCTATTTACTTTGTTAATAGCTCGGTCCTTTCTCGTATATCATCACTTTTTAAGGAGCAACTATTATATGAAGTCTGGATCTATTTACTTTGTAAATAGTTCGGTCCTTTATCCCATATCATCACTTATTAAGAAGCAACTATTTTATTAAGATTTTCTCGAAAACTTACCTTTCTTACAAACGGAAAATTTAACAATTTTAATTGTAATTAAAATAACATATGAAGCATATATCGATCTGATTTGTTGACAAGGTTACCGCCTCCTTTTTGATTAGATAGACATTTAGTATTTAAATAAAAATAGCTAATTTGATATATCAGTATGTTTTAATACTCCAAATAGAAAACATTGATTGTTTTATTGTATTGTTAGAATGTAACTTTTTTTAAGTAAACAAGTTGTTTAAAAATAAACAAGTTTATTTTCAATTAGCAATTCGTAATGATGAAGAATTAAATAAATTGTTATCTGTTGTAACAATTGCTCAAGGCGGTATATTACCAAACATTCAAGCAGTGTTATTGTCAAAGAAAACTGAAAAGAAAGCATAAATTTTATACATTGGATTATTGATAATAATATTCATCGATCATAGGCCTTTTATTAAAACGCCACAAATTAATGTGAAATAAGAGTGATATATTTTTTATTAAAATAACTATATAAAATTTAGTATATATAAGATGTTACTTGATTTGTTTCGATTATGACTTCTAAACTAATCGTTTATTACAGATAATTGATTATCAACGTAATAGTCTTTGAAGAAATGACTTGACCTGTTGGCTCGTCAACTTAGCGAATTTCCTTAGAATACATAAATCACTCTCTAGCGGTCATATTTTTAGTCTGATCAAAATGCCTTAAGGCAGTTTAAGGGGTGTTTTTCCCATTTTCGGAGGTTTGCGTTATAGGTAAAGAAATTTCTGTTAACTTGACTTTATTTCGGGTCTTTAGTTCTGAAAAACGTAATTTTGGGGGGTGTTTTTTCGATTTTTCGGGAGTTTGCAATAAAAAATATTAAGTTTTTTGAAATAACTTCCTAATTTGTAGCTATTAAGCGTCGATTGCAAAAAAACTGCATCTTGTTGCATGTATAGAACAAAAAGGTTGGTTTTGGGGGTGTTTTTACCAAGTTCGAAGGGTTGTGATGGAAAAAAACCGATCTTTCTATCATGAATAGAAGTAAAAAGGTAAGTTTTAGGGATGTTTTTCCCATTTTCGGTGTGGTTGCGATGTAGGTAATGAAATTTTTCAAAATATTCTGTTAATTTTGACGTTATTTCGAGTCGATTAGTGAAAATTCAATCTTTATAGCATTTATAGAACAGAAAAACATAATTTTGGAGGATGTTTTTCCAATTTTCCGAGGGGTTGCACTGAAAAAATTGAAGTTTACTGATTTTTCTCGTTAGATTGAACCAATTTCACGTCGAATACAAAAAACTGCATCATTCTAGCATAAGGGCTTGGTTATAAGGGCTATAAAAAATTTTTGCAGGCGAAGCTGCAACGGGCAATGCTAGTAATAAATAATAATTGATCAATGTAAAATATAATCAAAAAGTTAAAAAATAAATAAAATGAGAATATAAATTAATGTTTTACAAAATTACAATAAAATAAAAAGCGTATTTAAAAAATAAAATAAATTCACACAGTGTTGGGCACCCATCCAAAAACTAATTGTAAAAATATGTGCTTAATTTTTAAAATCAACGCATACTGCTGTATTCAAATTGCAATGTCTATTTCTATACGGTATAAAAATTAATAGGTATATATGATATATATCGATTTCTACATGGTAGTTTGCGATGACATAGTCTTAAGTTAATTAAAACAAAAAAATGTTAAATTTTCCACTATTCTGATACAAATTTCCAGTTTTCGGAATTTTCCCGTCGGTTTGGGTACTACAGCTATCTACATGCCAAATATCAACTTTACAGCATATCTGGAAGTATCGTAGAATATTGATCTATTAGTTACCAAGAATTGTGGGCGTTCCCGCGAATTTTGCGTTTTTAAAGTGAAATAACTTTTTAACGGTTAATTCGTTAACGTTGATTGAAAAAACTGTTTCTTATAATTCCGTAAAGTATCTATATTTGAAATATCAACACTGTAGCTCTTTTCGTTCAAAAGATACAGCACCTAAAAAATGACGCTAAATTAAGGTGTAGTAATAGCACTGTAGTGAAAAGTCCGAATGTCTCCCTTAAATCTCGGCCACGCACTACCGTGCTCTAGATAGTTACTATGGAAACGACAATCAAAAGTGACATTTCAAAATTAGCGGTCAAAATTCAAGTGTGATCAAAATGAAAAATAATAACTGATATGACTTAAGTATTTGCAAAAATTAAATTTATTAATAGCCAAAATCTATATATATAAAAGAAAGTCGTGTTAGTTACACTATTTATAACTCAAGAACGGCTTTACCGATATGGCTGAAAATTGGTGAGGAGGTAGCTTAGAGCCAGGAGACGGACATAGGATACTATTTATTCCGTTCGACCATTGGGAAATTGAAGAAAACGGCTGGACCGATTTGGATAAAATTCTATAAAATAATTTTATTAAAATTTTGAAATGTCAATTTTTATTGTCGTTTCCATAGCAATATATCGTAAACAGCGTGAATTATTCTACTATAGATAGATAGATCGATTGATGGATGGAAAGATAGATAGGTAGATAGATAGATAGATAGATAGATATGTAGATAGATAGAAAGATAGATAGATAGATACATAGATAGAGGGATAGATACATGGATAGATAGATATACAGATAGATAGATAAATACATAGATAGATACATGGATAGATAGATACATAGATAGATAGATAGATAGAGAGATCAATACATGAATAGATAGATAGATAGGTAGATAGATAGGTAGATAGATAGGTAGATAGATAGGTAGATAGATAGGTAGATAGATAGGTAGATAGATAGGTAGATAGATAGGTATATAGATAGGTAGATAGATAGGTAGATAGATAGGTAGATAGATAGGTAGATAGATAGGTAGACAGATAGGTAGATAGATAGGTAGATAGATAGGTAGATAGATAGGTAGATAGATAGGTAGATAGATAGGTAGATAGATAGGTAGATAGATAGGTAGATAGATAGGTAGATAGGTAGATAGGTAGATAGATAGGTAGATAGATAGAAAGATAGATAGATAGAAAGTTAGATAGATAGATAGAAGACTTGAAAGAAATAGAATAATTAAATAATTTAGACATAGAGACAATAGTAAACAGTGAGTTATCAAAAAATTATGACTCAACCGTAGATTCGTTAGAAGTAGTTATGGAATCGAAAAATTTAAAAATTAAAATGTTATATTTAAAATATCGTATTTAATGTCAAGCTGCTATTCCGGGATTTGTCTCTCATTATTGTTGTGTTTTTTTTTTAACTTTAATATAACAAAAAAGTTAATATAACTCGCGTAATAACTAAACACAACATTTATTTATTATAAGGCGGTACAAAGTTTGCCGGGTCAGCTAGTAGAACGATATATAACGATTATAGTTTATAGTTACTATGGAAACGACAATCAAAAGTGACATTTCAAAATTAAAACAAATTTTTAATAAAATAATTTTTATTAAAATTATTTATTATTAATTATTTATTATTAATTTTTATTTTTATTAAGTTATCTTATAGAAGTAGAGTTTCTGTGGAAATCAACACAAATTTTAACCAACTCCAGAAAAAGAAGAAGGAGATTCTATGTTCGAATGTTAAGTAACGTAACAACTAGCTGACTTAAATGTTTGAATACCCAGTATATACTGAGTTGTATATCAATGATTAAATTGTAAACAATTCTGCGTATTCGAAATGTTAACAATTCTTTCCGAAGAACATATAATCACAAATTATGGGAAAACTATTGAGTTTATGAAAATCTTTTTCAAACAAAACTTGTTTTTATAAGAGAAGATTTCTGTTAACAAATTTTTTTTCTATTTCTTACGGTTTTAATGATGTATATATACCCCCCCCCCTCTCCGGGCGAAGGGAAACACGTTCCAATGGTTTCCAATATAAGCAGTTTTGCCCAAATAAAGTCCGATTTTTCCCATTAACGAACTTGACCTTACTTTTTTGCTCTAGAACACATTTCAGCTCGTTATCTCTTTTCGTTCTTGAGTTATCGTGTCCACAGACAGACAGACGGATATGCGGAAATGGCCAAATTTTATGAACACATATACCAAAAACATACATACCTACGATCAATATTTTTAAGCGTTACAGTCGTGATCAAACTTAAGATACCTTGAATATTTACATATACTAAATTATACGTAATAGGTTTGGGCAAGAATTGTCTTTTGGATTAAATCTGTCCATTGTTATTTTTAGCTTTTTAATGAAGTCATTAAAATGAAGTCTTTTGGATTAAATCAGTAAATTGTTATTTTTAGCTTTTTAACGAAGTTTTGTGTTTTTTGAAGTCGGTTGAATTTGTTTTTTAAAGTTTTTACAATAAAATATATTTCATGCATTCGTGTCAAACAAACACAAAATATTAAATATCTCGCAAAATGTATAATATTAGAATAATCGCTCTTAATATTAGAATAATCCCAAAGTATATAAGGAGTAAAGTTGTAGAAAATTAAGTTTGCTACAGTTCATTACCTGAGCATTTTTCTCAAACTCTAAAGTGAACAGAGATATATAGAATTTTAACTTTCAGTCTTTACTTGCAAACATTTCTGTAAATATTAGTGTAACAGAAAAATGATAAGATACAAAATTACAGGAAAACTTAGTACCTACAACATAACTCCTGATAAATTTTTCGATTTTTCAAATATTAAGAGAGATATACCAAATTTTCGATTTCCCTCTCCCTCTAAACCCCCTTTCCCCTCGATCGATTTTACCCATTAACGAACTTAACCTTAGAATACCAAAAGCGCCTCAAATACCAAATTTCATTCCAATCGGAATAAAACTTTGACCTGTGCAAGAGAGTCCACAGACACATAAAAAAAAGTACGTATATATATATATATATATATATATATATATATATATATATATATATATATATATATATACTAGCTGACCCGGCGAACTTCGTACCGCCTAATAATTAATAAATATTTTGTTTAGTAATTAGCCGAGTCTTCTATCTATCTATCTATGCATCTATCTATCCATCTATCTCGCTATTTAACTATATATCTATTTCTCTATCTATCTATCTATTGATCTATCTATCTTTCTATCTATTTATCTATCTCTCTATGTATCTATCTATCTCGCTATTTATCTATCTATCTTACTATTTATCTATCTATCTCGCTATTTGTCTATCTATCTATCTATCTATCTATCTATCTATCTCGCTATTTATCTATTTATCTATCTTTAAAAAAAATAGATATCTAGCTATAAAAAAATAGGGGTTGGTGATAGATGGGTGAAAATTTAGGGTTGTATGTATTTTTTAATGCCACATATTTTAAACAAAAAAAATAAAAAAAATTTCCAAAAAATAGGTCCACCCCAAAAAATAGTTTGGGGTGGACCACCTTTATCACTCTGGGGTATGAAAAATAGATTACGACCGATTCTCAGACCTACCGAATATACATATAAAATTTCATAAATATAGATCAAGCCGTTTCGGAGTATTTAACAAAAATTTCAAAAATTATAAATAATTAACTCACACATACACCCTTCTTTTTGTGTCGGGTTAAAAAAGAACAAAATTATAAAGAAAGTTTGGATATTATTATTTTAATGAATTTTTTTGTTATTATTATTTTCAGTTTCTGATAAAGATTCTTCATTACGACGTATTTTTGATGCCCTCGCCTGGGAACTATTTCTAGAAAGATGAGATCTTGATCTTTTGGGCATTTTAAAATGATTTAAAAAATTTAAACTTCGTTACTTTGCACTTACATTCTTACATTTTAGTTTTTCGGATGTTGCGTTGGGAAAATTAAATTTTTTCGATCTACAAATAAGTTTTGAGATATCCCACGTCGAATGCAAAAATTCGCATCCTTCTAAATGTCAGAAAGTGACTTAAACTTAAACACAAATTTAATTTTTGGTTTTTCATTTAATGTTCCGTTTGAAAATTTAATGTTTCGTTGAGAAAATTAAATTTTCCCAAAGGTTCTTTTTTAAGGTTTCAGAAATTTCGCGTCGATTGCAAAAAACTGCATCCTTCTAGCATTTCTGAAAGTGGAGCAACAAAGTTTTAAAAAATCGCACACACCTTTCAAAAGTAGTGTGTTGCTAAATTTTAAGTATATATATAGAAAATTTTTTTGTTTTTTCCCATTTTTTCGGATGTTGCGCTGGGAAAATTGATATTTTTCGATCTACAAATAGTTTTTGAGATATTTCGCGTCGAATGCAAAAAACCGCATCCTTCTCAAATGCCTGAAAGTAGCTTATACTTAAACACATAAATTTAATTCTTGGTTTTCCATATGTTCCGTTGGGAAAATAAAATTTGCTCAAAGATTCTTATTTAGGATTTCAAAAATTTTGCGTCAAATGCAAAAAGCCGCATCCTTCTAGCATTTCTGGAGCAACAAAGTTTTAAAAAATCGTGCACAAATCTCAAGTGGCGTGTACTAAATTTTAAGTATATATATAGAAAATATGGACCAATCATAGAGCAGCAATATTTTTTATGTTAATTTTATCAGAACAAAAATGCAAAAGTTTTCCCATTTCCCGATATAAATTTCGTGGTGTGATAATTTTCCTTTCGGTTTGGGCACTATATCTAACTGTATGCCAAATATCAACTTTTAAGGGATAATGGTCAAGGCCCTGGAATTATGATCACGTATGGCCAAGAATTGTAGGCGTTCCCGCATTTAACGACTTTTGATGCGAATAACTTTTTAACCGTTTATTTTTTAACGAAAAGCAAAAACTAATTATCTTATAATTTCCTAAATAGCTTATATTCGAAAAATCAGCACTGTAGCTCTTTTCGTTCAGAAGATATTTCGGGGTCAAATCGGCTCTGATTTTTCGATAGGTAATAGTACTTTAAGCGCGAAGGCAAAAAATCCCTTAGACTCGGCCTGTCGCACTACCGTGCTCTAGATATTCATATATATATATCTATATATATATATATATATATATATATATATATATATATATGAATATCTATATATAGATATTCATATATATGAATATCTATATGAATATCTAGATATTCATATATATATATATGAATATCTAGAGCACGGTAGTGCGACAGGCCGAGTCTAAGGGATTTTTTGCCTTCGCGCTTAAAGTACTATTACCTATCGAAAAATCAGAGCCGATTTGACCCCGAAATATCTTATATATATATATATATATATATATATATATATATATATATATATATATATATATATATATATATATATATATATATGGTGTACCGGAATTTACCTAACCTGAAGATTCCCATAGTATAAATTTTGCTGACTCCTTATTTCCTCAGAATATAGTTAAATAAATTCTTTTTCCATACAATACTATACTTAGTGGAGCGCCGTAAGGCGTAAAAATTGTAAAATCTCGGAATCCATGGCCAGTCAATAACTGCATTGTTAGAAGCTCAAATAAAACAGTTTTAAAAAAAATTGTACTATCTCGATTACAACAATTTATAACAACAATTTACTGAAAAATGAGAGGGACAAGGAGAAAAAAATGTGTAGAGCAAAGATTTCAATTTTATACCGAATAAATAATATTTGCATAGTAACTTTAATGTTATTTTATTCATATTTCGCAACAAATAACGAGTTACAACAAAAAAATTATTATAAACTATACTATAAACTATACTGTATACACATTATAACATTTTTGTTCATTACTGTCGTCGTCATCGATTTCATTGATGTGGATTGTAGGTGAAGGATTAGTACAGCTGTCACCATTGCATTCCAAGCAAGCTACAGTGCAATTTAATCCACTTTTCCTGCACCCACAAGATCCTCCGCATCCTGTTTTGCATGTGCAAAAAATCATTTTTAATAAGGATTTTGGAGCTGGTCGCTGCGTCATTGTTTGCGGCATCAGTATTCCGCATTCATATTTCCAACCCCATTCTTCTGGTGATATTTCTCTTCCGAACCATGTTTGAATTTGCAGATATTGTCTTTTGAAGTGTCCAAAAGCGGCATCTGCAGTAGGTGTTCCTCGTCAAACGCCAAAATCGAAAATTTCAACGTGAAATATCCAAAAAAACAATGCATTTTTCGGGGAAAATTCACAGAGATTTTTTTGAAGTGCCTGAAAAATCCTTTATTTTATTTTTTTTTATGGAAGTTCCTAGTATCGAATTAAGCGAGTTATGACAAAAACAAAATTGGTCCCTATTGTTTTGGCGGTAAAAAAATGTGAAAATCACCCCCTAATTACCACTCTAATTGAAAATGATCGTTACCACTTTACAATTTACTTTATTTATGTACTTGTAATATGCCCTATAAGTTTGACCGGTTTAAAGTGCTTAGTTTTGAAAAAAATTGAGCTTGAAGTGAAGAGAGCTTTTTGGCAAGTTTTCAAAAAATTGCCTTTCTTTAAAAATAACTCACGAAAGATAAGCAAAATTTTGAGAAGTTAAAATTTGTAGGTTTTTTTTTCTAAAAATTTTGGTATTTTTTCTTTTTCTGTACGATAAAAATTGAGTAAGATATGGTCGTTTCAAGTTTGCATATGTTCGCAAATAGTAACGTTTTCAAGCCCTTTCAGCTCAAACCTTTTAAAAAATAAGAGCTTAAAAAAAATTAGTATACATCAGCTTATAGCTCTTGAAAAAACCTACAAAAAGGCACTCCTCACTTCTATACCTGCAATCCCTTGAGGCCCAAGGACGAGTTTGTAATAGTTCTCCTTTTCAAAATATAACTTTAAACTAAAAATAAAAGAAAACTCTGAAAAATTTATAATTATTTTTTTAAATAATTAAGATCGGATAAAAAATTGTTTTTAACATTTTTTTATATATTGTTAAAAACACATTTCAAAAGTTTATATAAAGATTCATTGACTGGCCCTGGATTCCGAGGTATAAATATTACGGCGCTCCACTAACTATATAAAAATAAAATTATTTTCTCATACAGGAATTTATGCAAGCTATGCACTAATTCTATTATAAATAAAAATTTTTTTCAAATAAATTAGTTTTTGACAATATTTGACAATAGTCTTTGAAAAATATTATTAGTTAATTTTCGAATAATTATTATATACTAAATATTTTATATTATTTTAATGATTATTGTATTTTAAATAATTTTTATTAATTAAATAAAAAAATCAACAAACTTTATTAAAATAAAAATCAAAGTGTTATAATTAAAATTAAACCTAAAAACGCAACAACAATAAGTTATAAATAATTTAACGTCGATAAAAAATAAAAGTGACCATTTCAAACAACATCGAAAAATTAATTATTCAAAGGTCAAAGTTCCGTTTCTTGCATTTACCGATAAAATCAAGTGGCGATCTCGTTAGAACCAATTATCAAGATTTCCATTCGATCCTGTCGCATTCGATTCTTTGGAAAACAACTAACAATTGTCGATATATATATATATATATATATATATATATATATATATATATATATATATATATATATATATATATATATATATATATACATATATATTTATATATTTACATTTATAAAAATTTTAGCGATACTGATTTTTAATATCTAATAGGTAGGATCGATGGACATTTGAAGATTTTTACGAAATTCCAACATTGGTGCAAAAACAATAGCTGTATTTCCTTTGGAGGAAATTCCCTAAAAAGTTATAAATAATAAATTCGAGTGAAAAACATCACACAATATCATATGGAACTATTCTCCAAATAATGGCGCAGTTGGGTTTCTTTTAACACTTTTTACACAAAATGCTGACACCAAATCTCTGCAGCTTGGCTAAAGATTGAAACTTTTATTTTGTGTAAAAATAAAACAAATGATGTATCATAATAAATTTGTCAAACTTATTTGATTTTATGATTCAGAAATATTTGTCAAATTCGTTTGGTTTTCATAATTAAATAGTACGTGAAAGTGTTTTTTCTTTTATAATACAGTTATTAAAATTATTAATTGAAAATTTTCAATTAACATGAGACAATGTGTATTAAGTTAAGTTTATAATTTGTAACAAGAATACAATTTTTTATAATTTAAAACACTTTGATAAATAGATTATATTTTTTATTAATAACAAATTTTTATTATAATTAAATACTATTTTTAATTTACCCACGTAAAATTTTTAGTTGAAATTTTGTTCATAAGTGAAAACAGTTTATAATGGTCTAAGATCCGGCATTAGAAAAATCTACCCTCATCTGTTAATTGAATGAAATAATGTTTAAAAGGCAGATAACAATATTATAAATGTATGAATGCAATGTCTGCCCCCGTAGTCCTGCTGGCTATTAACATTAATTAATTAATATGATATAGTGTCTTTGTTTGTTGCTCGAACAAATATAATTGTCTCTCTCTCTGTGTAGAACATATTTTTTGAAAATTTTATTACTGTGATATTATAAAATATATTTTATAAACATAATATATAATTAAATTATTTGCAGCCTATATAAAAAAATTTTTAAATAATAAAATTTTCAAAAAATGTGTACGCAGAGAGAGAGACAATTATATTTGTTCGAGCAACAAACAAAGACACTATATCATATTAATTAATTAATTAATGTTAATAGCCAGCAGGACTACGGTGGAGACATTGCACTGATACATTTATAATATTGTTTGTTATCTGCCTTTTAAACATTATTTCATTCAATTAACAGATGAGGGTAAATTTTTCTAATGCCGGATCTTAGACTATAATATAACTAAAAGATTTTATTGATAATCATAATAAATATTATTTAAAAAAAACTCATTGAAAAATTAAGATTTATTTCTGTTTAATCTTCGCGCCAGTTTGATATATGATTAGTTCTCGCTAATAAACTCTATACAAATAGATGGCTCTAGTGTACGATAAATTGGGCCATTTTTAAGTTTTATGTCATAAGAATAGGCAGTCCATATAAGACGGATGGAGGTCAGTGTCTCGTACTAAAAGAAGAGATGTATTATTGCTTATTCATTTCTTCATATAGATTTTTTGACATCTGTCCGAAATAAAAACAAATCGTGATTTGAAATGAAAAGGTCTATTAATTTCACTAACCTAACAAAGTAAACAGTTGTAAATTAGAAATTTGACATGCCCAAAAATGTCAACGGATAACAGAAAATTACACATACAAATTTTGAGAACTACTCAAAAAGATGATGAAATAATCAACGATGTGAACCAAAGTTTTATTAATATTTTAATGAAATTGCGTATAAATAAATTAAATTTTAAACAAAACAAAAGAATTGATAGTGTATCCAAATTTGTATATTATATTTTAACATCCTTGTCATGTTTACAAACGCTAGGTGAAGAATATACAGGACTTATTCGTGTTGACAGTACAAAAAAATTTCTTCTTAGTAAACCTGTAAGTCAATTATTTAAAGTATTTAATTGACTTATGAAAAAAAATTATTAATTGTTACAGGTACATGTTTTGTGGTTAATATTAGAGACATTCGGCGAATCGATTTCCTATAAATTATTAGAACATTTAGAAAGACAAGTTATTGAGAACGATGATTTATTACCGGATGCAAAACAAGCTATTTTAGGATCGGTCTGTTTTTTGAAGAAGTGTTTACCATACGTTGTTACATTACAAAAGGCTGAATTCTATCTTAATGGGTGCTCTCCAGACATTCCAAAGCGATTATCCAATATTCATTATGTAGGTATTGAAGGATATAATAATATATTTATTTCAAAAAGGTACATGGTAGGTAGGTACTATTGGCCACACATGTATCGTTCTTTTTTCAAAATTTTGTAATTGATTTGTGTCGTATTGATTCGGTTTTCGAAAAAATGTTTCGGATAAAAGTTGTTTCTTTATAATGAACAATTTTTAACAGAAGAATATTTTAGAAAATCGAATGAATAATGCATTAATTAAAAAGATTTTGAAAAAAGAGGCTACTTTTGTGATCCTGGGAACACAAAATAAGTCACAAAGAATAAACATTAAATAACAAACTCTGCTATTCCGTAATAACTTTGCTGCAATAACTACCTATAAATTTTGCGGTTAGAAGCACGGTCCGATTTTACAAATTCACTAACTAGACCTTACTTTTTTTAGCTCTAGATCACACAAAATTTCAGCTCGTTATCTTTTTCGTTTTAATTTATTTTCTGTGATAAATATTTTAAACTGTTACAAATTCGGGACTAAACCTAATATAACAAATTATACCGAGTATACAAATTATTTATACTCGACTAAGCGAATTTTCTCAGAAGAAAAAGGAAGCATTATGACCGAGTTACCATCGGGACACTTGTAATCTTAATTATTATAAGTGTTAGAACATTAAAATCTGAAATAATACTTTAAGTTGCAGAAAAAACGACCAGGTTATAAATTACATCCTTTATTTCTTATTATTAGCCAGCATTCTGCCTAAAAGGGTAATTATATTGGTAAAAATTATCGTACAAATTTATTCTAGTTCCAATTTATAAATTGAATATTTTTAATTTATCCCATCATCTATTTTAAAAAATTAATTAGTATTTTAATTTGACAATATTGAATTTAAGTAAAAAAAATATTTTATTGAAAATTTCGAATCTAATATTTCCGTGACTTGAGAAATATTCTTTAAAATTACTTCAAAAATAACATATTTTACAAAAAAGTTGTAAAGTACAAAATTGGTGAATATTTCGTGCAGAATAATTTACTAAATGGAATCTCTTTGTCTATCTCTCATTGTTTATGCGTTATACTTTAATTACAACGTTTATAACAAATAAGACAAAAACGTATTAAATATTTAAACTATCTGTTATCGTTTGGGAGATAGATTAGTGGAATTGAATCCTATAATGTAGAACGTTTTATGAATTCTAATTTATTAAAAGACATACAAAATTTTTCTGTTTCTTGCTGCAGTAACAATTTTTGAATTTTGCTTCTAAAATATATAGGGAATGAAATATAAATAATTGATTTATTCTTCGTTTATACGAAAATTAAAGGTTTGAGCTTTTCACAATGAAAGTAAAAAAATATGGGGAATGAAATATAAATAATAGATTTCTTCTTCGTATTTACAAAAATTAAAGGTTTGGTCTTTTCACAACGAAAATAAAAAAATATAGATTAAAAAGGATACGGTTGATTTTATCGATTTTTTTAAGAAAATTTATTTATTTTTAAGGGTTTTTAGTCCTGTAATAATTGGTCGGAATTGTGTTCATCTTTGTTTGATGCTACTTTGATCTACCCGAATTTTTATTAATTACAAATCACAATATATATATATATATATATATATATATATATATATATATATATATATATATATATATAGAGTGAGTCAAAAGGCATGGAGTTTCTTGAAAGGCTTGATAGGGGATGAAATTCTAAGATGAAAAGAATCAGATTTTTCGGAATAAAAAATGGAAAATTTTTTTTTTTTAATTTTTACTGTACCGGATTTGAAACGCATAAGATTGATTCGCGTTAGGTGGAAAAATTTCGAAGGCCTTTTCATCTTAGAATTTTATCCCCTATCCACCCTTTTAAAAAACTTCATGACTTTTGACTCACCTGTATATATGTATGTAATTGGGTTAAATTTGCGTAACCGAACCCGTGATCATTTTAAATAAAAAATATAAACCAATATCGTTACTAACACCGATTATTTTATTTGAAAACCGACTTTTAACCGTTATCTTAGTTTATAATGTTTGCTAATTTAAAGTAGATAGTATTGATTGCGTCTAAAAAAAATTGGCTAAGTTCTTAATAAATGAAGTAAACAAAAAAAATGAGCGTCCATGGCCGACTTCAAGGGTTTTTCTACATTCGTTTTAAAGTTTATGGGAAATCATGGAAAACCATTCATAGAATACAGCATAAAAAAACCAATTAGTAGTTTTATGCTTTTCCACGATATATATATATATATATATATATATATATATATATATATATATATATATATATTGACCCCGAAATAACTTCTGAACGAAATGAGCTACAGTGGTGAGTTTTCGAATACATACTATTTACGGTTAATTATAAGATTTCGTTTTATAAGACCTCCTTCTCATACACATTGCTTAATGTATACATATGTACTCTCTCATACTCGTTATGAATATTATTCACTATTTTGAAAAATATGCTTGTATATCAAACCTATAAGACCTTCTTCTCATACACATTGCTTAATGTATATGTGCATATGTACTCTCTCATACTTCGGATCTATGATACAAAGATGTAAACTAAACAGACGGTTATTGAAAATACTATACGTCATATAATAAAATAATTGAAAACAACAAAAAACAAATCAAATAACAGCAAATTTAAAATAAAAAATAGTTAATAAAAGTGTATTCCGACCTTGCAAAACACACCTCTATCAAATAAGTCAAATGTTAAAAAATAAAAATATTGATAGTAATTTCTAGGAATTACTCAAAAATATATAATAAATTTATAATTAATAAATTTAGAAAATAAATAAAATCGAATTTAAATCAAAGAAAATAGTTTTGATGGGATGCAATCAATTTGTTCATTCAAAAGGATGTTTGGTCCATTTTTATGTTTATGGATCTCCAGTCCTTCCAACACATAAAGTCTATGTCCTTTTTTCGCCATGTGGAGTACCTCGAGACAGTGTTGCCAGATCTCCCGTTTAACGGTAGATCTACCGCTTTTTTTCTTAATCTCCCGTTTTTTAGAAATTTTGTGAGTAAATAAAAAAATTTTTGAATTTGTGTCATTTTTTCAATTTTTTATAATAATTATTAGTTTAAAACTACCAGTCGTACAAGTACAAAATCAGTAATTACAGACCATATTCCATTATTTGAAATAATGAAATATGGTTCTGTAATTACTGATTTTTCCATGAATGTGTGTCTAAATTTTAGAATGGAATATGGGTCTGTAATTACTGATTTTGCCATGAGCGTGTCGTACGTTACAGTCTACAGTAACAGACCAGTACATGTTAACAGTTTTATACTATACCATACAGACTAAGTTTTTTATGCATGTAAATGGTAAATTAATATATATTCTATATTAGTTCAGTAAAGTGAAACATGAAAAGGCGGTCGTGCTTGCAAAAGGTGCGGTCGTTCTGAATTTTTTATATGTTGTTAGAACCTAAACCAATATTAAAAAACCAGATTTGCAATTTCCAAAGTGTTGTGCGAGCGGCGGTGTACCCAAAAAACCATGAAATTTTCGGACTTTTTTCAGTTTTTTCACAATATCTCAGTGAAGAAAGGGTCTGACCGGTATAGTCATTCTATACACTTTTAAAGTAAACTAAATTTTCAACAATTTGAGATCAAAACAAGCTCTATACAGCTATTGGTTCCCAAGATACAGTTCTTAGAAAATAGGCCATTTTTTTCCAAAAAGTGTAATTTTTTCGAAATGGTCACTTATTTCGTAAAATATCTTCTAAAATACGCATCCCACGTCAAATATTATATTTAATAAACTTGTAGTAAATTTAATTAGCTTTCATTTGAGATCAGACTGGTACAGTGGTACCTGTATGCCCAGCGGTTCTCTCAAAAACGGCAGATAACCAAAAACAGTCATAAGTTAACCAGCGCAGATAACCATCGCAGCGCACATATTTACCAGATGTTTGTATCCATATTTTCGGTAAAAGTAGGTACCAATTCCAATCAGAAGGAAGGAAACAAAAGATCAAGGTCGTACAGCAGTTATCAGAACATGAGAAAATGACACACACTTCTTCCATGCTTCAAGGGGGGCCACGATTGTTTTTGAGAACAACAGTAAATGCACTGTGTGTGCAGCGAGCAATGGACCCCAGAAACGTCCTAAGTATCCCATGCGCCAATACAACGTCGGAAATAGATTTGAAAGGATTGCTGTTGATGTTGCTGGACCTTTTCCAGAATCTGACTCCGGAAATAAATACACCATGGTTGTAATGGATTATTTTAGTAAATGGGTAGAAGTGTATGCAGTGAAGAATCAGGAGGCTAGAACCATTGCTGATGTTCTAGTAAAGAATGGATACGTCGATTCGGAGTGCCTATGGAGCTCCATTCAGATCAAGGCAGGAACTTTAAGTCGGAATTATTCCAGAACCTTTGTACGACCTTGAATATCCACAAGACACGAACAAGACACGATATCAACATCAAGTGTTGATGTTGATATCGTGAGCTAATGAAACTTTAACTATACTCTCGTACATAGATATGCATATAGAGATCTCGTACATAAATATGTATAAAGAACTAAGAGCGAGATCATCGACGAACTAGTTCGCATAGTTCGCCTACAAGGGCGCTCTTCCGACCTAAGTCGTCCTCGAACTACCCAAGACTAATTTGAGCGTTGTTTCCTATCCCGATTCACTATATAGAAGAAGTATTACTTACATATATGAGTAGAATAAACTATATTCCAATTAATTATGTTAAACTTGAAAATGATTGAACGACTTGTCAAAATTAAAGAGACAGTCTCCTTGGCCAAAGTATTTCGCTACTTTTGATTATAGGCTGGGAGGGTCGGACAAAAATATTTTGGCAACAATGCCTATACATTTTTTTAGTTCTAAAAATTACGGAAATATTTTTTTCGTTTCAATGCTTTTTCAAAAAATAAATTTACTATTCTGTACATATTTAATTGATATTGTGAAAGTTATCATTTTCTTAATAACAAATAACCCAAAATTTAAAAAATCGAAAACTAAAATTAAATTTCATATTTATTCAAATCGCTGCTTTTGGTACCGAAAGTCTTCGCATCCCTAACACAATACGTGAGTTTTGTGTAAAAAACTTTTGTTGCAGGCGTGAATGGGTTTAATATAATATATCGACGTTTTGCAAACGAAGTCGGTTCATCAACAAAAAGTCAACGTTGGTGGGCCTTAAATTTAATATATTGATAACGATAATGAAATTTTACAGTGCTATTTTATAGAATTTTCTAAACACTAATGGCCTCATTTCATTTTGCACAGCAATACTATTCGTATCATTACATTTCAGTAAAAATTCCGTTTTGAGAAATAATCGATATGTTATAAAAATTAATTAATGTCTGCAGCGACCACAGTGGTATACACTGCTTCTGTTGGGATTAGAGGTTTAGTGATTGTGGATCGTTAAATAATATGTCTTGTGTATTTGATTTAGTGATGAGCAAAGCAAGACCAAGACAGTCTTGGTATGGATCTGGGTCTTACTTACTGGGTCCGGTCTTGGCCTTGGTCTTGCTCAAATAATTGTAATCTTGGTCTTGCGTATTCAGTCTTGGTCTTGCTCATTTAGTCTGTTACTAATTACGTCGTTTTGGAAATTTTCAAGGCTTTTTATAGGTATAAATTATAAATGATCAACAATTAATATCTATAATTAATTAAGATTTATTTTACAATAATCAAAAAATTTTTCCGTAGTCTTTTGGTTTTTATAGTAAAAATATAAAAAAAAATTAGCTTAGCTCTACATCAACCATATGTTCACCAGGAATAGGAAAGTTACTTCCAAAATAATCTTGTAGATTTTTTTTCAGACAATGGTCAAGTTTACCAGTACCTTTTTTACATGTGATGTTTAAATTTAGTGGAGTAAACTGGAAATCATAAACACACAAAATGTTTTGTTCAAACAAAAACATCTTTTGAAATTACGACAAATATTCTCATATATCCTATTTACAACGGAAGTTATAATTTTTAGTTTAGTCTTGCACTTTGGTCTTGGTCTTGCATTCTCGGTGTCGGTCTTGTTCTTGTTCATTCGGTCTTGGTCTTGCAAATCCGTCTTGAAAGACCAAGACAGATTTTGCTCATCATTAATTTGATTATTAAGTATTTATTGAACTAGCACCTCGAAGGTATCCTTATTTACTGAAGAATCTATCAAGATTATTTATTAAAGACTACAAAATACATCTCCTGATATTCCAACCCTTTTATGGAAAAACCATATGTGTCATCTATAATTCTATACATGCCTGAATATTGGTTCAAAAAATATATTTTGTTTTATTGCTTGCAGTGGTCAAATCATCAAATGTATTTTAACATATACCCAATGTTAAATATCCTCACTTTGATTATTGCCGACACTTCCTCAATCAATATGATGATATGAATGCATTATCACTACACTCATAATATAAGAGAGGAAATTTTTATTAAGAATTTATTACAAAATTCAACAGCCTCGCTTATGATACTTATTAAGTTAATTCCTTAACCTAATAAGTTCTTTTCTCTTTTCGTTCTTCTTTTTAATTGTAGTCAAAAGATACACTTTGTTCAACGAACTTTATTTCAATTACTTTAACACTTTCCCTGATAAGATGGATTTAATAAAAAGTACACAAAAAATAACTTATATAATTCTCAATTGAGACCTAATTTTGTCATTAAATCGGCTAACTGTTCCTCGGTAGGAATTTGTTCAATCGCTAGTTCAGCCTCGAACACTTTTTCGCGAATGAAAAAATACTTGATAGCAATATGTTTGATGCGACGATGAAATTCTGGATTATTTGCTAATCTGACTGCTGCTGTATTGTCTACCATTAAAGTCGGAATCTTCTCCATGGTGACAATTCCTCTGAATAGTCTGCTTAGCCAAATAATTTCTTTAGTACCTTCATTTGCAGCTACGATTTCTGACTCAGTTGTGGAAGTCGCCACCATAGCTTGACGGTTACTCAACCACGATATTGCTCCTCCAGCATACTTGACCAAAACTCCAGAAGTGGATCTTCCAGTTTTGGTTCAGCCTCCAAAATCAGCGTTACTGAAACATTCCCAAATACCTCTACTTACCCCGGATCGGTATTCAATACCGAGGTCCTTAGTGCCGGAAATATAACGGAACACTCTCTTAACTCTTGCTACATCCTCTAATGTCGGATTTTCCAATGATCTTGACATAAATCCTACACTGTATCAGTACGCCCATGCTTGTCTATATGGAAAATTATGCTCCTTGACATTTTCTTTCCCTGTTATTTGAATCTCTGGTGTTTTTAAAATTGGCGTTGAGACTGGTTTATATTCTGCAAAATTAAATCTCTCGATAATTTTGCAAATGTGCGCTTTTTAACTTATTTTTAATCCATTTTCTGTCTGTTGGATTTCCAATCCCAAAAAATAATCAGCCTTTTTGTAAATAATCTTAAATTCTTGTTTAAGGTCTTCCAGGAAACTATCCAAATCGTCTAAATTAGACGCTGCTACTAAACCATCATCCACATACACTACTAAGATCAGTTTCTTCCCATTTCTTTCTCTAGTATATAAACATGGATCGGCTTCACTTACTTGAAAGCCCAAATTTGAGATAAAACTCCCAAATCGTATATTCCAGCATCTTGGTGCTTGCTTTAGGCCATACATTTAATTTGCAAACTTTACTTGTACCATCGCTGTATCCTTGGGGTTGTTGCATATATATGATTAGTTCACCATATAAAAATGCTGTTGATACATCGAATTGGGCCAAATGCATTTGGTCCATTGCTGCTATACTTAAAATTGATCTGATGGTGCCTAACTTTGCTACTGGACTGAACGTTTGATTGTAATCAACACCTTTACGTTGCTTAGATCCCTTCACGACGAGTCTAGCTTTGAATCGTTCTATACTACCGTCTGGATTTTTCTTCCAACGAAATACCCACTTACTTGGTATTGCAGTTGCACCTTTTGGCAATGACGTCAACGTCCAAGTCTTGTTTTGTTGTAATGAATTTATTTCTACATCCATTGCTTTTTGCCACTGTACACATTGCTTATTGTTAGGACTTGTAGCTTCTTCAAAATCTTCTGGATTTTCTGACATGTCTAAATCTTCTACAACTAATATATAATTTTGAAGATGTGTTGGCTTCCGTAACGTTCTACGGTCTCTTAGTTGTTGCTGTGGGAGTTCATCTAGAACTTCCATTTTTTCTTCAACATCCGAATCGATATCGATACTGTCACTATTTATACCATATTCGACTTCATTTTGTTGCTGTGGTGGTACATTGAAAACTTCCGTTTCTGCTTCAACTTCGGAATCGGAGATATCACTATTTGAACCATATGTAACTTCATACTCGTTCGGTTTTTCTAAAATTGGTGTTTGCCTGCTACTTTGGCAACTACCGTAATTTTCATCAAATTTAACATCTCTTGATAAAATTCCCTTATTGCTAGTTTTAATAAAGATTCGATATCTTTCATTTCCATCGTACCCTACCAGATATCTCTTGACAGCTTTGGGATCCATTTTCTTACGCTTTTGATCTGGAATATGCGCATAACAAGGAGATCCAATCACACGCAAATGTTTTATCTTGGTTTTTTGACCTAACCAAAGCTCGTATGGACTTATTCCATTGATAGAAGATTTGCTAGTACGATTTAAAATGTATACAGCGGAGTTCACGAACTCTGCCCAAATTTCTTCCGGAAAATTTGCCTGTGCATTGGAGTACTTTATCGTTCTTGCCATTTCTACTACGGTGCGATTCTTTCGTTCTCTGCCGCCATTTTGTTGAGGTATATGGTGCCGTTAATCTCTGAATGACACCATGTGCCTGTAAAATGTTTTTGACATCGTCGTCGTTATCAAATTCTCCTCCATTATCGCTGAGTAATTCTCTTACTGAATGCCCTAATGATTTGGCATGAATAAGCATTTCTTGCAGCTTATATTTGACTTCAGAATTTTCTTTAATTAAAAAATGATACCGATATTTTGTGTACATATCTTTGAAAATAACCAAGTACCTTTTCTTCGTAAATGATTCTGAAAACGGTCCGCACACATCGGTTGAAATCAACTGACCAAGCTTTGCTGCTTGATTTCTAGTTCCAAATGGTAGCCTCTGCGCTTTCCCAAAAATACAGGGTTCACACAACTCTGTATCTAATTTGACTGTAAGTCCCAATTTTTTTTCGAGCATGACTATAACGTGGCGCTTATCTTGATGCCCCCATCTTTCATGATACAGTTGCACTAATGATTTAGATGAGCTTGCAACATTAACTGTTTCTTTGGTTTATGGATTAACTACTTGAATTCCTGCTTTGAATAGAATTCCTCTAACCTTACGAGTACCTTGAAGTACTGGCTTTTCGTTAATTGTCAGCCAGCATTTAGTAGATGTTGACTGAAATTTACTTTCTTTATTGCAATCATGTATTGTATTGCCAAGACCGAAAGTATAGTACCACACATTGTTTAAAGTCATTCGTTGTTGTTGTTTTCCAACTCTCGAAACTATATTAAATTTACCTTTCCCTAATGCAATAAGACTCTCTTTACCAGGTGATTGAATACTTGAGGAACTTGTAAATTCTTGAAAATTATTAAAATTTTGCTTGTTATTTGTAATATGTTTAGTGGCTCCATTGTCAATCCACCAGCCCTCTATTTTGGCGTGGATTGAATATACTTCATTACAAATTGAAGTAATTGCTACATTAGCATTTGCTTAATTACCCTGTTGACTTGAATCCTTCTTTGGTTTTCCATCAGCTGCCCACTTATAGCAATCTTTTACCCAATTCCCCCTCTTCGTACAATAATTACAGGTTTCTTCCTTCCTCGAAGAATTTGAAGTTGACTTCGTCTTATAATTTTTGTTACTTTTATAATTTGCTCGCACAACTAGCGCCTCTTGAGTAACTTCTTTCACTAGTATTTCTTTCAAACAAACATAATTTCATACTTAATTCGTCAAATGTGTTCTCTGTATCTTTTGTTAGTAATAACGAACTTGATCGAAACGTTTCAAAATTACTTGGTAAAATTTGTAATGTTTTACAGACTAATAATAAATTAGGTAACTCGCTCTCACCTCTTATTTTTAGCCCGTTGTTTAGCTCATTCCACAGACACCTTAACTTTGCTATGTGCGTGGAGACGTGTTCACCCGACGTCCAACTAAACGGAAATAATTCTGTACAAATTTTGAATAATTGATCTTTTGACGTGGCTTCGAACTGTTGCTTGAGTGCTTCCCACGTTTCATAAGCTGTGTGTTTATCTTTTGATAAACTTCATCCGTCAACGAACTCCGACTTCAAAAAGGAGGATGGTTCTCAATTCGTCTGTTTTTTTTTTATGTGTGTCACCTCAGAACTCCGTCATTTATGAACCGATTTTGAATTTTTTTTTTAAAGGGTTTGGTTTCCCATTAGTCCCATTGTCACCAAATCGCATTCTGATGAGGGGAACCCCGGGAGATCGAGGAAAATCCTCATTTTGTATGTGATAACCGATTTCTGCGAAATTTTTTTTTGAAAAGGTATACTCATTCATCATAATGGGAAAATAAAAAAAATTTTTTAAAAACCGACTTCAAAAAAATTTTTTACAAAAAAAAAACCGACTTCAAAAAAAAAATTTTTACAAAAAAAAAGAACAAAATGCTTGTTAAAAAAATTGAAAATCTGTTATAAAAAATGCACTAAAAATTAAAAAAAAAAAAAAAACGGATAAAAAAAAGTGTTTTAAAAAATGCACTAAAAATTAGCTGGTCGTTTTGTAGGTCTACCCATATTTAGACAAATAAAATAAGTTATAGAATTTCAAAGTCACTAAAAAGCGAGAAATAAAACCTATTTTGAAAAAATGGAAACCCGACTTCAAAAATCAAATATTCTATAACAAAAAATGCACTAAAAAGTATTAAAAAAATTGCATATTCTTGTGCCAATTTTAGTTCACCTAAGCAAAATTTTTTTAAATATATATGTACAATTATTGTTATTTTTGGAGGCGGTGTCAGCATAGAGAAATTCACATAAAATTTAGACACCGCCTCCAAAAACAATTGTACATATATATTTAAAATTTTTTGTTTAGGTGAACTAAAATTGGCACAAGAATATGCAATTATTTTTTTACTTTTTAGTACATTTTTTGTTATAGAATAGTTGATTTTTGAAGTCGGGTTTCCGTTTGTCAAAATAGGTTTTATAGCATAACTATTGGCTTTACGATATTGTTCACAGATTTGCTTATAGTTTTTAACTTCTGCTTCGTTAGCAGTTTCACTTATAGGTTCAGGTTTCACTAATTTCTTATCTATAACATCTAATGCTCCTTCGTGATAATCAAGAAGATCAGGAAGTTTTCTTTTTCAAATTGGCCAATCCACTTCTCCAGACAAAGGCTTTATATGCTTTGCAATATCCATTTTGAACACAAAATGTCACTTTACAACACTTCACATAAAACGTCTTTAAAAGTTTTTATTAAGAAACAATAATTTTTTTTGTACTAATTAGAATCTGTTAAGTTATAGACCGCGTGGCTGTAGACCCATAACCTGATAGATAGAAAAGATACACTTTGTTCAACGAAGTTTATTTCAATCACTTGAACAGCTTACAGATGTGGAAATTTGATAAAATGTAAAATTAATATCGTAAAATTTACGTAGTTATTTATTTTTATTCGCGAACTTTCTTAAGAAGATACAAAATGCTGTGTACTATGTCTTAACCATTCCATTATTCTAAAATCAATATACATATATCATTTGTTTTTTTAAATTATTTAGGTCCGTCAAATGCAGAGAAAAAATTTAACCTACAGTAAAATTTGGCAACCTGATTTAAAAAAAAAAAAAAAACCATGTTGAAATATATTCGTTATCATTCACCCACTTTTGCTTGGGTGCACGCCACTTTAATTTTAACCAATTTAAGCTCACAATAGTTCGGATGCTACTATATTTTTTATAGTAACCTTACAAAATAAGATTAAGCAATGCCATTTGATACACATGTACGGTACTACTGCAAAGAATAACAAAAATTAACGTTTATACGACAAATAATAGGCGTTCACGAAAACTTGGAAAAAACTTAATTTGCACTAGAAACGACGATTCAACGAGTTAAAAAAATATTTTTTCCATGTTTTGAGGTAGAGGTTTTCTTTTAATATTTTGAAAACTACAATGAAGATATTGTTATAGACAAAATTAAAGAACATTTAATTTTCAATAAAATGGTATCTCTTAAGTTTTTCTGAAGGGGGTAAATTTTAATAAATTATACTGAAGTTGGTTTTTTTCAGTTTTCAAATTATTTTATTTCTCAAACAAAGAAAGGTATCGGGTGGCTATGTGGATTTGTTGATGTCCTGGACTTTTTCAATGCATAGAATTTACGAACAATATAACATATATGTTTTTTAAATGATAATAATGTAATTATATCCTTTTTAGAGATGTGTACACCCCATTTATAATGGACACAATTCAACAACATTTTTCAAATTACTTGGTTTATTAACATTAATCAATTTTGGTATAAATGTTTATACGAAAATGAATCTTTGGAAGTCATCAGTATCCGTTGGTAATACAACTGAAACACACCAAAGTAATAATCAAAAAAATTTACAAATTTGTACAAAATGTATTCTATGTTTGGAGTCACGTAAAAATGAATGTGTTACACAATGTGGTCACGTATTTTGTTGGAAATGTATTGGAGATTGGTCAAAAGTTCGAAAAGAGTGTCCAATTTGTAGAGAAGTGATTGTTCCATCAAAAATCATTTATTTACAAAATTATATTTAGATTTATAGACCATGAGCTATCAATAAGAAAATAAGCCCCCCCCCCCCCCCGCCCCAGTGATTGTGACTCATTTATTTTAGTTGGTTTGCCACTTGTCAATTACAGCATATTCCGAAAAATTCGGAAAAACCAAGACTTACGGAGACAGTTACAAGAATATTCCGATAACTCATAGAGATGTGGGAAAACGACTTATTAAATTCATTCCTATTTCTTTTAAATTTATAGTTAATGAAGGTATATTTATAACCAATATTTTGTGTATTTTTCAATATTTTTGTAATATGTACTCGACTTTATATCCCTTGAAAGTATTGATCATAAAAAATTTATTTTGGTATACGTGTTCATGACCTAATTAGTCATCATCATCAGTCATGCATGACCTAATTAGTTCATTTTCGCAAGTCAAGTAATTACAAAATATAAAATTCGGGAAAATATCTGGAAAATGAAATTATTAGTTATACCATATTCTTCTATTTTTATACCCGGTATGTGTAATATTTACAAGGGTATATTAAGTTTCGTCCCGACTTTGTTATCCCGAACGGTTGAAAATATTAATCCCAGAAAAAAAAAATAGTATAGGTGTTCATAAAATGATCTAACTAGTTCATTTCCACATGTCCGCTGGTCTGACTGTCTGTAAACACGATAACTCAAAAACGAAAAGAAATAACGAGCTGTGGAATGTTGAGTGTGTGTTTTAGAGCAATAAAGTCAAGTTCGTGAAAAAAGTTGACTAACACTTTTTTTATAAAAAAACTATTTTTCATAAACTTATTATATACCGGGTATTTAAGCAATTAACTCAGTTAATTATTATTTTTACTTGTTTCATTTTAAATATGAACCTTACTGAATGCAAAAGGTCTCTGAAAAAAGCCAAAATAAACTCAGTCAAGATGCTGAAAGCACATCTGAGGGAGCAAGACTCCATCGTATCCTAGCGAAGAAATCCGCTGACTCCATTGGGTTACTACGTAAGCCCAATGGTGAGTACACTAGCTCCGGGAAGGATACTTTCGAAACACTGATCCGGACTCAGGATTCGGTGGCAATGGACAGTGAAAATCCTTCTCAAGAGCAGTTTAACCAAAGCCTCCTAGCGACAAGCGAGGACTGGAGAAGAGCGGCGATTAACATTAACCGCTCAAAGATCGAATGGGCAATAAACTCATTCGACCCCTATAAAGCACCGGGGCCAGGTGGGATATACCCAGTGCTTTTACAAAAAGGAGCAGAGCATGTTTTAATTCTACTTGACCACATTAAGACTAATTACAAGTAATATACCAACAGTATGGAAGCCAGTAAGAGTGACCTTGTTACCAAAATCGGGGAGGCTAAATCACTCAACGGGAAAGGATTTTAGACCAATGAGTTGTCATCGTTTCTACTAAATATCGTTTCTACTAATATGATTTCATTTGGCTCTGGGGGCATTGTTAAGAAATCCGCTTCATGCCAACCAGCACGCGTATCAGGTCAGAAAATCCTGTGAATCAGCCATCCACAACCTAATATACAGGATTATGGAGGGATTCGCAAGGAAAAAAACCACCTTTTGCGTTTTTCATGATATTAAGGGGGCATTTGGCAATGCCTCTTATAATTCCGTAGTTGATTCTGCAAGTCGGCACGGAGGAAGACAACTTTTGCAGGTGGATAAACTGTATGCTGATAGGTAGAAGAATAGAAACTTCTCTTCTTGGAGATTCTGTCACTGTGAGAGCCACCAAAGGATGTACACAGGGTGGTGTCCTACCTTCGCTCCTGTAGAATTTGACAGTGAACAGCTTACTGACGAGCCTCAACCAAGAAGGATACTACACATAGGGATATGCGGACGACATTATAATTGTAATCCAAGGACACTGTGAAAGCACAAACTCGGTGCTTATGCAAAATGCTCTAAGATTCACAAGGGAATGGTGTATCAACGAGGGATTAAAAATAAACCCTGGTAAGACCACACTAATTCCATTCACACGAAAAAGGAAGGTGGATAAAGTAAAACCACCCATCCTCTTCGGTGAAAAACTACAGATCGCAAGGGAAACCAAATTCTTAGAAACCGAAGCAGATTGCTTAGCAAAGAAGGGAGTCGTAATACCCTTCATAGGCCCAGAGTGGATAAACACCGTGATCACTGGGAAAATGTACTGCAGCAAAAGCTCGGGAATATACTGCTTCAGAGTGCAACAAAGAGGTTATCTCTCGATGCACTGAAGCTGAACAGGATGCAAATGCGAAAGGTTACTGGATTCATTACCGGGCATTATCCTCTGCGGAAGCATCTACACACAATGGACTCCATAACGGGTCCATTATGCGCAGATTGTGTGGCGAGGAGGAAACATTCAGCTATAATATATTTAACTGCGAATCTCTAGGTTACAACAGATACACGATATTCGGTGCATCTCATCCCGAATATATGAACCTTCAGGAAGACCTGGTCAGCAAAACATGGGAGAAGCGAATCTCGTCAGACTCTAGTAGAAGGGGGAGCACAATGGACCATAAGGTCGAAGTGTAGTACTTTTTAGACCCCAGGATATATCTATCTATCTAGCACAATTCTCAATTACAATTTTGTTAAGGTTCATATTTACAATAAAAAATTTAAGACTAATTAACAATTTCATAGTCCAGTGATTTTCACGGAAAACTAGGGAAAGAATTTCTGCAAAAATATTGATTATAAGTATACCTTAAAAATTTAAATGAAATGGAAATGAATTCAAAAAAGTCATTTTCTTCGTACCTCTGGTTTTTTCCGGGATATTATGTATTTGACAAGGGGTTAATAGCTAAACGCTTAAACTAAATGACAATACCAACAAAAAATTTAATGTATGAGAATGATTCATAAAAACCCAATTTCTTTGTGTCTCTTGGGTTTTCCGGGATATGCTGTACTTATCAAGTAGCAAACATCTAATGGGAGCCAATTCGCATGGGGGGGGGGGGGGGAGTTGGTATACAATAGCCTTCGCTATATTAGTTTGTATTAGAAAACATATGTTGTATTTGTTCTTTAGATAGAGGACTTAAGGGCTAAATTTTGTGTTTTAAAATAAAAACGATACAAATTGCTTACACAAAAGTTTATTTTATATTCACCTCAATACAGACTCCTCGTTTGAAAATTTTTTTTATCCTTAAGAAATGAATCTAAATCTTTAAATAAACTAAAGGTGTAGTTTGATTAAGTGGTAATTAAAAATAATAATACCTGTATTTTGCATTAAAGCTTACAGGAGGTTGGTAGGACTTTACAGCTGCACTACTGAGCCAACTGACGCATCTATACTCTATAGTAGTCCCTATAGAGTAGTAGAGTAGTCTCCTATAGAGTATAAATGCATCAGTTGGCTCAGTAATGCAGCTGTAAAGTCCTACCAACCTCCTGTAAGCTTTAATGCAAAATACAGGTATTATTATTTTTAATTACCACTTAATCAAACTACACCTTTAGTTTATTTAAAGATTTAGATTAGCATATTAGCATAGCCAACTGATGCATCTATACTCTATAGTAGTCCCTATAGAGTAGTAGAGTAGTCTCCTATAGAGTATAGATGCATCAGTTGGCTCAGTAGTGCAGCTTGAACTGTACCATATTTTAGGTACCCTTCTCTTGTCTATATGCAATATTTGAGTCTACTAGTTAAGGATACATTTCAGCGCTTGCTCTGATACGTTTTTTTCCCGCTTTCCACTCTTACAATATAGTTAGGGATAGTTTGTTGCCAGTTTTTCGGAGGCGTTCTATACTTTCAAAGTATTTTAGACTCCCGGCACCAAATAACAGCTTTGAGAATACTATTGGGATGAAAAATTCAGTACGGCATTCCCATGGTTGAATTTTTATTTTTACCATAATATCTTTTATACTCGCACAGCTCACAAAGGGTTCCTTTGATCCTCGGGGTGGCCTTCGATCTTGACTTCACATTCTTGACCTAATGTAAAAAACTGCACACTTCTAGCATGTGTAGAAGTAAAGAACGTATTTTTGAGGGAGTTTTTCCCATTTCTGGGGGGTTACATTTGGAAAATTAAAGTTTTTCGAATACCGAAACCGCATCTTTCTAGCATGTCTAGAAATGGGTTAGAATTGGTATACGTGAGTCAGTTAGTGCGTGAGGAAGTTACACAAAGGGTTGTATACACCGACACCGAGCAGTATTACAGCAGATATTATAGCAGAATACCGGTAGATTTTTACTCGGTCTATCACCCATTTAAATTTAATTCGTTACCATATTTATTCGATTATATTTATTTCGTTATTATTACAGTAGTTTTTTGAGTGCATTCAAGGACTTAGTAAGACGAGAGTATCCACGTATAGTAGCAGTAGAATATCATTATGGAAGTCGATGTTTATACACCCCCATTCATAAAAATTGTACCACTAGTACATCACATTCTAAGCGTATTTTTACTAAATATATATATATATATACACTCCCGTTCAAAAAAAATGAACAGACATGAAATGTTAATTTTCTTACATTTCATAAAGCTCCTCTCCTACTTTTGTAACTCTCTGTATAATGAATAATTTTATTATTATATTCACCAAATATATTTGATCCCAATATTAGTGTCCATTGTTTGTTGTATTCATATCAGTGTATATATATCCTTCTTTAATCTAATATACTATAAAGCTAAAAATGAAGCTGACTGACACATTAATTCACTCACTCACTCACTGATCTATACAAAACCTAACCCACTTCTAGACATGCTAGAAAGATGCGGTTTATTCCATTCGACGCGAAATTGCTTCAAACCGACGAAAAAAATCGGAAATCTTCCATTTTTCATTGCAACCCTCCAGAAAATAGGAAAAACATCCCCCCAAAATTACGTTTTTCTCTTCAATACATGCTAGAAAGTTGGAGTTTTCACCAATCGACCCGAAATAAAGTCAAATTAACAGAAAACTTCATTACCTCCATCTCAACCCCCCGAAAATGGGAAAAACACCCCTAAAACTGCCCTTTTCACTTCTATTCATGTTAGAAAGATCGGGTTTTTTCCATTTGACGTGGAATAGGTTCAAAATAACATGTTTATTTGAAAAACGTAAATTTTTCCATCGCAACCCTTCGCAAATGGGAAAAAAACCAAAATTACCTTTTTTCATCTATACATGCTAGAAAGATGCGGTTTTTTTCATCGAAATAAATATATCTAAATAAATATAAATTATGAAGGTATTTCGAAAAACTTCAGATTTTTCATCGCTAATCCATTAAAAATTGGAAAACAACCACTAAGATACCTTTTTACTTCTATTCATGGTAGAAAGATGGGATTTTTGGCATTTGGTGGAGAATTTCTTCAAACTAATGAGGTTATTCAATAAACTTTAATTTTTTCATCGCCACCCCTTTGAAAATAGAAAAACGCTCCAAAAATCACCCATTTACTACTTTACATGCTGGAAAGATGCGGTTTTTTGCATTCAACGCAGAATAATTGCAAATGAATCGGGTAATTCGAAAAACCTAATTTTTTTCATCGCTACCTCTTGAAAATGGTACTGTGAGATCTATCTATACGCATTCCCTCCAAACCCCCCATCAAAAGCCCACCTCCCCAGAAAAACCCTCAAAATTCCTCCCTTAAAAATTGCGCCCCCAAAAAATACAGCCCCCCCCATTAATTCTCTAATGGTAAGTATTTTTTGGGAAGTATTTTTTCAACTTTTTTTGCAATTTATGTAAGGTTATTTTCTGTGACGCGGAGCCACGGGGTCAAGGGGGAAACTCCCTTGCGAGCAGAGCAAGTTTTTAATATAAACAAACAAATATTTATTTAGGTATAATTGGCAGATGAGTATTATAAACTGTTCTGTCGCAATTTTTTTATCAATTCTTTCTACATGATTGTACATATGCATTTTGCCATACAGAACTTTTGTCCCAATTTTTTTCAGAAAATTTTTTAAATAATTTGAAAACATTGTTTTCGATTGGAATAAACTTTTTTCAAATTGTTTGGCTACATTCAAACAAAATATTTTGTAACTTTTTTAAATAAAATTAATAAGTTAAAAAAGTCACAAATTTGATCATTTTCTACCCATTAAACATCCACCAAAATGCGTTTTAACAACGAAGGGTTTTCAGATTCAACATTATAAAGATAAACCCATAATTCCAAATTTTTCTATTGTAAAGAAATTAATTTTTCCGTACGAAAACAACTATTTTTTGATAGTAGTTAAACAATTTCGCTTTAAAAAAATGGGATCAAATTTTAATGTACAAAAATTTTCGTGCAAGGATCAAAGAAAAAATTCAATAACAAAAATCGTATCAGAATAGTTTTTGATACTATCTCTCGGTATCATACTATTCTATAAGAGTAAAATTAAAAAATTCGTTACGCAGGAGCTGCTTCAACTTAGCGAATTTCCTTAGAATAAATCACTCTCTAGTGATCACAATTTTAGTCTGATCAAAATGAAATGTCATATATGATTTTAGCATTTGCAAGTCCAATTTTCTCAATAAATGACATACGTCGAGGCGAATGGGGGGAGGTAAAAAAAAAGAAGAAAACACAAAATATAAAATATCTCTCTTAATATTAGAACAATCGAAAAATGCGTAAGGAATAAAGTTGTATAAAATCAAATTTGCTACAATTCATCACCTTATCATTTTTGCTCAAACTCTAATGTGTACAGAGATATTAAGGAATTTAATTTTCAATATTAAACCGTCAATATTTCTGTAAATATTATTGTTACAGAAAAAATGATAAGAAACAAAATTACAGTAAAACTTAGTACCTACAACTTTACTTCTTATAAATTTTTCGATTTTTCAAATTTTAAGGGAGATATCTCAAATTTTATGTTTCTCCCTCCCTCTAAACCCCCCTTTCCCCTGGTCCGATTTTACCCATTAACGAACTTGACCTTTTGAATATCAAAAGCGCCTCAAATACCAAATCTCATCCCGATAAAATGAAAACTGTGACCGCTAGAGTGATGACAGACACATATATATATATATATGTATATATATATATATATATATATATATATATATATATATATGTCCATAGATATATATATATAAATTTTTCAGATGGTGATTTTTGACATCTACTAGGTAGGATCGATGGACATTTGAAGAAATTTTTGCGAAATTTTGACTTCGGTACGGGACCAATAGCTCTATTTCCTTTCAGGAAATTCGCTAAAACCTGTTATTTTATTTTATATTATAATATTCAGTATTGTTTATTATTATTATTTTTAAAATATTACAATAAGACAATAATATTATTAATATTATAGTAAGACTCTTTATAATGGTGACATATTTCGTCAAAATTAAAAATTCTAAAACTTTTTGTTTTCTTTTTTTAACAGGGATACTGTTTTAAAGAATTACTTTTAAGGACACGAAACATACGTTTTTAAACTTTTTTATGAATAGATTTTAGAAATTACCCGAATAAAAGTTGTTTTGTTCTTAGAGGGATATCTTATGGTGATCTTATTTTTCTCCCAGGCCATGATCATACAGGTTATTTACAAAAAATCTATTTCTATTGATTGACCACCAATAACACCTTTTTATTCTTGATAAATTTTTTCTAAAGACTATGTTGCTCTAAAAATGCAATCTTAGCCATTATAGACGTAATTACTCAGTTTTAATGTTCTGTTTTCGTCAGCCATCCGATTTTGGCAAAAAGAGTTTCCCCTTGGGAAAGCACAAGTTGACCTTCAAATAACCTTGAAAGTCATGGATAAGTTGAAAGTTCATTCAGATCATTTTTACCAAAAACTAAATCAAAATTTTCTTGAAGAAATATTTAGGTGCCTTATTTAAAATGAGCATTCTGTACAAATCTCCAAATAGAAAGAATAGGTTTTTATATACACTATGTTTAGTTTACATCTTCGTATAGTAGATCTCCCACGAGTATGAGAGAATACATATGTATACATTAAGCAATGTGTATGAGAAGGAGGTCTTATAGGTTTGATACACAAGCATATTTTTCATAACTGTTTGAGTGGTCAACCTATAAGACCTCCTTCTCATACATATTGCTTAATGTATACATATGTACTCTCTCATACTCGTGGGAGATCTATTATACGAAGATGTAAACTAAACAGACGGCATATTTCAAAATTTCGATGTTGTCCAGTATAGTTGTTATTGTATTTTTGGATGTAAATATAACAAAGGTAAGTAAAATATTTTTCAAGTGTATAAAACGAAATGGAATTAAAAACTTAATTTATATTTTTTTAGAGAACCAAAATTTTATATAACTGTGTTTATTAAACAGAATAAGCCTATAAAAAATATATGTAATGTAAGTAAATACATATAAAGTGTTAAATCTTCCTTTTACATATAAAAATTAATTAATATGTTGTATCTGTAAAAAAACATTTACTACAAGAATAATCAAAATGTTGAGAGATTGATTGAGTTCAGGCCTATTCATTTTTTTTTTTGAATGAGAGTGTACATATCATATAATACCGCTTAGAATGTGTTTCAACTGGTTCAATTTTTATGAACGGGAATTTTTATGTACATCAAATTTTCTTCCATATATTTGTGTAAGTCATTGAAATAAGTAACAACTAACTGAGTTATCTGTTTAAATATCCGGTATATACTGAGTTGAATATCAATGTTTGAATTTATATTTCAAATTTAGTCAGTTAACGCGACGTAATAATAAGAAACATAATGTAATAATAAGATAACGCGAAACGTTTCTGAAGGCACGGCGTTACTTAATACGAAGCGTTGCATAATGCAGAGCATTACATAACGCGAAGCATAACATACCGTAAAGCGTAGCCATACCGTAAAGCGTTGATAAACTAAGCGCGAAGCGTTGAAAATTTATCCCATAATCTTATTGACGACAGTAGTAAATCTTTAACACAAATATATATAGAATATGTATAGACAGCGATAGATATACATACACTGTTTCCAGATTGCGTGTAGTTTAAAAAACACTATTTAATGTACGTATATGCATGAAACCTTATTCACACCGAGTAACTGAGAAATTGTGTTTTTATAAATTTAAAATAATAATTCGAATTTGTTAATATTAGTTAAGTTTTATGTTACATTTAAAAAAAGTATTCCAAATTAAAAATCTATCATTTAATTATAAAAAACCATTTTATTTAAATTAAAAGAATAAATATAATATAATTTAAAAATACAATAAGTAAATAAAAATACGGTTTCACAGTTACACGGTGTATAATAATACTAATAATATTTTTATTTTTTTTAAACACGAAATTACTGCATTACATAACATTCGATTTGTATTTATAGGCAAGAAAATGGGTAGATTTGCATGACACTTCTCCCTAATATTTGCGAATTGCATATTCTTGTAAGGCTGATAGCCCAGGTGAAGACCGACTAGTATCCAACCACCGATTCACCACCCATTTTTTTGCCACGCGTTCAAGGTTGACGAAACGGAAAAAAAGATATTTTTGAGCGATAGCGACGAAACTGTGAATTTGACAGAAAAAAAAGGACCATTTTTAGGTATTAACAAGACAAACAATTTGCCGCGTCCGAAATTAAGATCAATTATTTCTCTCGCAAAGTAGTAGAAACTAGCTGATCTGGTCATTTTTGAAATAACTAATTATTAATGCAATAATGCATGTACAGCTTTGAAAATCTCGGAAAAAATGTCTCTTAGTACATTTTAATGAGTATTTCCAAAAATAGATGAATTTCAAATAAAAAATGTCGTTCCTTATGCAATATGGGGATGTTGCCTACAATCAATTTTCGTACTACTCTCATCATTAGCTCTTTAATATTAACAATTTAGAATAGATTTACATGTAATGGTCTAAGATCCGACCGTGGTTGACCTTCCCTCGTCGAGTTTCCTAATAAAATGAATATTTTATGCAATATAATGTGTAATTAAACAAAACGTAATAGGGTTGCCACCCCATATCCCTGCAAGGCTATTTTTAATTAAATATTAATTAAATTCTTTCGTTAATTACCCTCATGGAGTTTCCAAAAAAAATTTATCGCCAAACAAGAGTAAACGACATAAATAAAACGCTAAAGTAAGGTTGCTTACCTTCCGTGCAACAATGAAAGGTTGTCAGGTATGAACAGATACGCGTGAATTAGTAATTTACCCTCATCGAGTTTCCTCACATAATTATATTCAAAATGTAGGTAATAATATTACAAACACGATGGTATTGGGTTGCTTAAACAAAAGTGTGCAAGTCTTAGGGTTGTCGCGATTTTAAGTTTCAAAAATTAAGTAAAAGAGAGTGGTGTGACGGAGAAACACTAACTATACAAACCAATGCGATTGAAAAAGACGCAGAGTGACAGCCGCAGGTGAGACAGTTGTTAAGTAAAAGAGAGTGCGCAAATAATAACAATATTGACAATTGTAACAGTTATAATTGTAATAAAAAATATAATAATAATTGAAATTATAATCATAAAATTTAATACATAAATGTCCAACATAATTATAATATATAATTACTACCCACTTGCCTCTCAAATCGAACGTATTTTATTAATAATATTTATCAATATATAAAATAATAATTTTATTAATAGTAAATAAATCAATTTAAGTTTTAAATTCAAGTTATTGTTGACTTTAAAATTCAAAATAATTCTTTAAAGCTCTCATGACCCGCTATATCTGCTCGTTAGCTCTACTAGACCCGGTGGCAATTAAATGAAGGTTAATATCCTGACTTGTACAGTAATCCTGGATCTCTTTACAATCACCCTTAAAAAACATCATTTTTTACCATTTCAAAAAAATTTCAAACAAATTTTTTACCATTGTAAAACATCACCCTTAATCGGCGATTACTCGATAAGGACTTTTATGGTGTTTCGAGAGTATATTTCAGGTGTGATGCAGGTATACATATTCGGTGGAAGCGTCAACGAGAACAATGACATACTCTTAAGAGTAGTTTTTACCACTTAATTTACCTGAAATGTCCATGTGAATCATATGCCAAGGTATGCTGGTCTTAGGAATCGGGTGTATTTCAGCTTGCACTTTACCCGAATTAGACTTGGAAACTTGAAAAGTATGACAGTTTTCTACGAATTTCTTCATTCCTTCAAACCAATAATACTCATAAAGTTTTTGTTTTTTTTTCAAGCGTTTTAGCCCGAGCTAAGTGCATAATTGATGGAAACCCCTTGGAACGATGGGTAAACAATAAGTTTTCCCGTTTCTTTGAATTTTGCGGAAAAGGATACTAGATCCCAACTCGTATGTTGGGATATCCCGATGTCTTCCGCGATCACATCGTTCTGTAACCCGTTAACAATTTCCGAGATTTGAGGGTCGCGATGTTGTTCGGCTAATAACCAATCTTCCGAAATCTCAGCTAGATTAACTTCCTTTTCTTTTATTTTATTAACTGTTTTATTATTAATATCTATTGGATTTCGTCAAAAGAAATCTACATGAGCACTCGTTTACCCTCGCGATATATAATTTCAAAAGTAAAGGACTGCAAGAAAGCCCACCAACTGTGGACTCGATCATTTAAATTTACTTTATTTTGATATGCTTTTAATGAGTTACCTGTAACGACCACAAATTCTCGCCCGTGTAAATAATGTCGAAAATGTTTATTGAGTTTACTACAGCTAAAGTTTATAGTTCGTAAGAATGATGCCAGGATTCTGCCGAACTAGTCTCCTGCTATAATACTCTACTATTCTATTACTCTACTACTCTTGACAATTTCATCAAGTTAGCGACGAGAACATATCCTGAGACAATATAAGAGTAATTTTAATAAGAGTAAGGTTAACAGAAATAAATGTGAATGAAGGAAATGTTAACAAGAGTAATTTCAATATAATTTAAAATTTATTATATTTTAAAATTTAGTGTATTTTAATTTAGTTAATTTTCTATTTATTTTTATTTTTGTCTATTGATCTCGACTTTCTATCTATTTCTAATTGTCAAAGAGTAAATTACGACTAGCTAATTTATACTGATGATGTCTACTTTGTAGTCGAAATACGTATTTATAGTACAAAATAACTGATCTAGGTAAAGGGGGCGAATTTGAAATTTTATATCCACATTGTATGAATTTAATATTCGATTTATTATTAGTTTATTTGTCTTAACGTAATAACTCAATATTGTGAGACGCTGCTGTTAGTTATGTTTTATGATAATTGTCTAGTGAAATATTAATGGTGAAATAGTTTAATAAATTTTCGTGTGTGTATATTGAGTGTTATTATTGAAAGATGCCAAACTCCGAAGATATCGCTGCGAACGCCCAAGTAACGAAGAATTAGTATCGAATAATAACTCTAGTACTTCGACACATTTTTTTTTTCCAAAACTTTGTTAATGTAGGCATTTCTACGGAAACAATAATCCAGCAAAATTTATAGTTCGATTTAATATTGCAGGGCGATATTCCAGCAATATCATGATGTTCTTGTGGATATATCATATAAGAAACATTGCTCAATAATTTTTATCAAATTTTCTAAATCCTCTTTTGCAAGCTACAACCCAAGCAGAATCTTCTTTGTATATTTCTACAATGTTACATGCTATCGCCCACACAATAATTTCGGGAGCCATATACAATTGGAAACCTCGGTTAATTTTTGAGCTCCCATTGCTGTAATGCTGTGATTTTATAGAAAATTTACTAAGACTTAGGTCAGAAATTTTTATGAATCATTCTTCGTCCATAAGTATATGTTATCAGATTTATTATCCCTATGAACAATATCTTAGATATGAAGACGCTGTTCCTAGACTTGTTTACATATGTTTTCTTTCTTATCCTCTGTTATTACAAAAATTTTTTCACGTCTTCACTTCAGACAATATGAGATAGATTTCGCCCCGAAAATTATTGCATGATTTCGAAAACATATCTATCATCTAAACTAACTCCAAAGAGTTGAATAAAAGAAGTATTGGATAACTTCCAATACTGTTGTTTGGTAACTAGCACCAATTTTATCTTCAGAGAAACTCTTTTCTTTTTCAATTCTGTAACTTCAGTCTCTTCTTAGATGGATAAATACATCTTGGGGTCTAAAAAGTATTGCACTTCGACCTTATGGTCATCCATTGTGCTCCCATTTCTAGTACAGTTCGACGAGATTCGCTTCTCCCATATGTTGGCAATAGCCAGGAGCTTGCTTATCAAGTCCTTGTGAAGGTTCATATATTCGGGGTGAGATACACCGAATATCTTGTATCTGCTGTAACCTAGAGATTCGCAGTTAAAGATAATGTGGCTGGATGTTTCTTCCTCCTCGCCACACAATCTGCACACAAAGGACCTGTTATGGAGTCCCATTGTGTGCAGATGCTTCCGCATGGGATAATGCCTGGTAATGAATCAGGTACCTCCCGCAGTTTCATCCTGTTCAACCTCAGTGCATTGAGAGATAACCTCTTTGTTGCACTCTGAAGCAGTACCTTCCCGAACTCTTGCCGCGGTACTTTTCCCCAGTGATCACGGTGTTAAGCATTTGGCCACTCGTTGATCATCTGTTTACATGCAGTCCTTGGAATTCCTAAAATAGGCTCTGGGTCTATGAAGGACACTGTGACTCGGCTCCCAGATCAATTTAACAATGTTCCGTTTTGCCAGTTTCAGAAGTTCCTCCAGACAATCCTTGACTACCCTTGAGGTGACCTCAGTTCCAGACAAGACTTTTAAAGCAGCTTGACTGTCCGACAGATTACATACGTTCTGGTTTATGTAGCCTCTACGTAGGTTTTCATGGACGCAAGCCAGTATGGCGTAGACTTCTGCTTGGAAGACCGTGGCATATTTCCCGAAGTTGAGGCTTATGTTTGCATTAGGTCTCTCACCGTAGATTCCCGTCCGGTCCCTTCTTCAGTTTTGGATCCGTCAGTATACCAGACGATTCCTTTCCTAAGGTAGGGTGGTTCTCCTTCTGATCACATGGCCCTATCACATACTACAGTGAAAGATTTTGGGAAGGAGTATATCTTGGGAAGTATATCTGTGCCCATTTCAAAGATGGAGTCTGAGATAATTGATGTTCCCACGATCCTTTCATGTCCAACCAGATTTTTATTAATCCAGCTGTTATTGAAAGACAATCTATAAGTGCTGGGTCTCGCTTTAGCTATTATTACAATGCTTATCGCAGGCAGCCCCAGTATGACTTCCATGGCAGCTGTAGTTGTACTGCTCATGGATCCAGTGATGCACAAGCAGGCCAGTCTCTGGATCCTGGACAGCTTTTTGCACGCAGTAATCTGCTTAACCTTTGGCCACCACACTAGAGCAGCATAGGTTATCATGATAGTTTACAGTCCAGAATTACTCCTAAGAACTTGGCTTCCCTTGTGATCTGTAATCTTTCACCGAAAAGGATTGGTGGTTTTATGTTGCCCACCTTCCTTTTACGTGTGAATGGAATTAGTGCGGTCTTACCAGGGTCTATTTTCAATCTCTGATTGATACACCATTCATGTGCGATTCTTAGAGCGTTTTGCATCAGCTCCGCGATTGTGCCTTCGCAGTGTCCCTGGATTGCAATTACAATGTCGTCCGCGCATCCCTGTGTGAAATATCCATTTTGGTTGAGGTTCGTCAGTAATCTGTTCACTGTCAGGCTCCAAAGAAGTGGGGATAAGACACCACCCAGTCGACATCCTTTTGTGGCTCTCACAGTGACAGACTCTCCAAAAAGGGAAGTGTGTATTCTTCTTCCGATCAGCATAGATTTTATCCACCTGCAAAAGGTGTCTTATACCTCAAAAGGTGTCGTCGACCTGCAGAATTAACCATGGAATTGTATGAAGCATTGTCAAATGCCCCCTCTATGTCAAGAAAAACGCACAAGGTGGTTTCTTTCCTTGCGAATCCCTCCTCAATCCTGTATATTAGGTTGTGGAGGGCTGATTCACAGGATTTTCCCACCTGATACGTGTGTTGGTTGGCATGAAGCGGATTTCTTGACAATGCCCCTGAGTCAAATGAAATCTTATTAGACGTTCCATTGTTTTCAGTAGAAACGATGACAGACTAATTGGTCTATTCCTTTCCCGTGGAGTGGTTAAGCCTCCCCGATTTTGGCAAGAATGTCACTCTTACTGGCTTTCATACTGTTGGGATATAACCCGTAGCCAGGCTTGCCCGAATATATGACCAAGTAGAGTTAAAAGATGCTCTGCTCCTATTTCTAAAAGCATTGGGTATATCCCATCTGGTCCCGGTGCTATGTAGGGGTCGAATGAGTTTATTGCCCATTCATGGCTTCATGGTAATTATCCCAGTCTAACCTCCTGCTCTGTTAAATAGCTGGCGAACCCTTTGCCTCTGACTTCTTAGGCCCTCATTCCATCAACAAGTCGACTTGCTGATGTCTTTTGTGACCTCCGGACAGTTTTCTTTGAAGGAGTTAATTATTGCAATAAGCTCAATTTCCAATACTGTTTTAACTTTTTTCGGGATTATGGTGAGTTTGAACTTAAGTGTCGAATTATATTCGTCCCAATTTGTACTTCTCGGATCCCTATAGTGTATGTTACATTGGTCCATTCTCACCTCCACATTGTAATAGATTTGTCTGTAATCCGATGCAGATGGTTTATCGGATACTAGCCATTTCTTGATTTTACCACTGATTTCATAGTGCTCAGTATTACATCAATGACTTCCTTCCGAAGTTTGTTAATAAAAGTCGGCGTGTTGCCTTGATTAACTATATCTAAGTTGTTAGCTATGATATAATCAAAGAGGTACTCACCTCTTGTGTTTGTGCTACCCCACGCAGTGTGATGCGCGTTTGCATCGCATCACATGATCAGTTGGTGGTTTTTTGCTCACAATACTGGATCGGGTCTTTTATCTCTGTTGTTGGTGGTGGAGTAAATGTATCATAGGGTAGGTAGACCGAAGCGATGATTACCACTCCAGTTTCGTTCCCCATGTGGTATTTTACTTTTACCGCTGTAAGATCGGCTGTCTGAACAATAACAACGAGCTACTATAAAATATAAGTGAAAATGAAATTTGAAGCTTTTACTTTCCAAGTCTTGAAAGATATATACAGGATGAAATGAAATGAAAGATATATAAGTAGTCGAGTTTCTTAAGAGGGTAGGTAGAGGGTACGATTTTGGAACGAAAAGTCCTGAGACATTTTTTTATTAGACGCACCGTTAATTATTAATTAATTAAATAAGAGTAATAAGGCCTCTACCTACCCTCTTAAGGAACTCGACTACTTTTGGCCACCCTGTGTAATACATTGGTTTTCAAATTACTTTTTGTGAAATTATAAAAATAAAAACACTGTCCGCGGCAACATTAGGCAAGGATAGAAATTTTCGGTCATATTTTGTAATAATTCTGTGAATACCAACGTTACAATGATGAAAATGAAAGGTAATAGAGATTTTTCAACAAAAAATTTACATATATACTATATACACAGTGGTGTATTGGGGGGGGGAGGAGAACGTGGCGGAACGACGTTCCGGCACCTTTTTTCAGTACTTTTTTTGGTAGTCATTTTTTTAATTTCAAATGAAAATTATATTTTAAATTGGCGAACTTGCAAAAACATTTCAAAAAATATGTTAATTAATAGAGAATTTATCTTGCTTTTTGTGTCTTGTTTCTTTTTCCCTTTTAAATCAAATAAACATAATGTGTTATGTCGGCTATTCTACATACCATACTACTAAACTATAAACTTCAACAATAATCAGTGACCAGTTAGTCTGTGCCAGTAATGTTGTTTAGATTGTGTTATTGTGTATAAGGTATAACGCCAACGTTGTTTTGGTAGTTTGTGGTTTCTATTTCCATTGTAAATTATAAGGTAGTTTATTTTTTAATGAATTAAATATAATGCATATTAATTTTAATTATTGTAGTAATAATATTTCGAAAAATCTACAATAAAAATTAATTTTTTATATTAATAATTTAAAATGAGCGGAAAACGTAAACAACCCACTTTGGACAGTTTCTTTGGAAAAAAACTTAAAACGCAACAAGAAGAAAACGTGCAAGTGCTGGAAACTAAGGAAAAACAAATGGATATTCCATCAACATCAACAGAAAATGTTCAAAAAGAAGCAGAATCCCCATTAATAAATTAGCCGAGTATTTGGATTGCAGATATGTGGTTCGAAAAGAAAAAAAATTATGCTTGACTTAAATGCGATTCCGGAAAATTAGGATGTCTGATTTGTTCGGCTATTCAAAATTTAGGACCTTTAAAGACGCAGGGAGTAAGCATCTCAAAATAATGGAGAGGCACTCAGGTATCAACTTATGGAATTTACAAACATTGTAAAAGTTTTTCACATACAACAGCTGAGAGAATCTTAAAGGCAGACAAGCAAAAGCTTGAAATTATTGTAGATAAGCTGAAAGATTCTGAAATTTGTAGCACCAGTAAGGTTTTTAGAACTGCATTTTGATTTATCAAGAAATGAATGGATCTACTATAGCTCACGGATTACGATCTAGATTCAGTGCTACAGAAATAATTGATCATATAGGAATTCAAATGAAATCCAAGATTTGTCAAAAAATAGTAAAAGTTAGACGCCACACATGGATCCAAAGTTTCAGACCCAAACATTCGGGCACCCTGATCGGACACCCTGCAGGTGCATATAACATGTATGGATCGTCCTCCATGCAGGCCTTACAAGTGGGATCATCAGAGATTCCCAAGTTATGAAGGTGGTAGTTCAATCGACAGGGTCCTGTCAAAAGCCCCACCACCCTTCTTAACTGCATTCTATTGAGTTTCAATCGAGCACAATCGAATGGCTTAGCTGTGTTTATGCACAACTTGGCCTGTTGCATGCCCTACGCAAAGTCCCAGTAATCGAGATGAGCTTGTTTCAGCAACCCCTTGATTCTCTAAATTACTCCAATCTGTTCATTATACTCGCATGACCTGTGTTTGTCCTACAGTGCCACTGTCTGCAACTCCTAAGTCGATAGGCAGCTGTCATGGTCTCCACCTCAATCAATTAAATAAATCGGCGGAATACCTAAAAGTGCGCTCAGCGCGGCAGTAGAAGTTGTTCGCATGACTCCAGTGACACTATGGCATACGACTGTGAGCAGGTGATAAAATTTTTTTTACGAGGTTCTCGTCCACCATACTACACAGCCAAATGTGAGCATTGGCTTTACGATCATTGTAAGTAGCCAGTGCACCATTTGAAAAAGGAGTACCCAAGACTGTCCAAATGCTCTCCTGCACATCCAGAAGACACTGTTATCCTTGGTTAGTATCCAATCCAAATGATCACTCCAGTTCAGTTTTGCATCCAGGATGATTCCCAGATGCTTAAGCGTTCTGGTTTGTGTAATTTGAATGCCAGATATGCTGATCATCCGTTGAGCAACTCTTCGTCTTCTTTTAACAGTACACAGCCCGTTTTTTCCAGTTTGACAGAGAGTTCTTTGTCAATGCAGCAGCGCTCCACGTACGAGAGCGCTTGTTGCATCAGATCATAGATAGTGCCCTCGTCTCTGCCTTTGACAAGTATTGATATGTCATCAGCGTAGCCTTGAGCAAATATACCTAATTTCTTGGGATCGGTTGGTAAGCTATCCACGACGAGGCATCACAGTAATGGTGAAAGAACTCTACCCTGCGGACACTCTCTACCCACAAAGCCTCCAACCGATTGTCCCCCTAAAGTTGTGGTAATGCACCTCACTTCGAGCATCTTGCCGATCCATCTTAGCAAGATGTACTCTACCCCGCGCTCAATTAATGCAGTGCGTATCGCCCCAACCGTTGTATTATTAAAGGCTCCCTCGATATCAAGGAAAACCCCTAAGGCCATTGCCTTTTCTGGAGCGCAACTTCTGTCGACCCTGCTAGTCGGTGAAGTGTAGCATCCACAGAAATGCCGGCTTGGTAAGCAAACTGGTACTCTGATAGCGGTCTCTCTACAAGACTCGTATCTCGAATATGCCTGTCTATTAGCCGCTCAAGAGTTTTGAGCAAGAACGACATCAGGCTTATCGGCCTGAAGTCTTTTGCGTCGCCATAGCTTAGGCGTCCAGGCTTAGGTATGAATACCACGCGGGATTCTTCCCATTTCCTGGTTATGTAGCCTAAAGCTATGCATTTAAAGATCTCCTTGAGTCTTCCAACAATTATATCCAAGCCCTGTTGTAGCAGTACCGGGAATATGCCGTCGGTGTCCGGAGACTTGTAAGGAGCAAATCTAGCCATAGCCCATCTCAAGTAGCCCAGAGAGCTCCTTCCTGTAAGCATCCCAGTCAGTGCGTCTTGGATTGCGATACGAGGTTACGATACACGGTTTGGCGAGCATATTAAAGACAATGTGTCTATGATCAGAGAGGGAAGGTTCATTTGAAACTTTCCACCCCGACAGAAACTATAGCAGCCTCGGGGAGCGGAGAGTAATGTCAATGACCTCTGACCTAATTCTGTTTATAAAGGTTGGAGATATGCCTCTATTGACAATCTCCTGACCGTTGGCCAAAATGAATTCCAGGAGAGCCCGACCCCTAACAATTATATCGGAACTGCCCCATTGCGTGTGATGCAAGTTTGCGTCACAGTCAAGAATTAATGGAAAACCACGAGATTCACAATATTCGACCACAGTTTCCACCTCTATTGCAGGAGGAGGTTATTCTGAGTCGTACGGAAAAAACGCTGAGGTCTCACTGCAATACCACACAGGTGCGGAATAGGTAATGCGTCAAGACCCCTATACACCAAGCACGCTCTGGGATTATTGGTCGCGGAAATAACTTTAACCTCCGATCCATTTAGACCTCTGATGCCGTTCGTATATATATATATGGTTGTTGCACCAGAGCAATGTTAATATTGTGGGAAGCTAGCCTTTTGCTCAAAATTTCTGCGGCTGCTCCGCTGTGGTGTAAATTAATTTGGATGAAACACCATAATTTTTTATCATTATTATGTTGATGGTGGTTTAGGCCCGCTTTTCTTCTTCCTCCTTTTCTTTGCGGATCTCCATCCATCTTTACGTGAGGACTCTGATGGTAGTGAATCCGCCTCCACGGAAAGTGCGGCAGAAGGAATAGTACCAGATGCTTCAGATACCTGATCACCAGCCACCGCCCCATCAGCCAAAGCTTTCTTTAGATCGGAAAAGGTGACTCCGGCAACCGCCCAAGTGTTGCGGCCCCTCTAGAACCTTTGCTGCAACGGCACCTTTGGCATTGTCAAAAGTTTTTTGCTTTGTCTGGCGCCGTGCTTCCGGTTTAGGTGCCTCCCCACTCCTGCTGGGCGCCTTCTCTCTTTGAGACAGGGAGGCACGAACCAGACCAAAGTGTAGAAACCCCCTTCTGGCTAGTTCCGCATGCGATCGGGTTGGCACCCCGAGTACCAGCCTGGAGCACTTTGGGTGTTCATTACGATCGTACACTTTCCAATCCCGGGTGTCAATACCCTGGTTTTGGCGGGTTATCCTCTTCAGAAAAATTTTTAGTCGTGTCCCTGTCTAGGGACGGCACGAGGTAGATTCCTCGCAACCGACGCGAAGACATGATCAGCCATCCTGCTCCGTTTCTGTGGTGCCTGTGTAACAGATGGTGGTGTGTCCCCTACTATACTACCACGTTTCTGCAGACGGACAGGGGCGACTCCACCATATTCTTGCCAGCTGCAGTTTGGGGTGAGCTTTGAACTTTCATCCCTTCCTGCAGCTGCGCTTGTTGAGCCATCGCTCTCTGTCTGGCCAACTGGCTTTTAGCTGACATTTAACTTTCAACTGTAGCGCCTGCAGATTCACCGAGATTTCGGTGTCTGTTTGGGAATCTGGGTTCACTAACGTGAACCCTAGGTTCATCGGTGAAACTTCACCTTCCCCTGCTGGCGGCCTTGTGGCGTCCCTGCGGGTCGAGTTCCGTTTCAGTAGATGGAGGTGTACTGTTTCGAGTTCCTTCCAACTTGGGATTATTTATTTCATTAACCATATTTGATCCCACGAGTAAATAAATTTATATATATATATATATATATATATATATATATATATATATATATATATATATATATGAATTGGCCGTATACACACCCTAAGGTCGTGTATAACCCGGTGTCAGGGCGGGGATCACTTAATACTAACTTCCCTTAGTCATGCATCCCGTCGCCACAATACCAGACCTTCCCCATCATCACGTGCCAGGCAGTTAAGCCAAGCACCCCGATTCACTTGAACACTCGCAAAACAAGGCTGCTGCAATGCCAAGGGGTTGCGGTATAATAAAGGTTTTTCGCCAGTTCGGAGGCCATAGCCTCGATTAGTTTTAAACAGGGTCACCGACGTGTAGGTGCGAGGCCAGACTGTTTACCATGCAGAGGTTTATTTACTTCACATGCATGATCATTCCGCCCCCTATAAATACACAAAATAATATACACACATTAGGCAGTGATACGATATGAACGTAGGTATCTTCGTTTAGAAGCCTAGTTTCGTGGGATTTGTTTTCAAATCTCATTCTCAAACTCACAATCTCACTCTAACTCACTAACGACTACAGGGTTGGAGGAAAAGCAGCAGATAAAGTAGTGGATAGAGGAAACTTATCCTCCTTTAACGTTTTTGTTTTAGGTGAAAACACCAACCATTTTCACAAGACGGAAATTAAATCAAATTTACCAACTATGACACAATATGCTTTTTAGACGTAAATAATATAGCTTTGGTAATATTGATCTAAAACAACAAAATTATGGAAAACTACCGGAAAATCTTGTGAGTTTTTTTGGTACCATTCACCATAAACGCACAACATGTCATTGTATACGTTTTCGTGGTCACTGAAAACGAATCTGAAGTCAAAAAATCAGAAAACACTCATTTTCACTGGAAAATTCTAAAAATGAAGTCAATCTATCAACAAATGACAATTTTAATCAACATTTGCACAGTATATAGCTTGTTAGGTTTTTGACATGTACTTTTATGTTGATTGGTACCTAAAAAAAACTGATCAGAAGAGTTTTCCCCAAATTTTCTGGAATGAGTTCAAAATCTTGATCAGCATCCATAAAAACGTCTAAAAGCTATATGCTTTGTAAATTTTGATTAAAACTGTCATATGTTGGTAAGTTGGGGTTAATTTTATAAACGATTAAAATCATTTCTTGGCATCCGCAACGGGTGATTTCTGTGAGCGAAGGTCAACCAGGCGCCGATCCAGCCCTCAAGTGCGAGTTGGAGTGCATTCCTACAAAGGAGATGTTTACAAAATATATGACGCCCTGGCCAAGATTTTGTACAGTGTTTTGCACGTGGGCAAAGCCCTGGGGCGAACACTAGTAAATTAATAAACCTGTAAAATTTTAGTTTGTTTGCTCACGAAAATTACACAAGTAAATGTGTGTTTGTTTGCACATCACAGTGTCAAATTCAACTCAAATTCGATTCAAATCAGAGCTACGTAGTGTTTGCAAGTGACTGTGAGCGTCACTTGAAGTTTTATTATCTTGCCATGTCGATATTCTCTCCAGAGCGTTACAAATTTTAACCAGATTATCCGCCCTGGAATTGTAAATAACCGTTGTGTCTTTCAACCCATCGTGTCTCGCATCAAGTTCTTCTAAGAATAATCTATGGCGTTTTGCAGAAGGGTTAGAAAATGCTACGATTTTTTTTATTGTCCCAGTTATGTTTCTACACGAAGCGACGTTTGATGACTTGGCCAAGGAGTTATTTAAGGCATGATTGCTACAAGGACAACGCTTTGCGTGAATGGCTTTTTTAGAGAGTTCCTAAACAGCACTTTTTACGTCGGATGCCATTACTTAACAGCTGTCAGTTCCTATCCCTACACAGAAAGCTAAATTTATATCAAATTTGTAGCAAAATTTTCCACGATATTAGAGTTTATATAATTAGTCGTAAACGATCTCTGTTTTCTGCCACTTTAGCTATTCTTTGAGTAGAAATCTCGTTAGGAATATCAACCTCAGGTTTATGATAATACGCCAAAAAATTCTTCTCACTTTCAACAGCCATCTTATGGTAATGGTTACGTTGATGTTGCAGTAATAACCCACCTTCATCTAATAAGCTGTTAAAGGCTTTCAATGGTTCTTTCATAAGACGTCCAGGGTTCAATCTAACGAAATCAGCAATAAAGTCCCTGATCTTTATGTGAAAGCACAAGTCAATGGAATATTTCAAGATGTGATTTTTGCAAAACTTGGGGCGAATAATCATAGTTAGGTGGAGGCACCCAATCTTCTTCTAGTAGTAGAGCTTTAGTTGCATCAGGTAATTTATGCATGTTTTTTTAGCAGAAATATAGTTTCCGATATCTGAAGCAAATTCTGAGTTCAATGACAAGCTACTAGTTTCAGTTGATGATGATGACGCTATTAAAACTGTAGACGTGGACTGATCAGAAGAAGAAGCAATATCTAAATCATCAGCCACTTCAGCTGGAGGACTCTCAATTTCACTACCAGTACTCAATGCCCCAGCCCCAGTCGCAAATTTTGTGATTGTTACGGACGCCAACTGGTTGATATTGCCACCTCAGGTTTATGATAATACGCCAAAAAGTTCTTCCCACCTTCAACAGCCATCTTATGGTAATGGTTACGTTCATGTTGCAAAAACCTCCCAAAAAAAACAAACCAAAAACTCACACTACACCACACAAGCAATAAACAATGCAATAAAACAAAGTTACAAATGATGATACAAAGCGTAGGGCTTTGCATTAGTGTGGTAAAATAGAAATAATTTCATTAAAATAACTTACCATTTTACAATTTATTGTATTATGTCGAAAAAACAATCAGAGCAACTTACACTGACTGACAATAACAGAAAACTTTATAAAGTAAAATTTTTTCGATTCAAGTTAGGTTACCTATGGTAGTTTTCCAACTACAGAGCATAATACGACTCAGTGGCGCACAATGCCGAAGTGTGCTAATGCTTAATTGGAACGTGCATTAGTTTACAAGTGCACCACCAGTGTTGAAAGAAAAAAAACATTCATGGACTAAACCTCATTAATGTACAAATAAAGTGGTATACAATAACAATAGGGAATATGCATGCAAATTTTTTTTCACTTGAATTGAAGCATGTTTACTTGACAAATATCAAGGTAAAATTACTTTTTAAATAACTTTAAAAATAAGCGAAATATGAATGATTGAAATTCCCGATTAGACAAAGAAGGTGATAGCCCTCTTGATATGTTATGTGACGTCATATTACACTTTCACCATTTAAAATACACGTAAAATTCCGTTTTTAGTATTTTTGCAAGAAAGAGACAGATAATAATTTTTAAAAGCTTATAGCTTCCTTGATATTTGTCGGATTATAATTTCGTTTTTAAATATTATTACAGTATTAACAGTATTTTCATATTCTGAAAATAAATATGAAAATATATTTATTGAAAATATTAAATATTTTCTGCTACTGAGTTGGTATCCATTGCGCGCATCACACGAAAGCAGTAATTTTCAAAGTGCTCGATTGTGCGAAGCGTTGCTGTAGTTGAAACATTCAACGTTGAGCATTATGCCGCATAATGCGCTTTAGTGCTGTAATTGGAAAACGCACTATGTTTACAAACAGTACAAACTACTAACGTCAGCGCCACGCCACCATAGAAATAATATATATAGAGTAGGCCCAAGTCAAAAATTGTCCCTCAGATAGAAAGAGAATCGCGTAGGTTGAGCTATCTCTTTTTAATGACTAATATATAACATAGAGATAATAAATTCTTTATGATATATGACTATATGATATATAATGACTATATATCATCAGCATATATTATCTCTATGCTATATATAAGTAATTAAAAAGAGATAGCTCAACCTACGCAATTCTCTTTCTACTGACGGGACGTTTCCATATACACGCGCGCAAATGACTTGCCCACTCCATATATATAATCTCTATACACGCAACGCCACCAAAAAAGAAGGCGGCTAAGGTAAGTTTGGGCGGCAGTATATGTGCATACAACACACGCTTACTTTATAAAACCTATTTTGACAAAATGGAAACCCGACTTCTAAAATCAAATATTCTATAACAAAAGATGCACTAAAAAGTAAAAAAATAATTGCATATTCTTGTCCCAATTTTAGTTCACCAAAGCAAAAATTTTTAAATATATATGTACAATTATTGTTATTTTTAGAGGCGGTGTCAGCATAGAGAAATTCACATAACTTTTGGACACCGCCTCCAAAAATAACAATCACGCACGATTCATTGTTTTTTTTTTTAAATTTTATTAAGGCATTGGATATAATATTATCAGCCTATCGACGTCAATAGACCGTGAAAGTGTGACGTCACAAGTCTATTGGGGTTGTGAGCATGCCCATCGTGGCCACGACGGTGGATCCGCGCTTGAGCTCAACACAACGCAAAAAGAATTTTGAAACTCGGACCATTCTCAAAAAACAGATTTTTCAGTCGATTATTAACTTTACTGACTCCTCTATTCCTTAAATATAAACAACTTGCAAAGTCGTTCATTGTCCTTTGCACCCCTACCCCCGTTAGGGGTGTGGAAATAACTAACATTAAAACCGTAAGAGCTAGAGGAAAAATTCAAAATATATTCATTCCTTAAAAGCTTGCAATTTCACTCAATGTATATTTAATCAAGTGGTAGCTTAAAACCACACAAGTGGTATGTTTAAAATTTTGTAATCGATTTGTGCCGAATCTATTTGTTTTCGAAAAAATATTGGTGTAGTAAAAAAGAAATCCATTATTTTTGCATGAAATTGGAGGTTTTATTTAACATACTTAGGTCAAATATGCGCTGTTTTGTTCTATAACTTGTTGCCATTTTGAGGGTAATTCCATTATGCCTCTCTCATAGAAACCCTTGTCCCTATTGGCAAAAAACTGGGACAGTCGATTTTCACAAGCCTCTCATGAGACGAATTTTTCACCAGCAAAATAGCTCGCCATGGACAGGAACAGGTGGTGGCGCATTTTTTATCTAAATCGGATCATTCTTAGTATGTTCAATAAAACCTGCAAAAATAATGGATTTCTTTTTACTACACCTAGTATTATCTTGAATAACAGTTATTAATCATAAAAATCCTAATATCTCTGATTTTAAGCATTTTTTCGAAACTAGAATGAATTCGGCCTAAATCGGCTGAAGATGTTTTAAAAAAAGGACACCGCTTGTGTGGTTGAGTGTACATCTTACCAAAAGGCAGCTGTGCCTATAACCTATCTTTACGATGTGAGATATGGAAAATCTACAAGTATAAAAGAACTTTTATTTGAAACATTTTTTTAATACATCCAATAGTTTTAGATGATTTTTTTTATATACGTTGAAAAAAGAATAATATATACAATAATATATTTATAATTTATAAAACGGAAGCATTTCCTAAATAAAACAACAAATTGTTCATTGTTTAGATAATTTCACGTAAAAGCCATGACATTCGAATAATCATTAAAATCAGTAAATAATTACTCAGTTTGAAGTTATGCTCATCAAAGTGAGAAGGTAACGGCTAGTACTCGTATCTATCGAAATACCACTCACTGACTAATCACGAAATTTTAAGAACTATAAACCCTACAAACTTGAAATTTGGTAAGTAGGTTTCTTATAGACATTAAAATCGATATTTAGATTAATATTTTTAAATAATGAACTATTATGAGTTTTTTTTTAAAACACCTCTTCGAATAGGGGATGACAGTTTGTATGGGAATAATCTATTTTCTATAATTATGAACTTGAAACTCAATCAAAAAAACCCCTCCCTTCTAAATTGTGGCACTTATTAAATATTATGAAATAGGTTATTAATAATAAATAAAGTAATGGGTATTTCAGCGTTTTTCAAATATAAACCCGTAAGGGAGTAAAATAGGGGGTGAGAGTTTGTTTGGGTGTCCCATTTTTTTAAGATATAGTATGAAAATTGATATTTAAGCTATTAATAATAAATAAATATATGTTTCAGGGTTTTCAAAAAATTCACTCATAAAGGGGTGAAATTGTATGGACGAAAACATGGCTTCTTTTTACATTTTTGTTTTTGGTGGGATAACTATCTACCCGACATTTGGTCATGTAATATATAAATAATAATTGCCAATGTTTGAGCTGAAATTATGATAAATCTATTGATTTGAATAAATATGTTTGTTTTTAAAAAAGGAATATTTTGTGTCCCAAAAAAACCCAAACCCACGAATTTTATTCAACTTCTAAATTTTTTTAAAAATCTTTAGCCAAAAAAATTGCCGCGCCTCTTAAAATAATGAAAATGACCAATTTCTCTACTCGGCTTTCGATTCTACATAAAAAAATCTACAATTAGAGCCCTTACACATTTTAAAATCTTTTGACTAGCTCTGGACAAACTCTTGTTTTTTTACATGGAATGGCCCATATATGGAATGGTCCGGGTATTCAAACAATTAACTCAGTTAGTTGTTACATTACTTGGACGGAAAGAGCACGAGACAATTGAGCAAAGAAACGGGAGTTTCAAAAGCGAGGCTTACCAAATTTTAAAAAAAATTATATATATATATATATATTGTTGAAAAAATCAGACATATGAATTTTTTACACCCGTTGAAGAAACATCTATCAATAATATTCATCATGTTATTGATGGTGGATACTTGTTGCCACGAGTGAGACACGCACCAAATTAGCAACAAGCAACATATCTCTGAATCCATATCCCAGAGATAGTTACGATTAGCTAATTCATACTGATGATGACTTCATTGTAGTCGAAATACGAATTTATAAAATACAAACAAATGTCCTATGAATAGGGGCAAAATGTAAAATGTAATCAATTAAATAAATTAATATTTCAGAATAATACAAACTAAAAGATTATTAAAATAATTACTTATTTAATCAACAAATAAGATAAACAAAAAAAATCGACAATACAAATTATTATTAACAGAAGTTAACTAAAGTTATCCAAATCTTCCGTTTCTTTGGTTTAGCGAAAAAACAAAGTGGCGATCTTCCATCTAACCTAAAAGATCTCCATTTATGTCAAGGATTAATATTTTCAAGCGTTACAAAATCGCTACGACTAAACTTAACATAACTTGTATATTTACATATACTGAGTATAAGGAACAATAGTACCTATATGAGAGGTTATGTATGTAATGTACCTTATATAATATACCTCTCCTAGGGACACCAATATTATATTAGATAAAGATTATTAAAATAATCAAAGAGAACTCTAGATTTTTTGTAATTACATTTCAAATTTTGCCCCAATTCCTAGAACATTTGTTTGTACTTTTATAAATACATATTTCGACTACAATATAGTCATCATCAGTATGAATTAGCTTCCTTTCCTAGGCATGGTAGGACCTTGTAGTTGATGGAGACGCTTAAGTGCATCGATGAAGGGCTATGCTACGCCGTCGGTAACTATGTTACTGGCAGGACAGGATAGCCTTGAGAAGCACGACCACGAAACCATGCAAAAGCCCAAGCTACGGTGCGAGGCATTGTGCCAAGAGATCTAGCCGAAGGCTAGGGCAGCAGGGTTAAATGCTGTCATAAACAATCTCCTTGGAGCAACTGGCAAACTCCACTGTATCAATGCCCTCCCCATCAAGTGGCCGATGGGTTAGTACACGGCCCGATTTTTATCGTGGGGTCAAAATGGATAAACACAACAAAAAAATAAAAATTACGGGGTTCAAATCCCCTCAAATAGTGAATCAACCGAGGCTGCACACACAAACCTCGCCGAGACACAAAAAACTGCAGGTGCATCCAGCCCAGCAGAAAATCTGGACGACAAACTCCAGAATCCTTTCCTGAAGGTGGAAATGGAAAATCTCTCGGGTGCAGCCTAGAGAAAAGCAGTTGAAGAGAAATCCAGAGCTGAGGAGAAACCGATACCTCCGATAAAGAGGAAAATCCGGACAAGAAACCCTACAGCCTTGTTTTTCTCAGGAACAGTGATACCTGTGGGGTACGATTCAGGGAATCAACCCTTGGAAAACCCACAGGAAAAAAGGTCGAGATCTGAAGATGGGACTCCAAGCCCGAAACAGATCTCGAAAAAACGTAGAAAGGGGGAACAGGCAAGTGCTATTAATACACTTGCTGAAACCGCCGCAACAACAAAGATATGCATTGCATTGCGGATGTATCCTGAGGTCAAATTGACTCAGGATACACCCGATGGATCCGAAGAGGTGGAACTTTCGATGCTACAAACCATCATTAGCCAAGAGCTCGTTGAAGGCCCACAATATCGGGGTTGGCAACTGGACAGGGGGGCCCTTGTTCTGCGGTGCATAGAAACAACAGCCATTAACTGGCTCATGGAGAACGTCCCAAATATCAGACCATGGGACGGAGCGGAACTTGTCGTCGGGGATGCAAGAGCCCTGATGAACACATCAATAGTTCTGCTGTGTGCTCTCCAGATCTATAACTCCATTGAAACGGGCAAAATAATCAAAACTCTTGGAGCGAAAAATGCAAATCTGCACACTTAGGAGTGGCGAATTATCAACAGCACGAGGACCAATGCGAAACACACCATCGTGCTGGAAGTGAGTGCAGCCGATCTGGGGTTGACTCAAGACCGGGGGTTTAAATTATACCTCGGGCTTGGTCAAGTCAACCTTAGACCACTGAATACATCAAAGAGAAAAAAGAATGTCTGATCTTCGGATGCTTCAGATAAACCTCCAGCACAGTCTCCACAGCCTCTGCTGTCTTCTGTCAAAATATACTGAAAAGGAGAATTTCCATAGCTCTGATCCAGGAACCTTGGGCTGTGAACCATAAAACCTACGATAAAACCTCGGCGAGACCCAGAACTTGCATCTATGCAAGAAAGGACATCAATGTCTTGCCGCTATTAGAGTTTTGTCAGAAAGATTTAACAGCAGATAAAGTAAAATACAACATGGGGAACGGAACTGGAGTGGTAATTATCGCTTCGGTCTACCTACCCTATGATGCATCAACTCCACCACCATCAACAGAGATGGTAGACCTGATCCAGTATTGTGAGGCAAAAAACCACCAACTGATCATGGGATGCGATGCAAACGCGCATCACACTGCGTGAGGTAGCACAAACACAAATACAAGAGGTGAGTACCTCTTTGATTATATCATAGCTAACAACTTAGATATAGTTAAACAAGGCAATAAGGCGACTTTTATTAACAAAGTTCGGAAGGAAGTCATTGATGTAACACTGAGCACTTATGAAATCAGTGGTAAAATCAAAAAATGGCTAGTATCCGATGAACCATCTACATCGGATCACAGACAAATCTATTACAATGTGGAGGTGAGAACGGACCAATGTAACATACACTATAGGGATCCGAGAAGTACAAATTGGGACGAATATAATTCGACACTTAAGTTCAAACTCACCATAATCCCGAAAAAAGTTAAAACAGTATTGGAAATTGAAATAATTGCAACTGAGCTTCAGCATACAATAATTAACTCCTTCCAAGAAAACTGACTTGTTGGTGGAATGAGGGCCTAAGTAGTCAGAGGCGAAGGGTTCGCCAGCTAACAGAGCAAGGAGGTTGGGGAACTGGAATAATTACCAGGAGCAGAGCATCTTTTAACTCTGCTTGGACATATATTAAGGGAAAGTCTGGCTACGGATTATATCCCAACAGTATGGAAGCCAGTAAGAGTGACCTTCTTGTCAAAACCGGGGAGGCTTAACCACTCCACGGGAAAGGAATTTAGACCAATTAGTCTGTCATCTTTTATAGTGAAAACAATGGAACGACTAATAGGATTTCATTTGACTCAGGGGGCATTGTCAAGAAATCCGCTTCATGCCCACAAACACTCGTATCAGGTGAGAAAATCCTATGAATCAGCCCTCCACAACCTAATATACAGGATTGAGGAAGTATTCGCAAGGAAACAAACCACCTTGTGCGTTTTTCTTGATATTGAGGGCATTTGACAATGTTTCTTACAATTCCATGGTTGATTCTGCAGGTCGGCACGGAGTAGAAGACACCTTTTGCAGGTGGATAAAATCTATGCTGATAGGAAGAAGAATACAAACTTCCCTGTTTGGAGAGTCTGTCACTGTGAGAGCCACAAAGGGATGTCCGCAGGGTGGTGTCAATACACACAGGGTTACGCGGATGACATTGTAATTGCAATCCACGGACCCTGTTAAGGCACAATCTCGGAGCTTATGCAAAACGCTCTAAGAATCGCACAGGAATGGTGTATCAATCAGGGATTGAAAATAAACCCTATTAAGACCGCACTAATTCCATTCACACGTAAAAGGAAGGTGGATAACATAAAACCAGCAATCCTCTTCGGTGAAAGATTACATATCACAAGGGAAGCCAAGTTCTTAGGAGTAATTCTGGACTCTAAACGAACATGGAACCCTCATCTGGAATACATAACAAATAAGAGCAAATCTTCTCTCATGCTTTGCAAGAGAGCATGTGGAAAAGTCTGAGGTCTAAAACCCAAAATGATCCATTGGCTATACACAACAGTAGTCAGGCCCATTATAACCTATGCTGCTCTAGTGTGGTGGCCAAAGGTTAAGCAGATTACTGCGTGCAAAAAGCTGTCCAGGATCCAGAGATTGGCCTGCTTGTGCATCACTGGATCCATAAGGAGTACACCTACAGCGGCCATGGAAGTCATACTGGGGCTGCCTCCGCTAAGCATTGTAATAAAAGCTAAAGCAAGATGCAGCGCCTATAAATTGTCTTGCAATAACAACTGAATTAATAACAAAACCTGTTTGACAAAATGGAAACCCAACTTCAAAAATCAAATATTCTATAACAAAAAATGCACTAAAAAGTAAAAAAATAATTGCATATTCTTGTGTCAATTTTAGTTCACCTAAGCAAAAATTTTTAAATATATATGTACAATTATTGTTATTTTTGGAGTCGGTGTCAGCATAGAGAAATTCACATAACTTTTGGACACCGCCTCCAAAAATAACAATAATTGTACGTATATATTTAAAATTTTTTGCTTAGGTGAACTAAAATTGACACAACAATATGCAATTATTTTTTTACTTTTTAGTGCATTTTTTGTTATAGAATATTTGATTTTTGAAGTCGGGTTTCCATTTTGTCAAAATAGGTTTTATTTCTCGCTTTTTAGTGACTTTGAAGATCTATTTTATTTGTGTAAATTTGGGTGACCAACTGAACGACCAACAAATTTTTAGTGCATTTTTTTATAACATTTTTTTTTTTTTAATTTTTAGTGCATTTTTTTATAACAGATTTTCAATTTTTTTTTACAATCATTTTGTTTTTTTTTTTTTAAATTTTTTTTTGGGTCGGTTTTTTGTGTAAAAAATTTTTATGAAGACGGTTTTGAAAAAAAATTTTTTATTTTCCCATTATGAATGAGTATATCCTTTCAAAAAAAAAAAAATTTCGCAGAAATCGGTTATCACATATAAAATGAGGGTTTTCCTCGATTTCCAGGGGATCCCTTCATCAGAATGCGATTTGGTGACAATGGGACCAATCGGAAATCAAACTCTTTAAAACAAAAAAAAAATTCAAAATCGGTTAATAAATGACGGAGTTCTGAGGTAACAAACATAAAAAAAAAAAAAAATACAGACGAATTGAGAACCATCCTCCTTTTTGAAGTCGGGTTAAAAATCAGGTTGGATATGAAAGTATCGTGGGAACATCAATTATCTCTCTCGTCTTTGAAATGGGCACAGATATACTTCCCAAGACATACTCCTTCTCAAAACCTTTCACTGTAGTATGTGATAACTTAACCCTACCTCAGGAAAGGAATCGTGTGGAATCAGGCGGATCCAAAACTGAAGAAGTGACCCGGGCGGGAATCTACGGTGAGAGACCTAAAGCAAACATAAGCCTCAACTTGGGGAAATATTCCACGGTCTTTTAAGCAGAAGTCTACGCCACACTGACTTGCGTCCGTGTGAACCTACGTAGAGGCTACATAAACCAGAACGTATGTATTATCTCCGAAAGTCAAGCTACTCCAAAAGCCTTGTCTAGAACTGAGTTCACCTCAGGGGTAGTCAAGGATTGTCTAGAAGAACTGCTGGAGCTGGCAAAACGGAACAATGTTAAATTGATCTGGGTGCCGGGTCACAGTGGTTTCGAAGGAAACGAAAAAGCAGATGCCGTGGCAAAGAAGGGAGTCAGAATACCCTTCATAGGCCCAGAGTTTATTTTAGGAATTCCAAGGACTGCATGTAAGCAGGTGATCAACGAGTGGTCAAATGCTAAACACCGTGATCACTGGGGAAAAGTACCGCGGCAGGAGCTCGGGAAAGTACTGCTTCAGAGTGCAACCAAGAAGCTCTCTCGATGCACTCAGGCTGAACAGGATGCACTGCGGAGGGTTACCGGGGTTATTGTCCCCTGCGGAAGCATCTGCACACAATGCGACTCCATAACGGGTCCATTATGTGCAGATTGTGTGGCGAGGGGGAAGAAACATCCAGCCACATTATCTTTGACTCCGAACCTCTGGGTTACAGCAGATACGGAATATTTGGTGCATCTCACCCCGAATATATGAAACTTCAGAAAGACCTGAGACGCAAGCTCCTGGCTATTGCCAACAAATGGGAGAAGCGAATCTCATCGGACTGAAGTAGAAGGGGAAGCACAATAGACCATAAGGTCGAAGTGCTATACTTTTTAGACCCCAAGATGTATCTATCTAGAGAACATCCCATGCTTTTGTTTACATTAAAGAAAATTTTGTTGCCAATTTCTTTATTCTATTATACATTATTTTGCATTTTTTAGTTCATATTGCAATATTGCATGTTTTTTTTATTTTTTTAACTCTAAATTTTATTTTTTGTTTTTTAGTCTTAAAACATAATAATTTTGTGTGTCGTAGTTTCATTCTTCACTATTATTCCCACGAATAATCCAATGAATCCAATTCTTACCAAAGAAAGGAGAATATATTATATATACATAATTTATGTCAAATAATTATTATATTTTTTTTTTTAATTTTAACAGTTGGAAATGTCATTTTTTTTATTCAAATTTTGTCATTTCAGATTGTCAATTCCAAATTGTTCAGAAACTACCAAAATTCAATTTCATTCATATATAGATACAGGTGAAGCTAATAAAAGCGGCTAATATATATATTCCATTGGCTTGTGCTTTCACATAAAGATCAGGGACTTTATTGCTGATTTCGTTAGATTGAACCCTGGACGTCTTATGAAAGAACCATTGAAAGCCTTTAACAGCTTATTAGATGAAGGTGGGTTATTACTGCAACATCAACGTAACCATTACCATAAGATGGCTGTTGAAATTGAGAACTTTTTGGCGTATTATCATTAACCTGAGGTTGATATTGCTAACCAGATTTCTACTCAAAGAATAGCTCAAGTGGCAGAAAACAGAGATCGTTTACGACCAATTATAAAAACTCTAATATTGTGTGGTCATCAAAATATACCATTACGCGGCCACAGAGACGATGGCCAGATTTTTAATACATACACCGATCGTAGTGGCGTCCCTCTTCAGAAAGAAATTCCCGAGCTCTGTTGAAATTTAGAATAGATGCAGGCGACTCAGTACCCGAACGCCATTTATCATCAATAAGTTCTACAGCGACTTACATAAGCAAAACTGTACAAAACGAACTTATAGACATTTGTAAAGAAAAGATTCAGGAAATTATTTTACAAAACGTGAAAAAAGCTAAGTTTTTGGCTATTCTTTTTGACGAGACTACAGATATTTCTCATACCGAACAGAAGAGTCTATGATTCAGATATTTTAATGATGGTGTTATTAAGGAAGATTTTGTATGCTTTTGCGACGCTTATCAAATGCTTCAATGTGAAGGACGGCACACAAAAATTACTGTTAACAGGCATCGCATTAGCTAGATAGGAACTGACAGCTGTTAAGTAATGGCATCCGACGTAAAAGGTGCTGTTCAGGAACTCTTTAAAAAAGCCATTCACGAAAGCGTTGTCCTTGTAGCAATCATGCCTTAAATAACTCCTTGGCCAAGTCATCAAACGTCGCTTCGTGTAGAAACAGAACTGGGACAATAAAAAAAATCGTAGCGTTTGCTAACGCTTCTGCAAAACGCCATAGAGTATTCTTAGAAGAACTTGATGGCACGGCAATTCAAGTATATGCGAGACACGATGGGTTGAAAGACACGACGGCTTTTTACAATTCCAAGGCGATAATCTGGTTAAAATTTGTAACGCACTGGAGAGAATATCGGCATGGCAATAATAAAACTTCAAGTGACGCTCACTGTCTCTTGCAAACACTACGTAGCTCTGATATTATTATATCATCGATATTCTAGGTAAGTAAACCAAACATTTCAAAACCATTTACATGTAAGAGTCGTTTGACACTGTGATGTGCAAACAAACACATATTTACTTTTGTAATTTTCGTGAGCGAACAAACTAACATTTTACAGGTTTATTAATTTACTAGTTATTAATAATAAAAACACAATTTTTATTTGCTAATTCCACCTTAGTTATTTATTTAAAATAAATGTTAACGATCGTTTCATCTTCTTTGTGACATTTTCAAAACAATAATTGTTTTGAAAATGTCTCAAAGAAGATGAAACGATCGTTAACATTTATTTTAAATAAATAACTACAAGTGGAATTAGCAAATAAAAATTGTGTTTTTATTATTAATCATTATGGAATTCCACAAATTAAAGCTCAACACAATTAATAATTTACTAGTGTTCGCCCTACGGTTTTGCCCACGTGGAACTATACACTGTACAAAATCTTGGTCAGGGCGTCATATATTTTGTGAACATCTCCTTTGTAGAAATGCACTATATCGATCATGAGCGAGTTCATACTCCGACTCCCACTTGGCCGATTTTCGGGTGGCTGTGACCACAACCTTTTATGACGCTGGCAAAAAACATACCGATAAATCCTTAGTAAACAAATTTTTAGTAAACATGAATTCACAAATAGCGATACATTTAATGGATAAAACATTCCACTCTTTGAAGAAATTTTACCCACAGCACAAATGTATGAATGTAGGTTTAAAGAATTAAATTTATTAAAAACATATAATAGTATTGAAAAATATTGCAAGGCATGCAAAAATAAAACTCATAATACTAAAGATTGCCATAGTCATTCTTATTTAAAAAAATGCGCATATTGTAAATATTGCGGGCATACAATCGACCACAAAATCAAATTCTAAATGACACAAACTTAGAAACTTCTTTAAACCCGTATCAATCCAACCTGGAGGATTGACTAAATAAAATAAGTTGGCGACCGTAACAATCAGATATTGTTGGACTTTGGAATTTATTTTAAACACCGATAAATTTGAAGTCACGACAAATATATATATATATATATATATATATATATATATATATATATATATATAAACTAGTTGCCTTTACTGAAATTGTAAAAAATTGTTTTTATTAGATACGTTTTTCATATTCACACAGTTTAAAATAAAAAAAGGTTAGTTAAAAGTTAGCGTATCTCTCACGCGATACGGATGCATGCAATGCAAACTTTTCATAGCCTATAACTTTGCTCAATAACCGAGCTATCTAACGAAAAAATAATTTTTCAAATCGGACTGGTGTTCTTGAAATTAGTTCGTTTAACATACAAACTCTCCATCTTATAGACATGTAGACGCAAGTTGAATGAAACACTGTTTTCATTCAAAATTGACAGTGATAAAAACGTTAAAGCATATGTATATACATACATTTATACATTTTGACATCTCTCGCTTCCAATGATCCCTAAAAGTATTAAAATTTGCCTCTGAGTGTTACATTTCTAAATACTTCCCAGTATTCGTTTTTTGTTAATCTGAATACTTTTCGTAATTTTTAACGGTGAGGCATTTTAACAAATCTTTTCACTGAAACATAAAGTTATCTAAAAAGTTTTTCATTAAAATTTTTTTTCCCTTTAAATACACAGATTTGTTATTTTTTACTTGTTTCATTAATTTCAAAAAAAATATTATAATTGTAAGATAATTAATAGTAGCAAATTTATTGGTACACATGACGATAAAAAAATTAATTTTTACAAATTAAAGAACATAAAATCGGTAATATGTCTGTAAATATTAGATAAAAAAAATGACCAGTAGATAAATTAAATTGTCTTTACTACCATTTACTTACAATAAATTTTCCCATGATACTAGTATTTAAAGAGTTATTTCAAAGTTTGTGTTTCCCCCCTCACTTTCTTCTGAATTAGAACTTATTTTAGATCATATTGACGTTAATACAGTCGACACATTAACGAAGTCGAAATCATTTTTATTCTGGAGATATCGAGCACGCCAAAACAAGTTTACGGCTTACGATCATACGCACACCCACACGAACCTAGTGGCTTCTGGTGACCTCAAAACGTAGAAATATGGTGAAAATTTTGATTTCTATTTTCGGACCGATTAACATAACTTCCTTCCTTATACAAGAACATAACTTCCTTATACAGAAAGTTAATAAAAATTATGCATAATTTAAAATTCAAATAAATTGCTTTATTTAATTTGATGATAAAATAAATGAAAATTGTAACTTTATACATGCAACGCAGACACACAAAATGTGGGAAGAGAGGATAGGATAATATAGTGGTGTAAGTAGTAGTATTTTTTTTTTAATTTAGTGTATAATATGTCCAATTTAACATCATTTTTTTTCAAAATTTGACTAAAAAATAATAAATATGCTCTAGTCACTGGCCAGCATGATAAATAATTGTTCATATTTTTCTCTCCCGAAAGACGAACGTAATTGGAGAATTCAAATAACACCAATTTTATATTATTTTTTGAAATGCGAGGTGTCACTGGCATGACAGAAACCGGCATGTCAGCGGCATGACAGATCGCTTTGCTGGTATAAAGAACAAATCCGTGGTATTTGTCTATTAGCAAGCTATGCTTGTGGATATTTCTATTAAATTATTTGCAAATTTCATAAAAATTCAATGATTTTAAAAAAAAAAATTTATTTTATTTAGGTCTACTATAAGGGGTGATGTTTTTCTCACTTCCCTTTATTTATAGTAATTTTTGTATGTAGTCCCACTGCCATAATACACGCAAATCGTGTATGAGAATTTTGAAAAATTATTATCATATTAGAATGTGACTAGATACTTGTTAATAAATAATGCATTTAAGGAGCCTTTTAAATACAAATACGAAACTTTTATACATAACTGATGTTTTGTTTTTGAAGTATAAAAATTCACAAACATAATAACCGTTTTTCTTTGAATTTAATTTTTGAAAAAAAAATTTTTCACAAAAGGGTAAATTAAGTTTATATTTTATCTTTTTTATTTTTTTATTGTATTTTTACTTTCATTGTATCTTTAATTTGTACACACCATTCACTGCAGTGCAAAAAGGGGCACAACACATTCAGAGAATAAATTAATCTAAATGTTAATTATTAATTAATAATTATGTTCTCACATTAAACGTCTTTTAAACACAATATTATTCTTTACACAACTGTTTTTTGAGTAGTTTTTAAATCACATTGTCAATATTAAACTGAATTAAAAAAAGATAAAGGTGTATCAATAATTTAATTCTAAACATTCTGTGACATTTTTTAATTTTAAATAAATTAACGTGGGTTGTTGTTGTCCAAGAAATTATAGAATTGCTGTGAATGAGGTCAATCGAGAATTACCACTTGTGGTTCATCTGTGGTGACTGCACGTGTTGGAATTATTGGAATTATTGGGAGTGTTGTTGGGGTTACTGTTTGTGATATTATTGTGCCACCGCCCATTGGTTTCCATGGTTTTCTTGCTGCTCGCCTTAATTCTACAGATGTTACAGCTCTTCTAGCTTTCCTGTAAGTAGTCAATACAATATTTGAATACTTAAAATTATTTACAAGTAATCGATGTTTCTTTAATTCTGTTAGAATAATTTATTTTCTACGAGTTTTATACTATTTTCTAAGAGATTTTCTATTTTTAAAATCATACTTTAGCAGTATGATCGACATTTTTACTAACCGACATGTCTCTCATTAACTGTGAATGCATCATATCCTAAGTATACTTTGAACTACCAATTTTTATTTTTAATAGCATCTTTTTGTTAAACAATTTTTCAATTTTAGAGGTTTTTACGATAAATCTTTAATTGTTCGTAAACTTTCGCCAAACCTAGAATTCTGACTTAATTGAAATCCTGTATCTATAGATATGACAATATACGACAGAAAACTTTAAACTAGTAAAATATTCTTTGTGCTGCTATTTCACAGTTATTCAAAGTACAATTTTTCTCTAATTGTAAGATAAATATTGTAGTTTTTCGTCATCGGTTTAACGCCTAATCTATGAGAAACAACAACCTGTATTATTTAGCATTCGTTTTTTCTCGTACAAACTCCTTAATTTTTTTTACCCTTCTTTGTAACAACATAAAATTTACATACAATCAATGAAATTAATACTTAGTTAAATATACCTGCTAGCTTCAGTAGCTCGAAAATACACATCATCAGGAGCATCGGGTGATGTAATTACTTGCTTTCTACCGGAACCAGTTCGTGCCATGTGTGCTATTTTCAATTTACCATTCAGCTATAATTAAAATATTAACAGAAAAATACATTTTATTAATAAATTAAATAATAAATTATATAGCTCAATTATGTAGTTATCCTCCCTCAAAAATTAAAACCTGTTGACGATCATTTAAAAGAGTAATTATCAATTAAAAATCAAACTTTAAACACAGCGTATCTTATGGAGAACAAAATTTTTTTGTAATTGTAAATTAAAATAAGTATATTATTAAAGTAGCCACCAGAATAAATAATGTTTAAAAATATTCTTTGAAATATGCAGTTTATATAATTTCATTAAAAAAATGGTGTTGACGAACGTTTGAATTAATTATTTAATAAAATTAAAACCGTTTTATTAAGTTTGTTTTTGCCACCATATTTTGAAAACTGGCGACAGCGCACAGTAAACAAATATACACATACATATACACGTGAACATCATAATAACTGTCAAATACTGATATTTTACAATAAATACTTTTAAAATATTTAGGACAAATAAAAAAAGGTTATAAACCGTTGTAAGATTATTGATATACATTACAACTTGTTTTAAATCCTAAATAAATTATTAGGATTATATTATTTAATAGTACTCATTTGACTCTAGCGTAGCAAATGAACGCCCTTAACTCTGTAAATGTTCTTGACTCTTTTTTGAAACATACTTCTTTCAAAATAATAGTGTCAGAAGTTTGGTAACTGTTAGTCTAAGATCCGCCATAAGAAGAAAATACCCTTGTTTGTTATATGAATGAGAAATAGTTTTCATAAAAGACAACATTTAATAAAACGGGACCAGATTACCTAATTGCAAATGCGGTCAGGTTTAAAGAGCAGGGATGTATATCATAAAACTAAACTTTATTTATAGTATTATCAATTAGATACCTAAATGATTATATTTTTTTTAATTTCATATTTTTAAACAGCAAATATATTATTATCGTATAATGATTAATTATATTCTTATTAATACTTCTTTACCAGATTCGCTAGACGATCATAAATTTCTGAAAATTCCTTCAAGCTGAATTTGATCTCTTTAATTAAGGATTTTAGAAATCATTTAAAATAAATTATGATAAAGGAGAAAAATAAATTTTCAAAAACTATACTTTGCTATTCCACTATTTTATTTGTTTTTATAGTAGTGACATATTTCAGTTAATGTAGCAATCCTCGAACTTTGAACGGTTAATTAACTAAAGTAAATTAAATATTTAAACGACGTAAAATGAAAAAGATTTTCAAAACTCAACAAAAGTTTATGCATAAAAAAAAATTATGAAATGTTTTTAAATAAAACAATTCGTGCAGTAATTTGAGTTTTATCGGAGTGATTTTTTTTTTTAAATTAAAAATCGAAGAAAATTATGAAAATTACTTGTTATTATATTTTTACTTACATCAAAAATAATGACATACCATTATCAACAAAACTGGCTATTTTACTGTTTTGAAAAATTTTCATGAAGTTACTATTTCAACTACATCATCCAAAAATTAACCATATATAATAATATTATAGGTATAAAAAACATTTATAACAATGACGTCGTTATTGGAGGCAAGTTGAAATGTAATGTTTATTTCTCATATAGAATAAGTCGGTAAAATCTGATTTTTGCTTTAAAAATCAGACTGCATAATAATAAATTTGACATAATTTACACAATGGAAGTACGTGGTAATTTTTTCAACGAATACAGTGAGTTGACCACAATATTTGGTCAAATTGTTTAGTTTACTAAGTAGTTTAGCTAAGTATTACAAAAAAATTACTTTGAATCAAATGTTAGAAATCCGAATCGAACGTCAATATTTGCTAACAGTTTTGTGGATACAACAGAACTCTATTAAAGCCTGCAGATCACCCCTTAAAAACCTTCAAGAAACCGAGTAACTAGTAACATCGAAAATTATTGAAAACATTGCCATTATCACAATTGAAGTTAGTCATAGGAATATAGGGACGGAATATAAGCGATTTTGTAGAAAGCCTTCGGAAGGAGGCAAGTAGGAAAATACTCCCTGTTTTTCGATTGGCTGTTGCCTCATACTTACCTATAAAGAGTGAATTCTGAGTTTTGTTAAAATTATATATAATATATGTCTATGTCGTATCTCTTTTCTTTCTTAACAAATCAGTGCATGCCTCTGTTTAACCTAAATATTGTTCATGTACAATATTCAAAAGCAGTTAATACAATTTTAGAATTTCAATGGGTAAAATCAGAATTCACAGCAGCCAATCGAAAACTAGAGGTATTTTTTTCCTCGCCTCCTTCCGAAGGCTTTCTACAAACTCGCTTATATCCCGTCCCTATATATGTATGCCTGTGTAAGCTTAAGTATTTTCAGAGTGGTGATGTCGTATCAAATGAACAGCTTATTGTAAAATTAAAATAGTATATTAGATTTGACATCATCACTGTGAATATACTTGACACTTACACAGACACACTCAAATTCAATACATTGGAAAGAGTAAGTCACATTATAAGCGCCAAGTGTACGTATTGGCCAACAGACAACAAAAAACAGAGCCTTCTACTTTTCATCCCTGTATTCCTACACCTATGGTCATTCACTAAATGACTTGTGTATTTAAGAATTAGTTTTTTTTTGCAAGAAATGATATACATTATTATATTTATTTATTGATTTTTGTCAAGTGTTTATTAATGCATTATACGAAGATTTAGCTACAATCGAAATACCGATATTTAAAAGTAGTTGGTTTAAAAAAATTTCGAATATACAACTTTTATTAAATATTGTGATAAAAATCTGTTGGCATACTAATTTACACCTAAATACTCACCGTGCTTACATGTGCAATATGTCTAGGTAAAGGTTGTCCTGTTGACGCCGCAGCAGCAACCATTGCAGCATATTGTTCAGGTGAAGGTCTATGTAAAGGCATTGGATCCTTATTTGGTCGTTTTGCAGCGGGTGGGGCAATAGCTCCTAGAATGAAATAAATTAAATGTCAATTTTATAGTTTAAATTCTTTTATGTATTTTTGATTTAAAAAAAGCATACCATAGATAATTTTTTATATAAACTTCAATGTAAAAATAAGTGACGCTAACATGTACAGGATCCACAATTTTTTAAGTAATCGATTTTTTAAACGAACTAATAAGATAAAGTAAAATTACCTGAAAAATTGCTTTTTCAAATATTTGTTTTGAAAAATGATTAAGTGAATTAGGTTTGATTTTATTTTAAATTATTGTTTATCTAAATTTGTACTCTCCGTTTATCGATGCAAGTTTGTGATTTATGCTACCCGCACGCGGCTCGACTAATTAGGCATGTAAATCTTCTCTGAAACTCAGCTACTTCAATTTTAATCTTTTCTGGACTAGTCTTATCTGGACAGGGTGCTACTGACTTTGAATCACAGTATCACACCAGGGATGTTGTGAATACGAAATTTTTGACATCCGCGGATGCGGATTTATACGTCAATTTTTATTTAAAGAGATACTTGCTTTATGTACATGATTACAGAAAAAAGATCGTAATAATTTTTATATTATAATCAAATTTAAGTATGAAAATTTAAAATTTGATGCATTATCTATATTAATAATATTATAAAGAGGAAAGAAAGATTGGATTCTTTGCATTGAATAGGCTCCGAAACTACTGACCGATTTAAATAATTCTTTCACCGTTGGGAAGCTAAACTATCCCCGGGTGACATAGGCTATATTATATTTTCAAAAAAATTAGGGAAACTCCAATAATGTAACCCAAGGTGTAAAAAGGTGGAGGTTCTGGGAAGCCAAATAACATTTTAATTCTGATAGCGGAAGTGCCGGTAAAAATTAATAAAGTTGAATAATTCAGTAGTACGCTATCGACAACAAAAGTGCCGGAGCAAATCTTGGAGTTCTACGGGCAACGCCGGGGTATTCAGCTAGTATTTAATAAAGAGCAATGTGGCTAAACAAAAATGCTATAAAAAAAACAAGAAACATACGCATCCGAAACAGATCCGCAAAAAGCATTGATTATTGCCGATGGGGATGTTAAGATTTATGCGGAAGTTCCGCGGTTGCGATGCGAATGCGAATATCCGCAACATCCCTGTATCATACAATCAACCCATAATTTTTCTTAACTGTTCTTTATGGAATTTCTCAGAGTCACAAAAAATTTAACAATAGTGTACGTACATCTGTACAATATTGCGCTTCAAATTCTATGGCGATATGCAAGGAAACGTAGTTTTCAATGGATTTAAAAAAGGGTTACGCACTAGTTGAGCTGTATCCGTAGCAGGACCGGAATAGGCAATATAGGCAGGTGCCTATGGGCCTTTAGCTTTTTGGGGACCCAGACAGGTGTCAGATTATGAGATATGCTAAATTACCATAGTTTTTTTTTTTTATATTGATAACCGGATGAAGCATTTTTTTTATTAATGATCGAAGCGTTTTTCGCTACTACTGTTCCAGTTGTACTGACTTTTTGTCATTTTACAAGTCACTATATGGTGAACGAATATTTATATATTCGATAGAATATATACCGGATATATATATATTAGATAGATAGATATAGGGGCCCCGAGACTTGAATTGCCTAAGGGCCTCACATGACATAATCCGGCTCAAGAGTTTTATTGTTTTAGGATTTGTATCATAAAACGGTTGATTACGCAGCCATGCGACAACCAGAATTGCAAACCAGTAGAGCTAAGTGTGGTCAGCCTTTGTAATTAAAAGTTGATTGCAAAAAATTCTGCGTGTTAACGCATCGTCAAGAAGCAAAAAGATGTTCGTATGATCTCAAATTGTTTAGTTGAAGATTTTACTCTATTTTTGTATCAAGTAATCGTGCAAGTAGCCAGTTCCGCATCCCTGTGTACTTTTATACTAACTACTTAACTTATGAAAATGGATGGGTTGATTATTATATTAAATTCATTTATTTTATTGTTTACTTAACAACTGATATCGTGTAAACGCACAGCCGCTTAATTTTAAGTTAAAATTTCGATAAACTGAATCACTTGCAACTTGCATCGTATATACCAGGCCAATAAAGAGACACTTCAAAATTTACATTAGAAACTTGTCCAAAATTTTAATACAACATCGAAGTATAAAAATAAAAGCCACACTTACCACCATCATCCCAATCCAAATCCGAGTAAAAGCCAATAAAAGTAGAGATTTGTTAATTAATAAATTTATGAAGTAAAATAATGGAAAAAATATACAATTTTGATAAAATTAGTAAAATTGAAACAAAAATAATATGCAATTAGGTTTTATATGATAAAATAAAGCAAAGTAAGGAAGAATCGTTCAGCATTAATTTAATACTTACCATCAACGCCATTTATATCTTCGTATGATCTTCGTTTTAACGATGGCGACATACTATTTAAAGGGATTTTTTCAGCTTCAGGTTTATTAGGAACACGTTCATATAATAGACTACCATCTATAAATTTAAAAAAAAAAGAAGTTATGTATAAATAAACGCAAATATCACACCAAGAAATTGGTAAATACGGTCTAATTCGAATGTGCATATTTGAAAATCTTGAAATGTGAACACCAATACTATACGTTGGATTAATAATCTCTTTTTTTTAGGTATCTCATGCCTGAAAAATTTACGATTGCTTTCCATTAAATTAGAAAAATATCAAGTTTATTTGTGATATTTGCTTTTATGTACCTAACAACGATACATATGTACTAAATATAATAATGTCATATGTATTTAATTTGTACTAAAATCAGATCCTACTTATGGTTCTTTACGGATTTTCCATGAAATTTAACAGAAAATAACTCTATTCTTGTAGGATATAAGTGATATCTCATGCACTCCTTTGAGATAGAATCTACCTTCTAGCAAAATTTCAGCTGAATAGCTATTTTTGAACATCGGATTTTCTTATCTCACACCGTGTAAAAGGTTTTGGGTACGACTGCCACGTGACACGGATGATGCAAGGAACAAAAATTTGTATAAACTAAATTCGGTCCAGCCGTTTTAATGTGATGCGATAACATTAAAAATAGGTTTTATGGCATCTATTATCGTTATTATATTAATCTTATAGTATTGTTTTGAAAATACAGTTTTATTGTAAGTATCGATTATTAGTATAAAGTACTATATGGTTTATTATACCTTCAGCTAATATGTTTTAAGCTTTAACTTTGGAAATAAGATGAAGGAATGAGAGATTTTAAGTTATAACGACGATGACTCAATGGTCGCACAAGTTTGGACTGACACTATGCATCACGAGTCAAACAACTGGGATAGTTTCCAGCATTCACTGAAATGTCACATTCCCCTATGACTTTCAAGTGTTTTAAAATGGGATTTTTCTTACTTCATGTAGAGAGGCATTTAGTAAAAATGGATAGAAAAAATTAGAAATTTTGTAAAAGATACAATTTTCTGACAGTTCTTTTTCAGACAAAATGATAATGATAAAGATCAGTATCATTTTACTTGATAGGCGAGTAACTAGTCCATAAAATACTATAGAAATCATTAGTTCATACAAAAATGAACTAATTGCTACTAGCAGCATCAAATTTTTTATGGTAAAACTAAATATCAAATGGAGGAAATCTATCATATTTTTAATTCTTGCATCGGGTGGAAATACGATCCAGCATTTTTCTAAATTAATATTGACTAAATATTGTTTGTGTAGGACAATAGCATTTCTAGTACGAAAATTGAATTCTTTGCATTATGTTTACACCACATATAACTATTTTGACAATTGGACTGTCGAGCAGGCGAATTATCAATTAGAAGCATATCTTATTATACAAATCATAGGAAAATTGGGTAGCCTGTAGATGACACACAAATATTAAGTAGATATTTTTTGAATTTTAAGGTAATATCCTTATGAGAGCAATTTCAAGATAAACTAAAGAAAACTTATTGTAATGTAAACCAGTATCTAATTTAATAAATTCAAATTAATTTTTTCAAATTTTTCTGAGGTAGTTTTTATATAATAAATTATTTTATTCTGGCATTTTAACATACGATGGATAGGGAATGCACTATAGTGATTGCAGGCTTACATGCACTTAATTTAAATATAAAAAATCCAAGATGGAAATTTTAAGAACTGATTATTAATTCTAGTCCAACATTGTAGAATATGTATATGAAAGAAATAAATCGATTCTGACATATAATTATTCGAATATCTTTATTTAAAACTTATAAAAATCACCGAAATTTTTATACGCCACATTTATCGTTCAGTCAGGTTTTAGATGTTCACCTAAGATCACCTAAACTAACTGAAACGCCGCGTGGTGACATGTGTGGAAACTAAACCTATGATGATAATACACGTATCTATATATAATGTATGCCCGTTTTTACACGTGAAAGTTTTGATGAAAGTTTTCAATCGTAATAAAAATATTTGATAATACTAAACTTACAACATTGTCCACACGACGAAATTGACTTGAAATATATCAATCGCATGTTTTGTTAACAGCTATAACTCTCGTCTTGTTTACTATTTCTTTCTTTGTCAACCACTTCAGTCACATGATTAGAGTATACCAATCACAAGGAAGTTAGATATAAACATGGTACACAATATTCTGACATATTACGGTACATATAGGGATTTCATGAAATAAATTGTCAAAATAGAACTCTTCTCTATTTCATAAAATTAAAAACATGTATCAAAAAATACTACTGCGCTTGCTCACCAAATCAGTCGCATGAATAATTACACCTAAAGTTACATGTGTAAAAACGGGCTATGTTATTAGCTGTAACACCAGATTTTTTCATGAAAAAAAAACCACATTAGTCAACTTATGGTACATATTTTAATTTCCAACAATTATTTAAAAAAAGAATTATTTTTTTTACTACCAAACAATACGTCTACATGAAATGTACTTATCAATCAATAATAGACTCGTTGATTGAAAAAAAAAAGTAAAATTTATCATAATTCCATTTTAAGGTAGTCTTACCTTATTTTAAGATAGTAATCATGTCAAAAGTTTCAGCTCAGAACACACATCAATTATTTGAATAGACTGAGATTATATACTATAATTTTTTGAATTGAATGTACCTCGTATACTTGTTCGCTTGGATTATATAAAAATGTCAATATTTTCGATCAATAATATTTTTTTCAAGATATAAATACATCATTTTACATGGTCCTAGTTTTTTAGCCAAATCGCTGCACGCGTTTTTTAAATAAAATTAAAAGTGAAACTACTTTTGTATATATACTGTAATGTTAAACGAACAATTTTTGAGAGCGTTTTATCAAAACTAAAGGGTAAATAATATTAAATATTACAAAGTTAGATACTTATATTTTGAATAATTTATCATGACAACTACCTCGCGATCACACAAGAATGTAAAGACGAATGTTACGAAAATTTTACAATCTATAATAATGCGTATTGACAGTTTCATAAAATAATTTTCTACAAAATCTATATTTCAACATATTTTCCTAATTTATAACGCAGGAAGCCACTGTTGACGTTCAATAATAAATATTTTTACGAAAATTTCATACAATTGTGTCATTTCAATAGATCCTTATTAAAGAAAACAATATTTACCTGGTGCTTTAGGTGGCTTTGGATATGCTACATGTACAGGTTTTGGCATATTATCACGATCCGTTAAAATTAACCATTCAGGTACCACACTACCAGGATTACCAAGCCGTGTAGCAATATCAGTAACACTACCTCGCTCTTTCCTTCTATAAATTAATAAAGCTCGAAGTTCTAATATTGATTTACCAGTCATTGCGAGTGCACCTAAATAAAATTGAAATATAAGTTGAGTATTTAAGTTACACACATGCATGAATAAATAATGTAGTTCTAACACTAACATTCTTGTTTCACTGCAGCTATGTTTATTGCGAAGAACGGTGCTCTAGCTGCATGTCGTGGTCGCATTAAATGTCTACATAATCTTCTAGATATTCGTGTTAATGGTGTTGTATATAAATAAAATGCTGATCGTGTTTTCATTATCGGTCGTGGTGAACCTGATCGTACAACTATTCCATGTGCCGTTTGATAATGCCTAGAAATAAAAATATTTAATGACTACTACATTTTAACACACTTTGTAAAATTAATTTGCAATTATGAAAACAATATATGATTATTCAAATTTCTCGGAAACCCGATTAAATTTTTTAAGATAGAGCAATTACTACATGAATACAATAAAAATGGCAGGCAAATTCCACACTTTTACAAAAGAATAAATTCCGCGCTAATTTACAACTACCTATCTTTCATAATAAGCCCCCCCCCCCAATTTTTCTTTTTAGTATAATATAATAAACAAAATAAAATCTAACAAGATATTATAATAATAATGGTAATAATAATATTCTTTTAGGATTGTTTTCACAAAAGACTATTTGATATATTATCATAAAACAAGTGAAAATAACAACTGAGTTAATTGCTTAAATACCCGGTGTACACTGATTTTATGTAAAAAAGTTTATTGCAAAAGTTGTTTATTTAAAAAAAATAACTTTTTTTATCTTTACATTTTTGTTCTATCTCTAACGGTTTCATAGAAGAGCATTTTTATCCAACATGGTCCGATTTTGCACATCCACGAACATGACCTCACTTTTAGCGAATTTCCTCCAAAGAAAATGCAGCTATTGTTCTTGTACCGATGATAGAATTTCGTAAAATTTTTTTCAAATGTCCAACTTTACTTACATTTACTGACATTTTTAGATTTTTCCAGCATTAAGACAGATATACTAAATTTTGTGTGTCACCTCCTGCTAACACCTCTCTCCCGATTTTGCCCATTAACGAACTCGATCGTTCAAATACCAAAAGTACCTCATATACCCAATTTCATTCCAATCGGATTAAAATTGTGACCGCTAGAGCGATTACAGACACATATATACATACACACACATATGTATATATATATATATATATATATATATATATATATATATATATATATATATATATATATAACAATCAGGTATATAGCTCTAGAACTTACAAAAAAAATTTTTGCTCTTTTCGTTCTTGAGTTATCGCGTCCACAGACAGACGGGTGGACATGAGGAAATGGCCGGATTAGGCCATTTTATAAACACATATGCCAAACATTCATGCCTACGATCAATATTTTTAAGCGTTACAAAATCGTGATCAAACTAAATATACCTTGTATATTTACATATACTGGGTATAAAAAGGATGCAAACAACACTAGATGAATAAATCTTTTATGAAATGAAAGGTCTTAAAAATATCTTTAAATGAAAAGAAAAAAAATTATTTTTAACTGTATTTTTACCCTTTATTTTTCAATTTGTTTATAATGCGCTATAAACTAATTAAAAAAAAAAAAGCTAAAAAATTATTAAAATAAATTTATTTTAAAGTTTATTTATCTAACTTTCTTTCTAAAGCTTATTTTTTCTTTTAACAAAGTTTTCTTCTAACTTATAGATTTTCTATATATCTTTAATAAAAATATCCCGATACGTTAACATTAAGAGAGTTAAGTATATGTTTTACCTTTTGCTAATTTACTTATATACAAATTAATATTTTTAGGTTTTATAAGGCTTAATCGAAACTCAAACTAAACTCAAAAAAATTTACCGAACAATATGGCTTATTTCTTAAAGAAAAGCAGGATAAAATCCGTGGGTCTCAGCTTTAAAATAATAATTTATTAATTTATAGACAGTTGTATCAAAAGAAGACACGAAGTTAGTTTTACTAAAGATTATATATGTCGCACTCATTTATCCATCGTCTGAATGAATATTCAAGCAATACATAGTAAAATGTAGTAATTTTTAGATTTTTTATTTTAATTTAAAATTTTTGCGTTTTTCAAACTTTGGGAATTTTTTTCTCGAATTCTAATAAATCGAATTTTAATGTTCATGGGCTTATTTTTTATGTAGAATTTAATAATATACTTTGTCATTTTTAATATTTTTAGTTTTTAAAAAGATATTAGGAAAAAACCCTATTTTGTTATAAACAAATTCAATTTTGACCCTGCTCCGTCACGAGTCGGAACGTAAAAAAAGAATGCGGTTCCGAACAACCTGCCGAAAAATGCTAATTTGACTCTAGTAAATATCCGAATTCTTAAAGTATATTTAGATGAAGTTGATGAAGAAACTTCAGGAAGTATACTTTTAGTATAAAAGACTTTACGTTGATGGGCATACAAAGGAGAAAAATGTGCAATAAAATAAATAAAAACATACATTTAACATTAAAACTAAAAAAATAAACGCTCTTAGAATCATATAATACAAAAAAGCTGATTTTTTCTTCAGGAATACTTAATTGTTATTTTAGCATACCTATGTGGTCTATGTTGTGATGCCGCAGTAGTTTGAACTAATCGTTCATCGTCAATGTCTCCACTGTTGATTTTCTTTTTTGCTGCTATTTCAATATCATTTTCTCCGATTTTTGATGGTGCCATTAAACCACCATATCGTTTCCAATATTGCCAACAACTTTGGCATAAACGACATTGCATATGTGTTGGTCCCCATGCGTACCATTGTTGTGATACAATCGCTAAATAATTAAAACAATTGTTATAAAAATATATTTTGTTTGTTAATGAACTACGAAAGAAATCCTAATTGAAAATAAAAACATCTTGAAAATAGGGTTACGGCAGATATTACATGAAACAAAGCAGAAACTAAATAATTTAAAAATTCATTTTAGGCTTTTTCAAAGAGCCACAACAACTGAAGGAGGGCTATTAAGGACGTTCATACATGAGGCTTGATAGTAGATAAAAAAAATTTTATTAGTGAATTGAATAGCTCAATTATGTACTTATCCTCCCTCAAAAATTAAAACCTGTTGACGATCATTTAAAAGAGTAATTATCGATTAAAAATCAAACTTTTAACACAGCGTGTCTTATGGAGAACAAAATTTTTTTGTAATTGTAAATTATAATAAGTATATTATTAAAGTAGCCACCAGAATAAATAATGTTTAAAAATATTCTTTGAAATATGCAGTTATATAATTTCATTAAAAAAATGATGTTGACGAACGTTTGAATTAATTATTTAATAAAATTAAAACTGTTTTGTTAGGTTTGTTTTTGCCTATTATAGCGCATATTAAAACAATTTACACATACACGTGAATGTCATAACAACTGTCAAATAAAGTCAAATCAGTTTCTAATTTACATTTACTGATATTTTACAATAAATACTTTTAAAATATTAAGGACAAATAAAAAAAAGTTATAAATCATTGTAATATTATTGATATACTCTACAACTGTTTTAAAATCCTAAATAAATTTTATTAAAGATAGTACCCATTTGACTCTAGCGTAGCAAATGAACGTCCTTAAGAGCGTAATAAAATGATTTAAAATTAAAAACTACACAAATGTTTAGTTATTGTCTCTGTTGAATATAAGGTAATAAAACATTTTTTAAATACCATCGTTTTTCCTATTCTTGTTATTATATGTAGTTTGGTGAGATGATATAATTCAGTTTTCGAATTATCGCGTTATTGAACGGATAGGCAGCTTAACAACAGACTTACGTTTAGAATCACGAACGAATGCATTTCTAACATTACCAAACTTAGGATATAAAATATACAGAACATAAAACTTACCATTACAGGATTCACAAGGTTTTCCAATAGCAGATACAATTGGATCACCGTTTCCATTACTACTACCATTAACTATACCAGATTTTCCGTTATTCAATGCAACCGGATTTGATTTATTACTACAGACACAAATATATATTTAAAATTAATTTAAAAAAAAGAATATGATGAACGTCGGAGTTAATAAAAAATTTGATAGTTACTACTCACTAGTTAGGAATGTAGACTTGTTTTAATTTTGATTCAGCTTCTACAGCTTTCACACGCTTTTGTTGAACATATCGATCTGTTGTTTTCCACATATAATAATACTCTATAATATTATTTAACGTCTTCCAAGGTAACTGAAAAAGAAAACTGTATGCTGAAATTTTCTAAACAAATATTGAACGTCATTTTCCTAGATATCTATGACGTAACTACAAAATTTGAGGCAAGCAGTTTTGAAGGACTCTCCTGATTGACGTCTATGACAAAATAAATAGACAACTCGCAATTAATTTGTTACGCAATGATTTTGTTAAGTTACGCACACTTGCGCGTTGTATCGCATCCCGTGAATTAGCGTTGGTTTTTGTTTATATGCACACTAATAACGCTCCGCTTCGTCCAAGTGTACGTATCCTATTCAATTATGTTATTTTGTGTGTGTCAAGGTATAGTATTCAAAGATTATTCTTAAATGCACTTAGGCTGGTTCTACAATTGGTTTTTGTCGGTGTCGCATATTGGCTGTCGTTGTATTTTGTCGTTGGTCGGCCAATCGATCGCAGTGCGTTCTACAATTCCGTAGCGACTTACGTATGCTATAACCTAAATGCAAGCGGTCCGGAGAAGAATTTAGAATTTCGGAGTTTTTATAATAATGAACAATTCCGCATGTACAGCAATGTAATATTAGCTTTGTCTCAAATAATAAAAATGCGATTGCTGTTAAAAAAAAGAAAATCAAGACGGTGGTGGGTAAAACCGCATATAACTTGTGGTGTTCGCGAAAATTTCGGTGCGTATCGAAAAGTTGTCGAATATTTCCGAACCAAAGTAATAATTAATTCGGCCACATTATTAAATTATTTGAAACGATTTAATTGCAAAATTTTTACCTATTTAGAGTTGGCAATGGATGAGATATCAATGCATTTAGCATAGGACAAACTCCCCACCTAAACTTATTCCTTCCAGTTTCATAAGAACCTTAATTCAATTTTCTACAACTTTACTCATAATAAATTTATCTATTATTACTAATAAGAGAGATATTCCAAATTTTGTGTTATCCCGTTCTTCTAAACAAAATGGTAAAATGACTTACAAAATCTTGACGGATATCATTAAAATCTTTTCCATATTTATCTAGAGCTTCTTCAAATAAATTCGCTTCAGATGCACTCCATTCTTCCATTTCATCACGACAAAGTACAGGACCAGTAGATGGCACTAATGACGCTAACGCGCTAGATAATGAATAATTATGTTGATGTAATGTGTCCATTGCATGAAACTAAAAATACAATAATATATCATTAAAATGTTGTAAGATATTAATATAATTTAACGCATATAGGACACATTTGTCCCCGTTAATTTTTTCAAGTATACACTATTAAAATGTATCTTTACAATTGATTTTTCCAAATATATATATATATATATATATATATATATATATATATATATATATATATATATATATATATATATGTCGGATATTTATTGTGCGTTTACATTTATAAGTACAAAGAAACTATTTTTTAAGAAAAGGTTTATTTTATTACAGTATGTCCGACATAAAGGAACCTGCAGACATAGAGGTCCGGAAATTAGATATTATCAATACTTATATATTCTTAGAATAAAATAAATTGTCTAAAAGTGCAATAAAGAATAATTGCTTTAAGATTATCAATTAACACAGTAAGTAAGGGTTCGGTCGAAGGGAGCACGTGCGGCTCTCTACTTAGACGCAAATTGTACGGTACGGATGTTAAAAAAACCTATTTGTGTGATATACCAGAGATGGTACATAAAATATAATGGAGTAATTGAATGACCCATTTCCAATATTTTTACAAACATCAAGGAAGGGGGATGAGTTTCAAAAAGGAAGCAGGACAGTCAGTTCTGAGAGGACAGCACCCGAGTACAGACCGTATCGTGCAGTTGCGTATTAGTATCAACTGAACTCTGCTGAAAGTTACATGAAGATAGCATCACATGGAAATAGTGTTTGGATTGTTGGTAGCCCTTTTGGACTAGTATAATTAATTATGTTTATTGATGAGATAACCGTGGTATGGCATTTGTTAGTATTATTCGTGTTGTATCTGTATTGTTAACTGGAGCCAACTTACTGTGTCGTAGGTTGAACTAATTGTAATTACTGATTGTGAAAGTGCGGGACACCGGGTATTATTGTAGACTAGTGCGTGTTTGTGAAAATGCATTTTTCAGTGTGCTATTGGAAAATTGGTAAGTGTTTGTATTTTATAAAAACAACAATGCCTGACAACATATATACTGGTTCAAACGACCATAATCCCAATTATACATTTCCGACATATATATATATATATATATATATATATATATATATATATCATGTCTTCATCGTTAAGACATGGAGAGTGAAAACTCTATGTTTTTTCGACTAATCTGTCTAATGATGAAGCTTCGTAAAATGCCAAAAAGGAAAGGCATATTGTGTTATGTGAAATTCCCAAGAAAAGAAGGCATATAGTATATTAATTTGAAATAAAAAGTTTTATTTAAAATTAAAATAAAAAATCAATACATAAACTCAATAGGCTATTGATTATATACAAAAAACAGAAACAGGGCAATAAGGAACTAAGACGTTCACGGGTTCTTATTGCACCCTTTTCAGTTTTATCAATATATCTCGCAAACGAAGCAAAATTTCGATATATTTTATATGAAACTATTTGTAGAGAATTGAAATTTCCATTGAAATGGCATATTTTAAACATTTGAAAAAAAGTTTTTTATGCCAAAAATGTTGAAACAAAAAGAAAAAAAGAGCCAAAATTTAGATTTTTTTTGTTTTTTTAGCTTTTTTGTCTATAACTTTTTTGGGGTCAGAGTCAGTGGTCATATTTCGGTCAAATTTTAACCAAAAAAAATTTGCAACCCAGCATTTTAAAGGAAATTTTGTCTACTTTTTTTCTCTAAAAAGCAACGCCTATACCTATCTCTGACCCCAAAAAAGTTATAGACGAAAAAGCTAAAAAAACAAAAAAAATCTAAATTTTAGTTTTTTTTTCTTTTTGTTACATTTTTGGCATAAAAAAAATGTCTTAAAATATTTCAAATATGCCATTTCAATGGAAAATTCAATTTTCAACAAACAGATTCATATAAAATATATCGAAATTTCGCTTCGTTTGCGTGATATATTAATAAAACTGAAAAGGGTGTATTTTCACCCCTATCTCCAATTTCCACCCTCTAATTTAATAGCACTCCGCGGTTTTTTCTTCTTAAATTACCCATTGACCGATTCCTGCAATAAAAACCCGTGAACTATATTAAGTATCAATATAAAATAAATATTACATTTCATTTTAAAATAAAAACTGCCACCAAGTAAATATTCAAAAGTTAAATAAAAATAAATATTAAAAGATACAATATAAAAAAGTGGTGTCGCGTGCCCTACTTATGCGGGTGGGTCAATATTGGGCAAGATGAATTTAAGGTGAGCCAACTTTTTTTTACATTGGCAAAAATTTTGCGAAGGTAAAGAATCGTAATTACGGAGTGAAAGACTGTGTGCATGGTTTTAGAAAGGGCTCGATCATCTCCTGCCGATGCTCCTGTCAAAAATAGAAATTAAAAATAACTCTTAAATCGTTACGAAAAGATATATTAAAATGGCTCTGATGTCAATGAGTATTGATGGTAATGAGTATTAAATATGTAACTCGTTTCATATTCGCAATTTAAAGCAAGTTGGCTGACATCTCGTGTTTGAATCGGAAGTTATCGTAAGTAGTTAATCTATTTACATCCACGAAAATAAATTGTAATCAAATGAACGTAACCACTATAAAGTTTGTTTTATCGCACACCTCATTTAATTTAATTGTGTTATATGGACGTTTATTTGGCCTAATTTCATTATATTCGCGTCTAATTAGAACGTGTTATAATGAGCAATAAGTCTTTGGCTTCCATAACAACAATATTGTAAACAGCACTTCGTGAAAAAATATTACATATATTATTATTTTATACATGCGACACGGATTTTAGGATCTTCGTAAAAAAAGGATTTCACGATGACACTACGATATAAAGTAAGTCAGATTAACGGTGATTTTTGGGTTTTTGAAGTTAAATATCTTTTAAACTATTAATTTGTTAACAATTTGCGAAGAGAGCTTCACTACTGTAGCTTTTTTCGTTTAAAAGTTACGAGTGGTCAATTTTGGTTCTAATATTTCGTGTATATATGTTCTTTCGCAAGTGTACAAGCCAAGTACAAACCACGCACCTCCTACTTGGCAGTCCACTTCCGTGGACAACAATACTGTTTGACGACGTATGGTGGACTTTGGGGAAGCGCCTTGGTACTACATGTAACTTTTCATGTCTACACAATACGTCGACGTTTTATGAAATGTCTACAATATTCGAGAAGTTGCAGATTTTATTTCATATTGAGACCACGACATATATAAAATAAAATGGAAAAATGTTTCAATTGTTTATGTATAGTGTAAAACTTAAAAAATTGACGGGAACAAATGTATCCCATATGTATTCAAGGGTTAAATATAATTTATAGAGAAATATCTTCAGTACCAAAAGAATAGAAGCTTCAATTTTTTTTTAATCGCTTCATTTTGACGTTCTGTAAAGTTTGAGGTAGCTGTCAAAATTGAAGATGACAAAATTTTCCACAAAAAAGTCTCATTCATTTTTAAGGTACAATGAATTGTTTACGGAATATAAGGCGACGAATATCTATGACGTGCGTAGTGTCCGTTACCACTCCACTTTTTACGTATTTTTACGAATATCTCGATTTATTATACCTTATTTGAATTATGTTGCACTATCAACTGCTAAAGTTACTTTAACAGTTGATAAAGTAACATTTGTAAAACTTTTTTTCGAAAGCCGGATGAATTCAGCACAAATAGCCCATGAAATTTTGAAAAACGAACGTCACTTTTACTGTCGACTATTCATATGTTATACTAATGTACGATCAAATATCAATATTTGATCAAATATCATCAAGACAGTAATAAACATTTATAAATAAATTTTTCTTTTTCTATCTTCAATGAAATTAGGTAGTCAACGTGCCCTAGATTTTTATGTTCACAAGACCATAAAAGTAGCGCTCATTTAAAAAAATTTTATAATTGATTTGTGCCTTATTCATTCGGTTTTCGAAAAATGTTTCGGATAAAATTTGTTCATTATAAATATGCTCACAACTTTTATTCGAAACAATACCGAATGAATAAGGTACAAATACATAAATAAAATTTGAAAAATTAGCGCTACATTTGTGGCTCATTTTAAATACAATTATTGTACACCAGCAACGATAAGGTTAATAAAATCTCTATAAATATTAAGATTATCGACTGCGAAGAAATTAGATTCGATAATTCTGAGTCCAGAAATTATAAAATTTACTTTTTGGAGTCTTATTGTTTAAAGAAAAACCAAAATGAATATCAAATCAAGTTACTATGTGGAAAATAGTAATATTCATGATTATAAGGATTAGAACATTAAAATCACCAATATTTAAGCAAATATTATAAATGCAGAGCAAATGATTAGTAGATAAATTGTAGCCAAATTTATTTACTACAACTCTACTCTACGCACGATAAATTTTCACATTTTACTAATATAAGAGATAATAGATATAAGCTCCCTAGATTTTAGACTGAATTTGATAAAATTTCTTTCTGATCATATTGACATCAATACGCTTTGATTGGCACCCCGACGAAGTCGATGTTATTTTATATTCGCGGAATTTTGTATAGAAATAAAATTTCCAGCCACATACCTACATCTTTTTAAAAATAGTGTTAATAATTGTTATAACCTAGGAAAATTTAGATTTAGATTTTCGGATCCATTATAAACCTTTCCTACACTTGGCAAGTTAATCAAAATTTAAAAGTTAATCAATTTAAATGTATTTCAACTAAGTTAACAAATAAATTTGATTATAAAAATTAAAGTAATTTTGTATTAAAATCAACATAGTAAAATAATAATAAATCTCTTAAATAAAAATTTTAAATACTAACAAGTGTAATATCTCTTGATGCAGCTGCTGCAGACATGTGTAGTGATGGCTGTTTAACACTCGAACTACAATCTAATGCTCTGGCAAATGTACCAACCGATCTTGACACAACAAGGAACTGATCTATTTGTCGATCCGTTAATCCATGATACGGTGTCCATACTAATGTTTCTAAAGGTGGTTCTGCATTTCGAGGATCTAATTCACCTTTAAAATTATAAAATTATATATTACCTTATATTAAATATTATATATTGTATATTATACAGTATGTTCCTAAATATCATGTCACTATTGAAGGAAGTAATTATTTGACTTATTCTGTGAGCAAGGAAAAGTTTTTATTAATATGTCCTAAATTGGTTTATTTTAAAAATACAGTGTGTTGAAGTTTCAAAATAAAATTAGTTTTGCATCCATATCATAACACTTTTTCGTCGATTTTGAAAACTTGGCAGATGTGATTGTAGTAGTATAAGAGGCTAATTTAGATCTGATTAGATAAAAAAGTCCAGTGGCGTATTACTCTGTATCTCAAACTAAAGCATTGTCACCATCTGTAATATATATATATATATATATATATATATATTAGATGGTGGTTTTCGACATCTACTAGGTAGATCGATATATATATATATATATATATATAAAAGTTGTTAATTGTTTATGGGGGGTCGGAGGTTGTTGATTGTTATTCTAAAATCAACGTTATTATACTTACGTAATACTTAAACACAAAAAATAGTTTCTTATAATGAATTGTGTCACATATCACTTTTTTTGTAATTAACAGAATATGGACATAATGTCCAAATCTCAATTTTAAAGGAAAGGGTTGGAGACATTATAAGAGCCCTTCATTTCCGAATCGAATTTAATAATTTATCCTAGAGCAAACTGTGTCTTGCGATTGGAAATAATGTTAATTTTTAAGGTAGTGTGTTTTAAAACAATTCAAAGGCGGTTTAAACAATAAAGAATAAATAATTACCTTCTTTTAAAAATGAAACTATATCGCTTTGATATCTACTCCCAACACGAATTTCTCCCCTATCGGCTAATAAAGTTTTCTGTGTGGGATCAAATACTAGGCAGTAGAAAAATGTGTCCTGAAATCATTTAAAATATTTAAAATTAACATACTAACACAACAAATTCAAAATTATTGTTTAAGAATTATGTCTCAGATTACTAAAGAATTATCATGTTATTGGGAAATCAAGTGCAATAAACATTTTCCTTTGAATAATTGTTGCAAATTTTTTCATTAACAAAAAATAAACTTTACATATTTTGTTAAGAACAAGAAAAATATGCGATTACATCAAAATAATTATCTTTCGAATTAGTTTTAACAATAAATATTAGTTTTAAACTTTTACTTCAAAAAAAGGATAACTCACTTAATAATTAAATATAAAAAAATAAAATAAACATTTTCAAATAATATTGTAAAAATTTTATAATATTATTATCGATAATGAAAAACTATTTTCTATTTGAAATATTTCGAAATAATTTGTTTTCTCTTTAGTTTTACGGTAGAGGATTAAAAAGAATATAAAAATATTCACATCAACTACCAAGATTATAAAGAATGTTAAGAAAATGATATCATGCTATCTTGAACGTCCAGGTCATCTACAAAATATCCATCATTATCAATAGGCGAAATGAAATAAGATCGCAATGCCAGCGTGGTCGTAAACAAACTAAAAGAAGTCGTCGTGTAAATCGATCTTAATGCTTAAAATTTTTGATATATTATTAATTTAAAGTCATTATCAGTTTGTACAAATGAGTTTTAGCCAATATTAATAATTGGTTTATTTTTAGTTTTAGTGTTATATAAAACAGGGATGTTACAAATTGTGGGAAGGATAATAAATTATTAACAATAGTATATATTACATTTTTTAGAATTATGTAAAAGAGGTAGCAATTTATATCATTTTTATTGAGAAAGTATTTGTTATTCAAGCAACAATACTTATACCATAATAATCGAAAAAAAATTGTATTATAAAAAATTTATTTAAAAAATATAAATAAAAAATTCGTTACGCAAGAGCTGCGTCAACTTAGCGAATTTCCTTAGAATACATAACTCACTCTCTAGCAGTCACAATTTTATTTAATGATATGTCGTATCTGATATGATTTTGGTATTTGAAGGTCAATTTTATTAATAAATAGCATAGATCAAAGGGAAAAGGGGGGCATAGAGAAATAATAAAACACAACACATTCCGGTCAAATGAAAACTGTGACCTTTAGAGTGTTTCCGGACACACACACACATATATATATATATATATATATATATATATATATATATATATATATATATATATATTACAGATGATGATTTTCGACATCTATTAGGTAGATCGATCATTATTAGGTAGGTCGATGGACATTTGAAGAAATTTTTGCAAAATTTTGTTTGCAAAAGTCGGTACGAGACCAATAACTCTATTTCCTTTGAGGAAATTAGCTAAAATACATATAAGACTTACCCCTAGATACCAGTATTTTGATTGCAACTCAATCATCTCCAGTAGGGAGATTCCGTATAACACAGAAATAAAATTAAGCTTGAAAAAACACAACAAACTTTTATACACACCAAATGAATTTTCAATATGTTCAACGAATAAGTTATTCTGTGGAATATAAAAATCCTTTATCGAACATAATTTCTATTGGTGGATATGATTAAAATTTCTCTGGCAATTTGGTATTGTCTGTAATGTTGGCAGATTAAGATCTGCTATATCTTTTTATTACTTTATTTTTCACAGATATCAATTAAATCAATTCCGTTAATTTAATCAATTTGGAATAAGGTACAAGACCTTTATCCCTGTTGAGGGTTTTATTTCCGGCTTTATGGGTAAAAATGGCGACGCATATTCGACTCGATGGAGACGAATATCCGTTAAATGTTATTTTTCTCGAATCAAAATTTGTCGCCGAGTCTGTGTACGTGGGACATTTTCACAATCTGAACAAGAAGTCTGATAGACATTAAAAATATTGATATGCTATGTTTTAGCCTTAATTTTATTTCTATAATGTGTTACAAGGAATTTGCCTACTGACGATCATTGCGATGCAACCGAAATACCGGTTTCTATGCGTAAGTCTTTCGTGTATTTTTGAAATAAATTTTGTAATATACAATTTTGCTTCGAGTATTATGGTATACGTTTTATTATTTGAATAACTATGTCCCAACTCGAAATTTTCATCAAGAATAAAATTTCGGAATTGGTAAATCATACATTTATAGTAATTTTGGAGCCATTTTAGGATCAAGGCGATTGTGCTAAGGCTCATAAATTCTTTACGATAATAATTATATTTTTGAAATATTACTCTGGAGACTATTTCCATCTTGGCCGTCCGGTTTAAAATAAGTTTAAATAAAACTTTGAATAGGTAGCGGCAACATAAATTAACTAATTATATGATAAATTATTACAATTGCACTCAAATATCAAGATATAAATAAACGTGACGTCACATGCACGCTCAGTCGAATCCTATTGGCCAAGTAGCAATAAAACTGAAGGACTACATTCCGAATGCGCATGCATACTTCTTCAACATCCCTGATAAAATACACAATACTTGGTAAATTACACCTATAGAAAACTCAACATTTGTAGTTAATTTAATTTAGTTGCTTAAATATTTATTTATTTTCATACTTTATTCACGTTTTAAATTCTTAACATAAAATATTTCTAATATCAGAGCATTATTCGAAAATAAAAAAGTCTTACGGAAATACGTTCGTATTACTTCTTGATAAAGTATAAACCAACACAACCGTGAAACATATTCTACGACGATTTGATTTAATTATACAATTTGACCAACAGAGGCGTACAAGGCTTATCTGATTTCGCCTAAATATTAAACTAAATAAATTTTGTTAAAGAAATTACCTCCTTATTAAGGTAACTTGATAACGATTCAGTTTCATTCAATAACGTAACAGAACATTTTCCTCGAATATGAGTGGCAGGAATTGTTTCAACTTGGCGTGATAGGAACAACTCTCGATGCTTCATTTGATGTCGCTGTTTACTCTCTACCGTTCCAGTTATTGGATTTCCACTACCTGGACTTCCTACACCACTAGCAGATGATTCTTCTAAGGCACCTGTAAATAATAAAAACGTGACATTTTTTATTTTTTTTTGTAAAAATTTTATTTTTAGGACTCTCTAAAGATGTTCAAAGATACCCTATGCAGTAAGAGAAATCATATTTAAAATTAATATTACCTACAATAAACTTTTAAAATATAAGTTTTACAGTACTCACACAAGAGCAAGGCAACCTTGAACAAAACAAATGGTGTAAATTGATATATTTCCGTCTATGCATACATAAAATCACAAAAGAATTCATAACCTCAAACGGCTCGTTTTAGTAAAAATCAAATTAAACAGTATAAACTGTTTAAAAACGTATGTTGGGCAAAGCCGGTTGTCATATGGGATTCGATTCAAAGAACATTTGGCTCACGTAAAATTTGGAACAATAGAAAAATTGAGTATAGCTGCTCAAATTATAGGAAACAACCATAAAATTGATAAATCGAATCAAATGCTGTTGAAATATGTACAAAACTATACAGAAAACCAATCATGAGTTTCAATAATTCCAAACCTAATTTGGACCCACATTCCAAGTTCAGATTTAATTAAAATTTCAAAATTAAATTACTTCCAAAATGAAAATAAATGTCAAAATCAGCGGATACAACAAACACTATTACAGTATTATATAACAGACAAGACAAATTTAAAATTATTGTGAGACACGCAACCAATTAGGAATGAGTAACTTATCTTCTCGGAGATTAACGATTAGCAAATTTATACTTATAATGACCAATTTTTAGTCTAAATACGTATATATAAAATATAAATAACGGATCTAGGAATTGGGGCAATTTTTGAAATCTATATATATATATACATATCCGATATATCATCCAATTAATCTACAGAAGTGCCCTGAGCCTAAAAAATTTTCAAAAGTCAAAAAACCGCTTTTTAAATTAAAAAAAAAAAATTGACGTCCAATTCAAAAAAGTTAAATTAGAAAGTTAAAAAAAACCTATCGAATGGTGCCCATTGAATTAAAATTGGATGCGTAGTTTCCGAGAAAAATTGAAAAAGCAGGCGAAAATCGCGTTTTCTTAATTTGTTTATAACTACTTTTTTTTTAAATGACTACAAAGTTGTTAGTTAAAATATTGGTAATAACTGGACAATATTCCAGTTTTTTTTTTGACAAAAAATTTTGCAAATCTTTCGAAAAAATTAAGTTTTTCGAAAAAAAATTTTTGTAAAATCATTCCTCTTGGTCTAGAAATGATCGTAGAGCAATTTTTCAAAGCTCAAGCTCAATTCTCTTTGAATCCCCACTTATTTCCTAGAGAACCTAAATCTTAAGATTCATAGCCGTAAAGTCACATTGAAAAAAAAAATATTTAGCTGGTCTTATTATCTGAAATAAAAATTGAAATATCTCGTAAACCAATAGAGATATCGGAAAAACAAATGAAAATTAAGTAGTTTTGAGTCAACATAATTCATAGAACATATATACCACATCTGAATAACAAAATTTTTAGGCTATGTGAGTTTTAGGACGTGCTGAATTAACGAGAAATTTTACATAAAAAGTTAAATAACTCCGAAACGGAGTGTTTTATCGAAAAAATAAGCAAACAAAAACTTCCTTATAATCCCCACTTATTTTCAGGAGAACACAAATCTTATGTTTCATAACTGTAGGGCCAATTTTACAAATTTTGTATTTTTTTCAAAAAATAAAAGATTTTGATTGGTGTTAATATATAAACGCAATTTTGTTAAAAAAAAGTCTAACCCACTTCTAGACTTGCTATAATTTCGTTCCTACAATTTAACTCATGATAAATTTTTCTGTTTTTCAAATATTAATTAAGGAAGATATGCCAAATTTTGTTTTTCCTTGGTATTTGTATTTCCTATATTCTTTAAGATTTAGTCATAGATGACCATATGTAAGTAAACTACCATGTAGAAAACATAAAAAGTTAAATAATATCATCTTAAACTACTGTCATGTAAAATAATAGGAAACATCAATATTTTTTCATTTTCTCTATAATATATAATGAGATTTATTAAGAAATAAAATTATTTATTTAATTTATTAAATTATATTTAATTTCCTTAATAAATAAAAATCAATGAGAAACATAGTCAAATATATAATATTTCAATCCTAATAAGCTGTGGAAATTTTTAGCATAACAAAACGCGTAGCGTTTTGTGCGAAACCTTCGGCTTCGTATATTTAAGCCTTTCAAAAAGATGTGATATCCGATCAAAAACATAAATGTAGAAAGGGCCGAGTTTTCGCCGAAGGGCCGAAGAAGGGAATTGATTAAATGTAAGAAAAAATTGTAAATTTATTTCGTAAATCAACAGAAAAAATAACTTGCCGCGTTATATAAAATTTTAAAAACATACTAAGGGAAAACTTACGAAATAAATTTACAATTTTTTCTTACATTTTAATCAATTTACCCTTCATTAATTTTTTTGGTAAATAGTTTACCGACCTATTTACTTTGTAAATAGCTCGGCTCTTTATTGGGATATCATCACTTTTTTAAGGAGCAACTATTATATGAAGTCTAGAGCTATTTACTTTGTAAATAGCTCGGCTGTTTAAAGGGATATCATCACTTTTTAAGGAGCAACTCAATCTCTTCGTCTTGACTTGTACTATCATAAAATTGTAACAGAAAGTAAAATTTATTAATTTTTGATGCCGAAAATGGTCCCCGAAAAAAGTGCCATTTTTTTGGTTCGGCTTTTTGAGTTTTTTTTTTACTAAAGACGACTGAATTTTTTTATTTGTTTTTCCGATATCTCTATTAGTTTACGAGATATTTCAATTTGGAAGTTCAGCCAAAAATTTCATTTTTTTCACGAATAATGCTTTTAATTTAAAAATGTTTGTTTTCTAAAAACTTATTATTTAAATTAATGTAGTTCCTATTGATTCAATCTAATTAATGGATGAACATTTTTATTCGATTTGTTGTTCAACCGAAAACACATATTCAATTTGCTAAAACTCATATTTTTCCTTAGTAATGCTAAAAATCCATATAGAAAAGACTATAATTAGATAAAAAAAAGGTAATTTTTGATGTATTTTCCCATTTTCGGAGTTATTCGTTTGAAAAACTAAAGTTTTCCCATTTATCTTATAAATTTCAAGTTTATCCGGGTTGAATGCAAAAATGCATCCGTCTAGCATATCTAGAAATGGGTCAAATTTTTTAAAACAAATTTCATTTTTTATTTTGAAAAAGTTACATTGTAAAAAATTATTATAACAATCAATCAAAGAATCAGTGTTCTTTCTTTGGAATTTTAACATATACTGATTCATCAATTAAGCGTGTAAAGACTTACATACCTATCAATATTTATATAGCTAATGTGTCATCCAATCAGAAAGGACTCTCGACAAATATCAACGAATCAGATAGATATATGCTTTATAATGTAAAATTAATAAAATAAAAAATTGCTAAAATTTTCTTTTTTCCGATACAAATTTCCAGTTTTCGGAATTTTCCCGTCGGTTTGGGTACTAGATCTACCTGTATGCCAAATATCAACTTTACAGGATATCTGGAAGTAGCGTAGAATTATGATCACTTATACTTAAGTTTCTGCTAATTTTGCATTTTTGAAGTAAAATAACTTTTTAACCGTTTATTTCTTAACGAAAAGCAAAAACTTGTTTTCTTATAATTCCCTAAATAGCTTATATTCGAGAAATCAGCACTATAGTTTTTTTCGTTAAGAAGATATTTCGGGGTCAAATCGGCTCTGAATTAAGGATAAGTAATAGCACTGTAAGTACGAAGGCCGAAAATCCCTTAAACTCGGCGTTGCGCACTTCCATGCTCTAGATTACTATTACCATTTTTGGCCTAAAGTGCACGGTAGTGGAGATTTAGGCCGATACAGTTTTCTCAAAATGGCGACACTTCCGGGGTCGAAATTTGTAAGGATTATGTTCATTTAAATTCAGTACGTGATACTGAACTTAATTTTTTTTTAAATAACTTCTGTAATTGCATTAAATTGCGGACAAGAGTAACGAGCTTCTCTATTAACTGTACTATATGTAGTGAGTCAGCAGAAATGTTCCCGTTCTTCACGTAACTATCGTACACGTCACATAATTTCGGGTGTTGTACGATCATATACATCCAACTTTGATTATGTGACAAAATCTACGATAATATGATGCTTGTACGAACGATAATTTTAAGTATGTTCAATTAATTCGAATTTGAATAGATACGCTCCTATTTTTCACTACTCTAAGCATACAGCGCTCCAAGAGTTCTCTACAGTTAATTAATTAAAAAAATTAATAAATTTTCAACATTTTTTTATTTATTTTTTTGGTCTCATTTCTTCAACCTTTAGTTCATAAAAGAATACTAATATTGTTTTTATCGTGAATACGCTCAATCGCGCCTTGGGACGGTTGCATGCATTCAGGGGCACTTATTAAGGGGCCTTCGACCTTTTCATTCTTGTCGGACTCAATATTCACCAATATTTTTGTAGTACAGTGTTCTATTTGGATTGAAAAAGCATAAATCTATTAAGTTTTTTTTTGTCCTACAGTTACTAATGATAAAATTGTTATCATAACATTGACATGTTCAGAGCGTAGGCTGGGAAATTGAACCACTGAATTTGTAGGACAAGGTGGCCATCAAATTATGTATACCATTATTAATTAACAGCATAAAAATCAGCTTGTTACTAATAACTATGTATACCCCGATATTAGAACATGTTGGGGGTGGGGGACCTGCCTGTCACACCATCCATTTTGTAGGATACAAGTTTTTTTGAAGTCTTTATTACATTATCTCTCAATTTAACTAACAAATTAACTGTTACTGATCAAATTTTTGCTATCGTCATACAAACAAGTTACTCTCTTGTGCGCTTCGTTAGACACTATTATCGAGAATTTTCGCGAGAGAAAAGTTAGGCGTCTCGTCGTAAGGAAGCTGACTGTGGACTATATATATTTATATATATGTCGTGGTCTCTTTGTGAAATCTGCCTTTTCACGAAAATCCCGGGCATTTCATGAAACCTCGGCGTATTGTGTAGACGTGGAAAGTTACATGTAGTGCCTGGGTGCTTCGTAAAAAGTCCATCTTATTTTGACTGATTGTATCCATTGTGTCCTGCCATAGTTTAAATGATGAAGCTTCGTGAAGTGCACAAAAGAAAAATGCATTTTGTGTTACGTAAAATGTCAAAGAAAAGAAGGCATGTTGTATATTAGTTTGAAAAAAAAAATTATTTTTAAAACAACTCAATACATGTTTATTATATTAAATATCAATATAACATAAATATTTCCTTTAATTTAAAACAACTGCCACTCCAGTAAATAATCTAAAATTAAATATAAATAAATATTAAACAAGTTACATTTTTAAAAAAATTTTAAAACAAGCTTTTATTTAAACTTAATTATAGTAAAACTAATTTTCTACTTTTTTCTTATATGTGTTTTTCGATTCTTTTTTTCAATATTAAAAGATATACTAATACACCACTCCGATTTTGGTCATGCTTACTATAAATATGCATTGCTCTATCCTACATACTCTTATCCTCGTAGGATAAGAGGAAGTGGGTCAAATTTAACTTGGAAGATTCCATTACAGACAACGGGACAGGTGAAACTATATAAATAAAAGCTTGTAAAAAGAGAAAAGGTTTGCCAACCTAAAATTCTACCGAATACAACAATCATTCACTTCATCGGTCGTAATCCGAGATGGTCGCGTTTTCGTGTTTTTGATCCCCCGCACAACAGTCGTTCTATATATTTCAGATATCGTGGCTAAAAGGCTAAAACTATTGAAATAATTAGGATTGAAAACTGAAGAAGAAACCTTCTAGGTGATGTGAACTTTGAGGTATTACTGCATTTATACAAATTTGGACAAATGAAAATAAGGTATTTTAGCCGGATTAATAAAAATTTATTATTCATCCGATTACCGAAGGAATATTATTTTGTCTAATTCACTTTAATGAGCAATAAATAAATCATTGGCTTCGGCTTCCATAGTAAGAACGTGCAATTTTTTACATGCTAAATACGCAGAATTTCATTAAATGCTTCTGAAATGGATCCTCATGTAAAAAGATTTCACTATAAAACTACGATTTAAAGTAAGGCAGATTAGTTTAGACACCATCCGTTGAAGTATGATGGGCTTTTCACAAAACGTCCAGGCACTAGATGTAACTTTTCATGTTTACACATTACGTCGAGGTTTCATGAAATGCCTAGAATCATCGTGAAAAAACAGAGTTCATAATGAGACCACGACATGTATATAAATTAGTGATGTAACGAATGTTGGATTTTCCACATTCGCGAATATTTATTTCCAATATTCGCGAATGCGAATGTTGATTTTCACAGGCTAAAAAAATGTTTTCTAATAAATCCCGAAGTTTCAGATTTTTTGACCGTTTAGAACACGAGATAATTAATATCAAAGTTATCATTCTCTCTCATTAGAAGCATGTAAAACTTCATGCCCGCCCAACTATTAATCCTGAGGGTTCCACTCGAGGGCTTGGCGACTGATGGTGTAATTTGGCCTTCTTAGCGTATGGCCAATCCAACCAAACTTTCTTTTCTTGATGGTCTCATTTACTGGACTTTGATTCGTTATTCTCAGTAATTCTTCATTAGTTATTATGTGAGGCCAATGAATGTTCAAAATCCTTCGAAGACCTCTGTTGATAAAAACTTGGAATTTACTTGTTATAGTCTTTGTTACTTTCCATGTTTGGCAACCATATAAGAGTACAGACTTTACATTTGTTTCAAATATTCTTAATTTAGTTTTTCTTCTTATATGGCTTGACCGCCAAGCAGGTGCAAGTTGTGCAAATGCTCCTTTGGCCTTCCTTATTCTTATTGCGACATCTTCGTCCGTTCCACCTGTTTTTGACACAATGCTTCCTAAATATTGAAATTGGTCAAATTGTCAATCAATTTGTTGTTCACTTCTAACGGTTGGTTGTTCCTGGGATTTATTCTCATGGATTTTGTTTTTTCAAAATTTATTTTAAGACCTACACTAATCCCATGGGTATGGAGATCTTGAAGTTTCTCCTTCATGTCTTAAAGTCTTTGACACATCAAACATAGGTCGTCTGAAAAATCTATATCCTCGAGTCTCTCTACCAATCCCCATTGTAGACCTCTTGGTTTATTTGTGACCTTTTTCATGACGTTATCCAGGACGATGAGAAAGAGTATCAGTGACAATAAACATCCTTGTCTGACACCAACTCCAACTTCAATTGGGTCTGAGAGTTTCCCTTCATGAATTACTTGGCATCTGTAGCCTCTATAAATTTCTTCGATTAGATTTATAATCTTCTTTGGTGTTTCAAACCTCTCTAATTATCTCCATATTGCTTCTCTTTCGATGGAGTCAAACTCTTTTTCAAAGTCTACAAAGCTCAGATACACTGGCGACTGGTATTCTGAGCATTGCTCGATTATTATCCTCAGAGTGTTGATTATATCAACGCAAGAATGGTCCTTCATAAAGCCTGTTTGTTTTCTCCGTAGTTTAGAGTCGATTGTATCTTTAATTCGGTTTAGAATTACTCTAGTGGGAATTTTACTTGCCACGCATAGCAGGGTAATACCCCTCCAATTGTTACATAAAGAAATGTCTGCTTTCTTTGGCAGCTTAATCAGCAACCCTTTCCTCCAGTCATCTGGTATTACCTCCTTCTCCCATATCTCCTTTATTAATCCGTAGAAAATGTCTGCAATAAGGTTTGGATTTGTTTTTAACATTTCAGGAGTAATACAGTCTACACCGGCAGCTTTTCCATTTTTTATTTCCTTGAGTGCTGCTACTATTTCTGCCTTTGATAGTGTTCCTATACTTATTCTGGGGTCTTCTAACTGATTTTCAAATATCAGTTATTATAATTCCATATCCATCCATATATAATTTCCTCTTTGTTTGTAAAATACATTCGCCAAACATTCGCATCGTTTCTTGCGAATGCGAATGTCAAAAAATATGCTAATATTCGTTACATCACTAATATAAATGTCTGCAGCCACTCTAGCGGTCATCGTTTGAACGAAATTTAACTTTACTCCTTATAACATTGCTTCTCAACATTTTCGTTTTGTTTGTTAATCTAATACTAACAGAAATATTTACGATTTAAGGTTAAAATTAAAATCCTAAATATCTCTGAAAATATTAGTTATAGAAGAAATGACCAGGTAATTAATTATAGTAAAATTGATTTTCTGAAACTTTCCTACTAATACATGTTTCTATTTTTCTAGTATTAAGACAGATATTCTCTATTTTGTGTTTTATTCAGGTTAATCATATTTAACTACCTTAAGATTGAAAATTTAAATCCTATATATCTTTGTGTATATATTAGTGAAATCTATGTAAGGACGAAGTTGTTTAACAAGAGTAAGCAAATGATTGGTATTTGTAATAAGGATAAAGTTGTATGCAAATGATTGGTATAAATTTATTGTGCAAGTTTCTCAGGTGCAGGGTATTTCATATTATATTTGGCAAGTTGTTAGATTTTAATACAGATAATATACCAAGAAAAACTTTTAAAGTAAAATATGAAATACCCTGCTCCTGAGAAACTTACACAATAAATTTATACCAATCAATTGCATACAACTTATTAAATTTATTGCAATCATTTGCAAACTTTTGATAAGTAACTTTAACCTCATTAAATACATACAAAGAGAATCTTTCGCAATAAATCTATTAAATTCGGCCTTACGAATTTCCGTGCTCTAGATACCAATCATTTCTTACTTTTGTTAAATAACTCTTACATAGATTTCACTACTTTTTTAGGTGAACATTTTGGTTTTGGCTGGGATATCAATATTTTTTGTATGCGAACATTTTGGTTTTGGCTGGGATATCAATATTTTTTGAATGCGAGCATTTTGGTTTTAGCTGTGATATCAATATTTTTTGTATGCGAACATTTTGGTTTTGGCTGGGATATCAATATTTTTTGAATGCGAACATTTTGGTTTTAGCTGGGATTTCAATATTTTTTGTATGCGAACATTTTGGTTTTGGCTGGGATATCAATATTTTTTGTATGCGAATAATTTTCCCCTTTCACATTTTTGTTTTTGGTGGGATCGTATACAATGTACTTGATTAATATATATTTAGAATAAAAAGCAATTGTAACTATTCTCAGTAACATTCATGTCAAATTAGCATGACGTATGACAGCTATGCTATTTAAATGACACAGAACGAGTTAAAATGCCTTATTGTTTATCTTTATAAAAAACCAAAGAAGGGATGAAATGAATTTTTGTTGAATGATTTTCTGGATAAGTAAGCAAGATAGGCAGAAAATACAAGAGAGTGTAAAAAATTGTATTTATAATTACTCAATCTAAAATAATATGCAAATTAGAAAAAAAGCGGTAGTGTACTCAATTTTTTTTAGCCCCGACGCCGCCCTTGGATTAATTAAATAAAATCTAATTACATCAAATTAAGCCACTTACTTATTACTGAAAATGTGCCAAGTGTAATTGAAATCAGTTAAGTAGTTTTTGAGACATTTGTAACTATTCTCAGTAACATTCATATCAAATAAACATGATGTATGACACTACCGACCAGCCAAGTAGTAGCCGCGCTTGTAAAGGCGTTGTGTGTACCTGGAACTGGGAGGTTATGGGTTCGAATCCCGACATCGTCAGTTTGCCAATTATAAAAAAAGGAGGGGGCGGTTAATTGACTAAACTGTCGGCGTATGGGCAAGAACGAAGTAACCGGCTAAGCTTGTGAAGGATTTCTACAGTTTCCTTCACGAACTCCAGATGAGTATCGGCTCCTCCTATCCTCGACTCACATCCTTAGACATCACAAGGGACTTTATGGTCGAAGTGTGTCCCGTAATCTATCTATGACACTACCAAATAAGTATAACTATTTTTTAATAATATGAAATAAAATTTTAATGCTATTTAAATGACACAGAACGAGTTAAAATGCCTTACTGTTTATCTTTATAAAAAACCAAAGAAGGGATAAAATGAATGTTTGTTGAAATCTGGTTGTGACATAGTTATTCAGATAATAAAACTTATACTACAATTCTAGAAAAAAAATTATTTTTGAAAAGTTATTAAAAAAATTTTAAAAAAATAAACCGACTTAAAAAACAAACTAAAAAGTTGAAAATAATTCACAATATTAACAAATGCATACAAACTAGGGAAACAGAGAATCTTCCTTTTTGAAGTAGGTTAATATAGTAGAATCTTCCCTTAAGTATGTACATATGTACCTATATGTATATATATATATATATAAAGTCAAGTTTCAACTTCGCCTTATTAACAAGGAGTATATAAGAATATGTACGAGAGGAATCACAAATGAAACGCAAAACTTGAATGCATGGTTTGCAATTTGTAAGAAAATGAAACTATAGAACATTTTATGTATAGATGTCTATTTGTACTACGTTCTGTTCTAGTCTTTATGAAATTGTAGAGAAAATATTACGTGCATATGAAGTCCGAGCCGGTTATCATTTATTACTAGCTCTGCTCGGTGCGGACATCTTGACTCTCGGTACGGGGGGAGGGATGTTTCGTTGGTAAAATTAAAGTTTTCCGATTTTTCCCGTAAGTTTGAACTTATTACCCGTCGAATGCAAAAAACCGCATCCTTCTAGCATTTCAAGAAGCGGGTTAGATTTTGTATAGATGAGTCAGCCAGTTACACAAAAAGCTGTATATATTATAGGATTCATTCTGCTCGCAAAGGGGCTCTACCACCTTGACTTCTGGTGCGACCTTCGGTCCACGTTCAATAAAGAACATATATCCCGCGTAGGTAAATTTGGTAAAGTTTGAGGTTTTTCCCATTTTCTGCGAGGTTGCGTCGAAAGCAAAGAACTTGATCCTTCTAGCATTCTCTAGACGAGTGAGACAGTCAGTTATTGAGTCATACAAATGACTGTATATATTATAGGATGTTTAATACTGTGACTTATGCATAACTAAGGCAACATAGTGGTCATTAAATGGAAAAGTTAAAAAAGATGACTTTTAAGTTTAAAATATGCAACTTTACTTTATATGCAACTAGTTTTTTCGATTGTACTTTAAAGTAAAATACATCCGACCAAAAACATAAATGTAAGAAAGGGCCGAGTTTTCGGGAAAATCCTTAATGTAATAGTTCCTTCTTAAAAAGTGATGATATGAGAGTAAGGACCGAGCTATTTACAAAGTAAATAGCTCTAGACTTCATATAATAGTTGCTTCTTAAAAAGTGATGATATGGAAGAAAGGACCGAGCTATTTACAAAGTAAATAGCTCTAGACTTCAGATAATAGTTGCTCTTTGAAAAGTGATGATATCCCATTAAAGAGCCGAGCTATTTACATAGTAAATAGCTTGGTAAACTATTAACTAAAAAAATTAATGAGGGGTAAATTGATTAAATGTAAGAAAAAATTTTGTTCAAATTTATTTCATAAGTTTTCTCTTAGTATGATTTTAAAATTTTATATAACGCGGCAAGTTTTTTTTTCTGATGATTTCAAATATTTTAAAACTTGCCGCGTTATAAAATTTTAAAATCATACTAAGAGAAAACTTATGAAATAAATTTGAACAAAATTTTTTCTTACATTTAATCAATTTACCCCTCATTAATTTTTTTAGTTAATAGTTTACCAAGCTATTTACTATGTAAATAGCTCGGCTCTTTAATGGGATATCATCACTTTTCAAAGAGCAACTATTATCTGAAGTCTAGAGCTATTTACTTTGTAAATAGCTCGGTCCTTTCTTCCATATCATCACTTTTTAAGAAGCAACTATTATATGAAGTCTAGAGCTATTTACTTTGTAAATAGCTCGGTCCTTACTCTCATATCATCACTTTTTAAGAAGGAACTATTACATTAAGGATTTTCCCGAAAACTCGGCCCTTTCTTACATTTATGTTTTTGGTCGGATATCAATCATTTTTGAAAGGCTTAAATATTCGAAGCCGAAGGCATCGCACAAAATGCGTAGCGTTTTGTTTCTCTTCGCATATGCTACGCGTTTCTTTCGCTTCGCGATACTTTACTCATTTTAGATTCACATTTACAAAGGAGACCGCTTCGCGTTATATTACGTCAACTGGCTCTGCTCGCTTTCTGAAGGGCTAAGACATCAATATAGTATGGTTTTAGTATAATATTGGGGACAATGGGAAATCAAACCCTTTAAAACAAAAAATTCAAAATCGATTCATAAATGACGGAGTGCTGAGGTAACACGCATTAAAAATTGTCCTGCAATTTTTGTGTTTTTATTAATAAAACAATTAAATGTGTAACACTTGTATGTGTAACACTTGTATACCTTACATATATGAGATTCTGTACAATATTCTGTACAGTATGTTTTTATTAAAATTTTATAACGCGGCAAGTTAATTTTTCTGATGATTTCAAATATTTTTAAACTTGCCGCGTTATAAAATTTTAAAAACATACTAAGGGAAAACTTACGACATAAATTTCAACCAAATTTTTTCTTACACTTAATTAATTTACCCCTCATTTATTTTTTTAATAAATAGTTTACCGAGCTGTTTAGCTTGTAAATAGCTCGAAACTTTATGGGATATCATCACTTTTTAAGGAACAGCTATTATTTGAAGTCTAGAGCTATTTACTTTGTTAATAGCTCGGTCTTTTCTCGTATATGATCACTTTTTAAGGAGCAACTATTATATGAAGTCTGGATCTATTTACTTTGTAAATAGCTCGGTCCTTTATCCCATATCATCACTTATTAAAAAGCAACTATTTTATTAAGATTTTCTCGAAAACTTACCTTTCTTACAAACGGAAAATTTAACAACTTTAATTGTAATTAAAATAACATATGAAGCATATATCGATCTGATTTGTTGACAAGGTTACCGCCTCCTTTTTGATTAGATAGACATTTAGTATTTAAATAAAAAATAGCTAAATTAATATATCAGTATGTTTTAATACTCCAAACAGAAAACATTGATTGTTTTATTGTATTGTTACAATGTAACTTTTTTTAAGTAAACAAGTTTAAAAATAAACAAGTTTATTTTCAATTAGCAATTCGTAATGATGAAAAGAATTAAATAATTTATCTGTTGTAACAATTGCTCAAGGCGGTATATTACCAAATATTCAAGCAGTGTTATTGCCAAAGACAACTGAAAAGAAAGCATAAATTTTATACATTGGATTATTGATAATAATATTCATCGATCATATATCATAGGCCTTTTATTAAAACGCCACAAATTAATGTGAAATAAGAGTGATATATTTTTTATTAAAATAACTATATAAAATTTAGTATATATAAGATGTTATTTGATTTGTTTCGATTATGACTTCTAAACTAATCGTTTATTACAGATAATTGATTATCAACGTTATAGTCTTTGAAGAAATGACTTGACCCGTTGGCTCCACTTCACAAAAAAAAATTCGTTACGCAGGAGCTGCGTCAACTTAGCGAATTTCCTTAGAATACATAAATTACTCTCTAGCGGTCATATTTTTAGTCTGATCAAAATGCCTTAAGGCAGTTTAAGGGGTGTTTTTCCCATTTTCGGAGGTTTGCGTTATAGGTAAAAAAATTTTTCAAAATGTTCTGTTAACTTGACTTTATTTCGGGTCGATTGGTCAAAATTCCATCATTTCATCATATATAGAACTGAAAAACGTAATTTTGGGGGGTGTTTTTTCAATTTTTCGGGAGTTTGCAAAAAAATATATTAAGTTTTTCAAAATAACTTCCTAATTTGTAGCTATTAAGCGTCGATTGCAAAAAACTGCATCTTGTTGTATGTATAGAACAAAAAGGTTTGTTTTGGGGGTGTTTTTACCAAGTTCGAAGGGTTGTGATGGAAAAAAACTGATCTTTCTATCATGAATAGAAGTAAAGAGGTAAGTTTTAGGAATGTTTTTCCCATTTTCGGCGTGGTTGCGATGTAGGTAATGAAATTTTTCAAAATATTCTGTTAATTTTGACGTTATTTCGGGTCGATTAGTGAAAATTCAAACTTTATAGCATTTATAGAACAGAAAAACATAATTTTGGAGGATGTTTTTCCAATTTTCCGAGGCTTCCGTTGCTTAACTTTTAAAATCAACGCATACTGCTGTATTCAAATTGCAATGTCTAATTCTATATGGTATAAAAATTAATAGGTATATATGATATATCGTTCTCTACATGGTAGTTTGGGTTGAACTAGTCTTAAAACAAAAAAATGTTAAATTTTCCACTTTTCCGATACAAATTTCCAGTTTTCGCAATTTTCCCGTCGGTTTGGGTACTACAGCTATCTACATGCCCAATATCAACTTTACAGCATATCTGGAAGTAGCTCATAATTTTGATATCTAATACTTAAGTTTTTAAGGCGTTCCCGCGAATTTTGCATTTTTGAAGTGAAATAACTTTTTAACGGTTAATTCGTTAACGTTGATTGAAAACATTGGTTCTTATAATTCCGTAAAGTATCTATATTCGAAATATCAACCCTGTAGCTCTTTCCGTTCAAAAGATACAGCACCTAAAAAATGAGCCTAAATTAAGGTGTAGTAATAACACTGTAGTGAAAAGTCCGAAAGTCTCCCTTAAATCTCGGCCACGCACTACCGTGCTCTTGATATTTCTATTTTTTTAAGATTTAGCACATACCTAATATTGCATTCATTCAAATTAAAAGAGGTTTCTTTAAATTTTAAAAAATGTTTCCTTAATAGCAACATTATCCTATTATATTATTCTTATTTTACCAATTTATAATTCTTAGCTTGCTCATTTTAAATTATGGTTAAGGAATAGTGTTACAATGATCGCCATTTTTTTAACTCATAAAATGAAATTGTTTCACTGAAAACTCAAACGTTTAAATTTAAAAAAATGTTCCCGAAGCTAGGCAACATGATCCTATTATATTATTCTTATTTTACCAATTTATATTTCTTAGCTTGTTCATTTTAAATTATGTTTTTTATCTCATCAAATGAAATTGTTTCATCGAAAACTCAAACTTGAAATTAGTTACTTTCGTGATTTTGTGCCTTATTAAATTATTATTTATTATTATTTTAATATTTAAAAAAATAAAATTTAACTTAGAATATGAAATTGAAATTCACTTCCACAAAAGTTTTTCCCGTCTTACGACGAGGTATTCGTGAAGTCATAAAAATGAAAACTATTTATTATACAAGGTGTCTCAAATTTTAATCCGGAAAATTGAATAGGTGATAGATCTCCCAAATATAAGAAGAAAAGTTCATATGAACTTGGATGTTTTAAAGTTTCGTTTTCTAGATACGCCAATAGAAACGCTGTATTCGAGTATTTATTAATACTCACCAGCAATTTAGGGATATTGGATTACGCAACGCAACTGAAAAAAATAGACAGAATAGAGCCAATGGAAAAGAGCTCTTTTTGACCCGACTTCAAAAAGGAGGATGGTTCTCAATTCGTCTGTATTTTTTTTTTTTTAATGTGTCACCTCAGAACTCCGTCATTTATGAACCGATTTTGAATTTTTTTTTTGTTTTAAAGGGTTTGGTGTCCCATTGGTCCCAAATCGCATTCTGATGAGGGGATCCCCGGGAAATCGAGGAAAATCCTCATTTTATATGTGATAACCGATTTCTGCGAATTTTTTTTTTTTTTGAAAGTGTATACTCATTCATAATGGGGAAAATAAGAAAAAAATTTTTAAAACCGACTTCAAAAAAAAAATTTTTACAAAAAAAAAAACAAAATGCATGTAAAAAAAACTAAAAATCTGTTATGAAAAAATGAATTAAAAATTTAAAAAAAAAAAACAACGGATAAAAAAAAATGTGTTACAAAGAAATGCACTAAAAGTTAGTAAGCCGTTTAGTTGGTCTACCCATATTTAGACAAATAAACCATATTTGGACAAAATGGAAACCAGACTTCAAAAATCAAATATTCTATAACAAAAAATGCACTAAAAAGTAAAAAAATAATTGCATATTCTTGTGCCAATTTTAGTTCACCTAAGCAAAAATTTTTAAATATATATGTACAATTATTGTTATTTTTGGAGGCGTTGTCCAAAAGTTATGTGAATTTCTCTATGCTGACACACCGCCTCCAAAAATAACAATAATTGTACATACATATTTAAAAACTTTTGCTTAGGAATATGCAATTATTTTTTTACCTTTTAGTGCATTTTTTGTTATAGAATATTTGATTTTTGAAGTCGGGTTTCCATTTTGTCAAAATAGGTTTTATATTATTTTAATAGAAATCCTCAGACAAGTGTTCGAAATTTTATTTTTATTTTCTGGATAAGTAAGCAAGATAGGCAGAAAATACGAGAGACTGAAAAAAATTGTATTTATAATTTTACTCAATCTCAAATAATTTGCAAATTAGAAAAAAAGGGGTAGTGTACTCAATTTTTTTAAGCCCCGACGCCGCCCTTGGATTAATTAAATAAAATCAAATTACATCAAATTAAGCGACTTATTACTAAAAATGTGTCAAGTGTAATTGAAATCAGTTAAGTAGTTTTTGAGACATTTGAAAACAACATGTTCATATGAACTTTTATTCTTATTTTTTGGAGATCTATCACAATTCAATTTTCTGGATTAAAATCTGAAACACCCTGTATATAGGTGGGCTACACAGACAGAAAGAGGGAGTTTTTTCCAAGCCAGAAATAATTTCTGAATTTCTATGGTCAATAAAACATGCGAGTGGATATATTTAAAATGTTGTATGATTCACGGAAAAAAAGTATGATTCAAAACCAGTAAAATTGTTAACTTAGCGACATTTTTTAAATATTATCGAACAAAATTCTAGAACATTGATTCATAATTTCAAAATTGGAAGAAGAGAGAATTCAAAAACTAACAAAATTTAATTTTTGCGTAAGGGACCATAAACGAAATATTAAATTATATCATGCCGACACGTTCCCATTATTTTAATTTTTAGCTTTTCACCTCCCATTTGCATCTCTTTAATAAAATGACGAAATCGTTAAGAAATTTTGATAATCTAAACCAGGGATCTCCAACCTTTTTGTACTTAAGAGAAAATCCAAGAATGTCAATCGAGCCATTTATTTTTAAAAAGTAAATTTATATTTGGACGTAGTTAATAATATATAACATTTATATTATAAAAAAATTTAATTCTACTACAATTTTAATAGTTAATTTTTAAAAAATAGGATAAAATCCATGGGTATTTATTTAATTAGAAAATTATAATTTTATAATTTATCCAATCAAAAACATAAATGTAAAAATGGACCAAGTTCTCGGAGAAATACTTCATGTAATAAATAGTTGCTGCTCAAAAAGTAGTGATATGGAAGACCAAGCTATTTACCAAGTGTGAGAAAATGAACATACATTTATTATGTAAATTTTTCCTTAGAAAATTAATGACGGCTAAATTTATTATATATGTAAGAAAAAATTTGGTTTAAATTTATTTTGTAAGTTTTTCCTAAGTAGTATGTTTTTAAAATTTTATATCTGGGCAAGTTTTAAAATTTTAAATATTTAAACAACAAATAAAACAACAAATACGAAATAAATTTAAACCAAACCATTTTTTTTTACCAAATAACAAAATTTTTTGTTCTTACATCGGCAAACTTTTGCATTAAAATGGTATTTCATTAAAGTTGAGTATAATATTTATGCTAAAACGAATATTAAGCTCGACCAATAGGAATTGAATATGGACCAATCACAGAGTATATTTCTACTATGCATGTATAATGTTATATTTATCAAAACAAAATATACAAAAAATTTCTATTTCGGGGTTTCATTATTTTCCTTTCTGTTTGTGCACTAGATCTAACTGTATGCCAAATCTCAACTTTAAAGGACTTATAATGTAGGCCTTGTAATATGATTATGTTACCCGAAGATTTGGGGCGTGCCAGTGAATTTTGGGTTTTTGAAGTTAAATATCCTTTAAACTATTAATTTCTTAACGATTTGCGGAGAGAGGTTTTTATCTTATAGTTCCGTAAAATACTTATATTCGAACTCACTACTGTAGCTCTTTTCGTTTAAAAGTTACGAGGGGTCAATTTTGGCTCTAATATTTCGTGTATATATGTCCTTTCGCAAGTGTACAGGCCAAGTACAAACCACGCCCCTCTAACTTGGCAGTTCACTTCCGTCGACATAATATACAGCTTCATCGAATTCATCAAAAAAAGGCAGAATGATTTTTTAATCAACTACTATAAATGATCATCTAATATATCTAATATATTAGACTGTCAGTTACAATTTAAAAAAATTTCACTCTCTCATAACTATTAAGTTAGGAGGTTTCGGAGGTTTTTTATCAAATAAAATATGGTCCGTATTTCGTTCACACCTTTAATAAATTCTGATTAGGTTGTCAAAAAATTTTGATCGTTTAGACCTTTGATATGCTTATTTTAAGGCTAACTTTTAAACGTTGTGAGATAGAGAAAATTTTTAAATATAAAAATGTTTATCTAATAAAAACAAACAATTTTTTATGAAACATTTTTGCATACAAATATAGTTTAGGCACAATTCAGTGCGAAGTCTTTGCGGGCATCTAGTAATATATACAAAGGTATTATAAATTTAGTCGCAGGTTTGTTAACAGTTTTGCTAAAATCGATAAAATTTTCTGCAAGAATTCATAAAATGTTCGAATCACTACATTTCCATATGCCAACTTGTCTGAAACGAACGGTAACGCGCTGTAATTTTTTGAGCGTGTTCTAAAGTTAAAATTAACATCTTGATGGGTAAAACAGGTTCATATTTCTATCTTGAGGCATAGAAGAAAAATTAAAAAAAAATAAAATTTCAATTCAATACAAAATTTAAAATTATATGTTCCTTTTTTAAAAACAAAAATTTTTTAATTGTTTTGAGCTATACTTAGAATTTTATTTTATCAAATACAAAAACAAATTTAAAATCTATATTTATTATTTTCTTTGCATTTTTCACTATATAATATTTTTAAACCGATTATTACTTTGTAATTAACTTTTAATACTTTTTCGGTTATCATCCCGTGAGTGCTGGTTACTTATAATAGATTCTATATATAAAATCTTTAATATTGGATGCATATACAAGTAACAATATTCGAGGTCTGTCCGAAAAGTATCCGACCTGCTTTTATTCTTCGTGCCAAGGTGTTCGAGCGACTTCTGCGAGGCATGCACGTCAACATATACCTACAGGACGTATAGTTCATGCGCAGCGTTTATTTGTTTACAAAGCCTTTTTTTCATTCGTCGGATTTTGTTAGTGTTAAAAATGACTGAAAGATCAGATCAACGAATTTGCATCAAATTTAGCTTCAAACTCGGAAATCTAGTTCGGAAACTATTCAAATGATGCAGAAGGCCTTTGGGGTTGAGTGTATGGACAAAACACAAATAAAAGAGTGGTATAATCGTTTCAAAACCAAAAACTACAATTTGGGAAATTTTTACTTCAAATTTAGAAAGTGGAAGCGGTGGGAAATCTCATCGAATCTTGTGCAGCAGTATTTAACTAAACACAATATCGCACTGCTTCGCCAACCTCCGAACAGTTCCGACATAGCCCCCTATAACTTTTGGTTGTTCCCGAATTTGAAAAAACCGCTCAAAGGACACCAGCTCGACGACAAAAAGACGGTTGAAGATAATGCGACAAGAGCACTCAAGGCTATTTCAAAAACTGACTTCCAGGGCTGCTTTGGAAAGTGGAAACACCGCTGGGTGCGTGTTATTTAATCAAATGGGGACTACTTTGAAGGATGTCTACTTTGCTCATAGTCCGATTTTTCCCATTCACGAACTTAATCTTACTTTTTAGCTCTAGTCTAGAATACACACACAAATTTAGCTCGTTATCTCTTTTTGTTTTTTGTGTTATCATATCCACAGACGGACGGACGGACATGCGGAAATGGACTAATTAGGCCATTTCATGAACACCTATGGACAACTATAATTTTTTTTTACGATCAATATTTTCAACCGATACAAAGTCGGAACTAAACTTAATATACCCTGGCATGTAATATATACCGGGTATAAAAAGTATTTCATTGCCAGTATATGATTTTATTGTACACAAAAACAAAATTACGTAGGTTTATTTGACCGTATCATACATACATGTGAAGTATTCAGAGAAAATACTACTATTCCCACAGAATAAACTAGTATAACATAGCCTAGTACCTAACATGCCTCGTCGTTTTGTTCGAGCAGTAATTTTGGGCGACATGATAGAAGAACATACTCCACTACTAATGACACCCTCGTCACACACCAACCAAACACAAACACCACCTCACATATATATATATATATATATATATATATATATATATATATATATATATATATATGTGTGTGTGTGTGTGTGTATGTATGTTTCAGATGTGATGTTGCGATGGGCCACAAAGTTGGGTGGAGTGTTGCATTCATTAGACATTCAGTTATGGTATGAGTGAGTTAGGGATGGTTTTTCAGAGCTAAGCTTATTGATCCACTAACATACAGACATATACATGTATATACATTAACACATCCATATATATTCCTCCTCCTTCCACCAAACTATTTGTATTTTGTGAAATAAAGGAATAAAACGAATGGAGGTAAAGGTAATGTCCCGGAATATCAGTTCTTAGTTTATAAACATGAAAATTCTAAAAATATAAATTATACATATTGACGTTATTAGTCAAGAAAATAACGATTTTCCATCATTAAATTTCAAGAGTCTGCAGTATTCGGTATAAAAATCGCCATTCTGTTAAGATGTTAAAACCAAAAGTGAAACAATAATTAAATGGTCATTTGCGTTAATATATATATGAAACAAAACTTGAAATTTGTAATCTGTCTTCTACAATATATACATAAAAATTTAATTGTTTTATGGTTGAATAACAATACAAATGAAAAAAATTCAACACGTTGAAGTTACATAGAGTAAGCATTTTCTTACTTAGAGAATTTATAATGAATATGAAATTAAGTTATCTTGCCTTAATGTTCATTATTATTTACACATTAAAATCGTTAATTTTAAAGTTACAAAAGAATGATCGGTAGATAAATTGAGGTAGTACATTATTATTTTTTAAATGATCCTAAAACATTAGCTCGAAATCTCATTCCTACAAAGAGAGTTCCACAAAAATGAATTTTTCCATTTGAATTACATAAAAATATTTTTTTTTTTTAAATAAAAGTATTAAAACGAAGTGTCTTAGAGTCTTTCAAAACAAAAATGTCCAAAATCTTTTTGGTCGTAAATCTAACAGGAAATAAGTTACGAAGCTTTAAACTTTAATAAGTTGAAAAATTCAACGTATGCATAGTCGAATTGAGCATAACATTCCCAAGCGTGGGGTCGCTTTAATTACGAAATTTAATGAATTTGGAACTTAAGATGAACAACAGAAACAGTACCTTTTTACAAGTTATTTCAGATCACAGAAACAAATATCTTAATTGCAATAAAAAAATTTTTTTTTTAAATTTGTGGTTCAAAAATGGTTTTATTACGTATAAATTGTATACAAGGAATTGGAATTAATTCGTAGCATTTCAGTTTTCATTAATTGGAATTAATAAAAACAAAATATTTGTTTTTAATGAAAATATAAAAAATATACTATTCAAAGTACTGTCCATCGCTATCTATTACTTTTTTTCCATCATTCGGGCAGAAGACGAATACCGCGTCGGAAGAATACCGCCTCATCTATAGATGCAATCCACGAATCAACCCATTTAAGCAATCCTCATAGGAAGTGAACTTCTGCTCAGATAGGCTAAGAGCCATCCAATCGAAGCAAGTGGTTATCGGAATGAGTAACATCTGGAGAATTCGGCGGATGGGGTAGGACTTCCCATTTAAGTATTTCCAAGTATGTTTTTACGGTTTTGCGACGTGCGGCCGAGCATTGTCATGCTGCAAAATTACTTTGTCGTATCTTTTGCAGTATTCCGGCCATTTTTCCTTCAATGCACGGCTCAAGCGCATCAATTGTAGTCGGTAGCGATACCCAATTACGATTTCATTCGGTTTTAGCAGCTCATAATAAATCACACCCCTCTGATCTCACCAAATACAGAACATGCGCTTAGACCACCCATGGATATTCTGCTTCGCCACTGATGTTGATGGTTGGCTGGGCTTATGCCCGATGGTTGGCTGGGCTGCACCATTGAGCCCGGTGACAATTCGATGCTTTCTTTTCTCCCGTTGAAGCAAAATTTCACAGGTCAAAAAGTTTTAAGGCTTTTCTTACCGTTTATAAGTCAACTACCAACGATGTAGACAATGAATCTTGAAGTGTTTGATATGAGTCTTCATTGAGCGTTGCCTCCAATTCTTCACCTTCTAACTTTTTCGGCTGTACAGGTCGTTCCATGTCTTCCAAGTCGAAATAATCACTTTTAAAACGTAACCACTTCCGACACGTTGAGTACTATTTATTATAGTTTAAAGCTTCATAACTTATTTCCTGTCAGATTTACGAAGAAAACATTTTGGGCAATTTTGTAGAGAATTTGATATTCTATAAGACTCTGAGACACTTCGATTTTGTAATACTTTTATTTAAAAAAAAAAAAAACTCAAAAGATAATTTAGGAAAATTTTTTTATAAGACTTTAACAAAATATGTTTATTTCATGAAGAGGAGTCCTTATTATACTCTTACTGAAATCTGTTATTTCATTAACAGAATGGATAGTCTACTTTTTTCATGAAATAATCAAATCCGATTAAAAAAGGGTCCAAGTTTTCGGGGACATCCTTAATATAATGGCTTCTCCTTAAAAAGTAATGGATATGGAATAGAGGTCCAAGTTATTTACCAAGTGTGAGAAAATGAATATAAACTAATTGTGTAGGTTTTTCCTTAGAAAATTAATGAGGACTTATAAATTTAGTCCTCTTTAATTGTTTCATAGTTTCTCCTTAAAAGTAATTTTATGGAAGATAGAACCCAGTTATTTAACGAGGGCTAAATTTATAAAAAGAAACAATTTGGTTGAAATTTATTTCGTATGTTTTCCCTTAGTATTTTAATTTTTCCTGTCAAGTCAAAATAGACCATATAATGTATATACAACTCATAAAAAATTTATGAGGCAGTGCAAATTTTATGGGCCTGCCAAATTAACATAGAATTTTACATAAAAAGTTAAATATCTCCGAAACGGTGTGTTTTATCGAAAAAATAAGCAATAAAAATTCCTTTAAACCCTAATAATTGTCCAAAGAACTTTTTTATTACGTTTAATGATGATAAGTCAACTAAGCAAATTTTTTTATTTTTTGTATACCGTACTACGATGTATGTTTTTAGGAGCAATTAGAGACGATTTGTAAGCCTCTGTATCTCAGGAAGTTTTTCCTTAGTATGTATTTCAAATTTTATATATTGACATTTTTTGTTGTTGTTTAAATTGTTTTAAAATCTTAAAACTTGTCAAGATATAAAATTTTAAATACATCTAAGAGAAAACATACAAAATAAATTTCAACCAGTTCTTTGGAATATTCTTTCAATCACGTCTTTGAAACTTAACAAAATGTGATAATTTTAACAAATTAATATTTATTTTTGTTTATTACACAATTTTATGTTCCTATTGGTTTCTTAACATTTCTACACAGAGCACTTATCAACTGGCCGCGGAACACAGTTTGGGAAACCCTGGTGAAGTCAATTATCCTAAGATTTGTTTAAAATATTTATTTTTAAAAATTTGAAGTTTTGTGAAATAAATTAAAAATTTTCTTCATTAATTTAAAGTGAAATGAATATGTGTTGGTGATTACTCACCTAAGAGGCTATGATCCATTACGGCGGGAGGCTCGTCTACCTCCACTCCGGTTGGCGTTTTCAGCCACATCTTTTTGAGCTTCATCGCCACTGGCGATTCATCACTATTGGCCACTGAAAATGGGATTATACTTATGTTACATTTACTATTATTTTCACATGTAGAAATATTCAAACAATTTTATCAACTACTGTACAAAATATTTAAAAAAAAATATACTAACAACTTTAGTATATTTTTACTGAAACATTTTCCCAAAAATTAATGATTAACAATACAATCTAATCAATTTAATGGAGTCGTTTCATTTATTAACTTGCGATCAAAATTTATCTACATTCAAAAAATTACTTAATTCGTGAATAAATTTAAATCATCCATTAATAGATGCAGAATCCGTATCTAAATTACACTCACGTTCAAAAAAAAAATGAACAGACCATTTTACACACTTAAAAAATATATTACTTATTCATATTATTTGTGTATACTTAAGTGTCAACAACACAATATTTGTCAAACAGTTACTAAAATTTGTCAATATTGTGTTGTTGACACTTTTAAGTATACACAAATAATATGATAATAATGTTTATCTCACAACAAGATATGAATCAATGATATGAAAAAGTTGACTCTTACGACAGAGTCGCCTTTGGTGTAGTGGTAAGCACGCTGAACTAGATATCCAGAGGGCCGAGGTTGGATTCCTGGTACTTATCTTTGTTATATTTATATACAAAATATATAATAACTGATATTAATATTAAAAATATAATAACTGATATCTAGAGCACGGTAGTGCGTAAAGCCGAGATTTAAGGGAGACATTCGGACTTTTCACTACAGTGCTATTACTACACCTTAATTTAGCGTCATTTTTTAGGTGCTGTATCTTTTGAACGAAAAGAGCTACAGTGTTGATATTTCAAATATAGATACTTTACGGAATTATAAGAAACAGTTTTTTCAATCAACGTTAACGAATTAACCGTTAAAAAGTTATTTCACTTCAAAAACGCAAAATTCGCGGGAACGTCTACAATTCTTGGTAACTAATTGATCAATATTCTACGATACTTCCAGATATACTGTAAAGTTGATATTTGGCATGTAGGTAACTGTAGTACCCAAACCGACGGGAAAATTGCGAAAACTGGAAATTTGTATCGGAAAAAAGGAAATTTTTACAATTTTCGTTTTAATTAAATTAGCATTAGAACGCATATATTTATCTTATTCGTTGATATTTTTATAGAGTCTTATCTGATTGGATGACACTTAGGTATTTTAATATTGATTGTATTAGACCATTTAAAACTAAACACCCATGTAGAAAACACAATGAACTATATTATGACTAAAAATTTTTTTAACCTATAGTAGTGAATTGGCTTGTTGTATACAGCAGTCGGCATATAGCATATAAAAGTTAAGCAACATTAGTTAAAATCAGTAATTGGATGGGTGACCATTGTGTACAGATTTTTTTTTGTAATTTTGTAATAAAATTAATTTATATTCTCATTTTAACTTTTTTATTATATTTTGTATTGATCAATTATTATTTATTAACTTCAATTGTTTCAGTGCAACCCCCCGGAAAATTGGAAAAACATACTCCAAAATTACGTTTTTCTTTCTTATAAATGCTAGAAAGATAGAATTTTCACTAATCGACCCGAAATAACGTTAAATTAACAGAATATTTTGAAAAATTTCATTACCTATATCGCAACCACACCGAAAATGGGGAAAACATCCCTAAAACTGACCTTTTCACTTCTATTCATGATAGAAAGATCGGTTTTTTTCCATTCGACGTGGAACAGTTTCAAAATAACAGAATTATTTGAAGGAAGAAAATTTTTCCATCACAACCCTTCGAACTTGGTGAAAACACCCCCAAAACCAACCTTTTTGTTCTATACATGCAACAAGATGCAGTTTTTTGCAATCGACGCTTAATAGCTACAAATTAGGAAGTTATTTCGGAAAACTTAATTTTTTTTATTGCAACCTCCCGAAAAATCGAAAAAACACCCCCCCAAAATTACGTTTTTCAGTTCTATATATGCTGAAATGATGGAATTTTCACCAATCGACCCGAAATAAAGTCAAGTTAACAGAATACTTTAAAAAATTTCATTTCCTGCATCGCAACCACCCCCCCCCCCTCCCGAAAATAAGGAAAACAACCGTAAAATTGCCATTTCATGTCAGTTCTAGTTAGAGAGATGGGATTTTCTTTTTAAAGTCAAGTTAACAGATTACTTTGAAAAATTTCATAACCTACATCGGTAACCTCCGAAAAAACACCCCTTAAACTGCCTTTTTCATTTCTATTCATGTTAGAAAGATCAGGTTTTTTTCATTCGACGTGGACCGGGTTTAAAATTATAGGATTATTTTAAAACCGTAAATTTTTCCATCGTTACCCTTCGCAAATGGGAAACACACCCCTAAAACTACCCCTTTTCTTGTATACATGCTAGGAAGATGCAGTTTGTTATATTCGACGCTAAACAGCTACAAATTAAGAAGGTTATTCAAAAAACTTAAAAACTTTCATCGCTTCCTCCCAAAAAAAATCTTTAAAGCACCCCCGAAGCTACCCTTTTAACTTCTATTCATGGCAGAAAGATGGGATTTTCACCAATCGACCCAAAATAAAGTCAAATTAACAGAATACCACGAAAATTTCATAACCTACATCGCAATCCCCAAAAAGAGGAAAAACACCCCTAAAACTGCCCTTTTCATGTTAGAACGGACGGTTATTTTTATTCAACGTGGAACTGGATTAAAATAACAGGATTATTTTATTATAGTAAATTTTCCAATCGCAACCATTCACAAATGGAAAAAACACCCCTAAAAGCACCCTTTTTCTTCTATACATGTCAGAAAGATGTGGTTTTTTGCATTCGACGCTTAATAGCTACAAATTAAGAAGGTAATTAGAAAAACTTAAAACTTTTCCTCACCACTCCCAAAAAAGATGGGAAAACAACCCCCTAAAGTTCTATTCATGGTATAAAGATTTGGTGGAGAATTTCTAAGACATTTCTATTATACTGTTGGTCAATACCTAACATATATGAGATTCTATACAATAAACATACAAGTGTTACACATTTAATTGTTTTACCTCAGAACTCCGTTATTTATGAACCGATTTTGAATTTTTTGTTTTAAAGGGTTTGATTTCTCATTGTCACTATTATTATATAACAACCATACTATATTGATGTTTAAGCCTTTCAAAAAGCGAGCAGAGCCAGTTGACGTTACATATCGCGAAGCGGTCTCCTTTGTATATGTGAATCTAAAAAGAGTAAAGTATCGCGAAGCGTAAAGAAACGCAAAGCATACGTGAAGAGTAACAAAACGCGTACGTAACAAAACGCGGCAAGTTATATTTCCTGATGATTTCAAATATTTTAAAACTTGCCGCGTTATATAAAATTTTAAAAACATACTAAGGGAAAACTTACGAAATAAATTTCAGCCAAATTTTTTCTTACATTTAATCAATTTACCCCTCATTAATTTTTTTAGTTAATAGTTTACCGAGCTATTTACTTTGTAAATAGCTCGGCTCTTTAATGGGATATCATCACTTTTCAAAGAGCAACTATTATTTGAAGTCTAGAGCTATTTACTTTGTAAATAGCTCGGTCCTTTCTTCCATATCATCACTTTTTAAGAAGCAACTATTATATGAAGTCTAGTGCTATTTACTTTGTAAATAGATCGGTCCTTTCTTCCATATCATCACTTTTTAAGAAGGAACTATTACATTAAGGATTTTCCCGAAAACTCGACCCTTTCTTACATTTATGTTTTTGGTCGGATTAATATTAAATACAATAACAAGTGACAACATACAACATCGAAATTCTGAGTAATATAAATCATATCATGTTCATATTTTGAGATTTGTACAGAATGGTCATTTTAAACAAGGCACCTGAATATTTCTTCAAGGAAATTTTGATTTCGTTTTTGGTAAAATTGAGCTGAATGAACTTACAACTTAAGACCAGGGCCTTCAAGGTTATTTGAAGGTCATTTTTTCAAAGGGGAGCCGTTTTTTGACAAAATCGGATAGCTGACGAAAACAGAACATTAAAACTGAGTAA